>JABKBK010000021.1:0-142758 GCA_014182545.1 Eucalyptus globulus
TATATCCTTTTGGATCTCACTTCTATTATTTATTAAGGTTGTTAATTTGTGTCTCCTTTAACTGGACTCAAGATATATCCTTTTGGATCTCACTTCTGTTATTTATTAGGTTGTTAATAAGTTTGAGTTCTCTGGCCAAGATGTATTTGATGTAGCGGAGGGAGAAGCATTGGAGTGCGCTCGTCGGAAGATTGTATTGCCCAGATTCAGTATTGCCTTCTTTTCCCTTTTTCCTTTAAGGTGTTCTATTGTTGTTTTAAGTGAGAGCTGTAGAGATCATCATCTATGATACATTCTGGTTTATCGGCATCAAGAATTGATACTCATAAATCAATGTGAGAGATGCTTATTATGTAATAGTTATGGGTAATTCATTCTCCATGCATTCATTTCCAAGGAAATGTAGAACAATGCCCTTTTGAGCAGCACGGCATGAGCGCTTCATTCTCGCTTCTGTTATTTATTGTAAAGGTTGAGGTCTACCCTGGATGTGAGTTTCGTGTGGCATATGAGGAGGTAATTAAGTATGGCAGCAAGGTTAATACTTTTTTTTGGTGGGGGGGTGTACTGGCTGATTGCCCGCTGCAAGTGTTGCCTTCTTTTCCCTTCCTTCTCTAAGGTGTTCTTATCTTCTAAGTGATGGCTGTAGAGTGCGTCTAAGAAATCAATGTGCGAGGTGCTTATTATGTAATAATTAGGGGTGTAATTCATTCTCCATGCTTTTATTTATGAGGAAATGCAGCACAATATCCTTTTGAGCAGTGGAGACAACTTCATTCTGAAGGTGAACGATGTTGATTTACTAAACACTTTTTGTATTTCAACAAACTTCTTTATCCTAAAATCTCTTACCTTTTCCTAAGGACTTTTCTCGAGGCCCAACTCAACATGGGCACTTAGCCTTTGATATTGTATTGGCAAATATCTCATCTTTGGCACGACACCAAAGTCTTTTTATAAATAGCGAGCCAAATGCATTCTAATAAGTTATGGTAGGTCTATGTTCCACTCACTAACATAATTATTATTGCGATATCGCCTCTTTCTGTCTTTGGAAATGCAAAGTACTAGACATTGACTCTACTCAACACGTAATAAAAGCCAAGTCTTTATTTGGTCATGGAATAAAACCACCTATCATATTGATGAATCTCAAACGACGCGTGGATGATGTTGAAAAATTGAGGAACAAGTCTAATTTACTAGGGTAACTTGTGTTGGACTTGTAAACTAAAACTCGACCGAAAGATTAATTTAAAAAAAAAATAAATGAATTAGAGATCGTGAAAATCACACATGACGGATTATTCTTGTATTTTTTTTTCTTTATAATCTTGAGCTTTTTTTTTTTTCTTTAGAATAGGGAAAATCTCAATTAATAAAACTTGACCAGAAACTTTTTTTTTTTAATAGATACATTGAGCTAGAGGGGCAAAAAGGTAATTGCGTTTTCCCCTGAACTGAAATTTGAGCTATAACCGTGCTCTGCCGCGGCTGTCTATGAAACACGCTCGAATTCCGTAGACAGTGGACGGTGCGTAGTCCTTCGCTTTCTCCGAGGTTGGGGGGCTGTTGAGTTCTTCGTGTGTGTGTAATCTTTGATTGAATATCCATGCCCATTTTTTTATCCTTGTTTACGCGTCGTCGACTAATCGCAGCGTTTCTTCGTGTAGAAATCTCGATGAGGCATTTCCTTCGAACGATTTGTGTGGAATCTGTGTGCAGTTGCCCTAACCATATGCGCCTTCTCTTAATTAATTATGATGTGGTGTTTGAATAACTCGTGTGACATTCATATTTTCGGGTTCTGATTTAGATTAGATAAATTGGGCATTTCATCGACGTGACTATAGTGTTTTTCTCCGAGTTGGCCACTCATGAGATAATTAGACTAGCTGGGTAAGCTATTAAGGACTTTAAGGCAAATAGATTTGAGAATTTGACTAGGAATCGACTTCTCGACCGCGCTCATCTTTAGAGATTATTGCGACACAGTATAAAATAGATTTGAAATCAGAGATAGGCTGGTTCGATAGAGATATGTAGCCAATCATGGGTGACATCACTAAATTGGGAAATTCTCGTCGACCGGCACTAGACTGATTTTCTTATTGTTTTTGTACCTGGTGTCCGTATTTGAATCATCGACATTTTCACGACAACCGAGAGTCGCCAATGTGTCAAGTGGGTTAATCATGGCTCAAAGAAAATCAACCACGGGTCATTTGTCCTGAAAAGTTCTAAAAACTACCCGATAGCTTAAGTCACGCTCAAAACGCATCCGAGTGAAATTAACCACCAGTTTAAGTCTGATTTCAGAAATTGAGGATTCTGTCTTATCATGATAAATTTTAGGAATGTCGATTTCGTCTCGGAAGATTTTTCTAACAACCGACTTTTTTGGGAAAAAGTTGAGTTAGGGCGTTTTTTGATTGAAATATGTAGATGATTGTTTTTATTGTAAAATTGGTATACAAGTGGGTTATATTAGAGAGGAAGAAATCCAGTTCGACCAAAAACTCGACGGTTTAATTTTCAAAAGGCCGGATTAAATTGTTTGAAGAAGGATTGAGGTCCATTTTGTGTCATTTTGCTTACAAATTCATATGCCACATATATCCCATGGCGTACCTAAATGCTTCTAGAAGGGGCATTTTTGTCCACAAAATGAAGGTGGTGGACAGCTGGTGGTGGGCCATGAGAGAGAACCGGTTCCCCTCCTTCCCCTCTCTCTCCCATCGCTGTCTCTCTCTGCTGCAGCTTCCCCTTCCTTTCGGTTTATTCTTCAGCAGCAAGCTAGCAACCGAAGACCTCAGCAGATCGGAAGAACAGCACTGCTCTACTCACTGATAGGCAAGTTGCTTCTTGTTTTCTCTTATTTGTTTTGCTGCATTCAATTCAGGATCATATTGTGATGCATATTTGTGTTGAATGCTTTCATTATCGATGTTGGCTATCTTTGGCCTTTTATTGATCTTTTTTGTGTATTGCAGTGCTCCAAGAGATGTGAACATTCCTCCAGGACCGAGGCTGCTCATTCTCGATCACATTCAGAGGTCTGAATCAACATAAATGCATAATATGATTAACTATTTTATTTATCAACCAATTGATTTGGATCTATTTTGTGGTACAGAGATCCTCAGCTGAAAGGTGCAAGGAAGCTAAAGACCACATTTGCCACCAAACTGATTGGCATTTTGAAAGATTCTAAAGTAAGAGGAACTTAATTCATTTTATTTTGCACCGTCTACTTTCTCCAGGGGTGTCGTATAAGCAAAGTCATGGTTGAGGGCTATGAACTTTGATGGTCTACCTCTAGTGGGGAAGGAACCTTTATCTGGGTGATCTGAATGGGGTCTAGTACTTCTCGGATACTTTGCCTGCTTCTTTTGATATTTTAGTTAGACAGTACTTCAGCAAGAGTACAAGGTATAAACTAGGGAACATTGAGAAAGGGAAGCCCATGCTGTCATCGGAGGCTTCTTGGTTTAAAGGTGCATCTCATTAGATGTTGAAGAGTGATTCCTAGAGCTAGTTCTCTTGAGATTACATTTTGCTTCATTAGGTTGTTAGACATCGGGGTGTCAAGCATTTGGCTTCTATCTAATTGCAAGCTACTTCGGTAGAGGCAGCTTTTCTTTGTACTGTTTACACTCGAAATGGCTGGAGGATGGTTTCTTTTCAGATATCTCGAGGGACCTTTTTTTTTTTTTTTTGTTTGTCGGCCAGCACATTGGATACTTTTGGTCAGCTCATTTCTACTTAAACTTTTCGACTATGGTAGAAAGAAGTCATGTAGGCTATCTGCTTCCATAGGCTTTTGAATAATCTTTCATATGAAGTTATCTTTCATTTATTATCTAAAATGCGATGTTTTTGCCCACTGTAATGCCAAAAACCATGTTTCAGACTGTTTGCTTTGCGATGGTTACCATGAAAGCTTCGTAGTTTGGCCCAAGCCAACGGGGATAAGAAAATTCCAATCATCTTTGTCAATAACCAGCGTGGAAATGTTTTACCTTTTCTGCGTGAGAGGCATCGAAATGGCTTACTTAGAGAGACGTGTTTCCTTAAAGCTTTGGAAAATTCCTCGTCTCTATTGAAAATTCTAACACGATGCTATAGCAATCTCATAAATTTGTGTCATAAAGGGGGAAAAAACGTTTTTGGGATGCCAATATACTCAAATGTTGAATTAAGAAAATTTGCAATCTTGAAATTTCGCTGTGATTGATGGTTCATACTAATTCGAGGACTATATCATGTGATTTCGTTGCACAATTAGACCCTGTTCTACTGTGATGTGCTTTGAAGGGCTTTAAGCCACATTCCAGTTTTCCTTTAAAAAAACTAAACATAGTTTAGTTCAACAAAATTACGGAAAAATCTAGTTTAATGAGTGTTGATATATATATGGAATTTTTCACACGTTTAACATAAAAATAAAACTCAAAATCCAAAAGTCAAAGCAGATACCTATACCTTTTCTCTCTAGAAGACAATGTCATAAGTTCAGGATATGGCTCGTACTAATCTGCGTTAAATTAGCCAATGAATTCAACGTGCTTGCCGGCTTACTATTTTGTCTCAGAAGACCAAATTATTCAACGCGGTGATTAATTTCAAAGTTTCAAGAGCTATCTTTCTTTTGGGTTGACATTTGCTCACCAAAGAGTTATCTGAGGCGATCGACTTGACCAGTCTTTCATAACAGTTGTTCAACACTACCTGTGGTCGGCGCTCCAAAGATTCGAGATCGGCAAAACTTGTAATGTCGTCTCGGCATGGTGATGAGTTGCCCTTTTATAGTTTCAAGCATTATGACGATAGGCTTGTCCCTTGCATCAATGATGCTTTTGTTGAAACTTTTGCACTAGTTATTCAAGGAAATGTCACATTTTGAACTTATCCTAAAGTAGGACTTGCTCCATTGCACTGGAGGCCTTTGGGATAACCAATCATAAGCTTTCTCATCAATTGCCTTCAGTTTTGCCATTGCCAAGTCAAAATTACACTCTAGTTGCCATGGCAGCCTTCCAAATAAACTTTTTAAGTTATACTCCTTTGTGATGTAGTTTAAAGTTTTCATAAAGATGCCTTTGTTGGAGAACTAGCTATCTCAGCCTTAAGCAAAATCTATGTTCTGCTTCGGGCATTAGATGTGCTAGTGCTTGCACTAATCTCTTTTGTTTGTCACACAAAAAAGTCCAGTACTTTGAATTTTCAGGGTCTGTAATTCCCAAGTCTTCTGCAATTAAACTAATAAACCAGTGCCATGTCTTGTATGTTTCTTGTCCGACAACTGCCCATGCGAAAGATACATTTGATTGTTGCCATCTACGCCCACTGCTGCTAGAAGTATCCCCTTATAGCTTGATGACAAATGGCAACCATTGAATCCCACAAAGTGCCTACATCCTTTTACAAAGCCTCCTTAATGCATCCAAACAAATGTAGACTCCCTTAAACTTGAATTGGTCTTGACATTGCTCAGTCTTGATTATACATGTGGATCCTGGGTTGGCATCAAGATGTGACATCCTGATTTTCGAGTCTGATTTCAATGAGATGAAATGGGCTTTTCATGAACGTGTATATAGCCTTTTTCTCTGAGTTGGCCACTCAAGAGTTAACTAGCCTATCAGGTGAAGCCGTTAAGGAATCCAAATGCAATGACCTTGAGAATTCGAACAAGAAACGATTGCTCGACCGTGCTAATCTACAAGGGTCATTATAGCACTGTCAAAATCGATCAGAGACCGGAGATAGGTCGATTCGATGGAGGTATGTGATTAGCGCGTGAGTGATTCCACATAATTGCCAAATTTCTATCAAACGGCACTAGATAGATTTTTCTGTCATTTTCGTACCCGGTGTCCGTATTTGAAACCGCGAGATTTTCACGACAATCAAGAGTCGCCAATGTGTCGAAGATGTACGATGTGGCTCGAAAATAATCGACCATGGGTTAATTGCATTAAAAATTCCTAAAAGCTACTTAGTAGATTGGGACGCGCTAAAATCACATCAAATTGAAATTAACCACGAAATTGAGCTCGATTTCAGAAATTGAAAGCTCTGTCGTGTCACAATTCGTTTTAGGAATGTCGACTCACTTTCCGAAATTTTTTCGGAGATTCCGAGATTTTTACGGAATATCAATTCGGAAATTGAACTGAAATTCGGACGGGCTCGTTTGAAGGGAATTTTGACTTCTAAGCCAAGCTTTTGGACGTTGGGGACTTAAAGAAATTTTGTGGACTCTTTCTTCAACGATGTGGGACTTCGAATTGGAGGAATCGGAGAAGAAATTGAAGCTGAAGTTGAGTGCTAAAAATGTGAAATTCGGAGCTTTGGCATGAGGGCTGATTTTTGGCATCAAGTTGGTTAATTTATGGATTATATTTGCTAGAAAGAAATAGGGGGACAAGGTTTTAATGCCTAGATATTTATCTTTGACCAATTCCTTTTGTCCTAATCTCCTTAGCCGATCCATCCAGCTGCTCTCCACGGACGCCTCTTCCTTTTCATTTCATTCGATGCAGCTTCGTCCACGTCGTTCCTCTTTCCTCCTCCTTCACGGTGCTGCTTCGCTTTCATTTATCTCTCTCTCAGTCTCTGCCCTTTTTCTTCTATTCTGTTTCTGTCAAAGACCGCTGCTTCCCCTTGGATTCGACGCCACCGAAGCCGCTCATCCCCTCCACCGAAACAGTTTCTGCTCAGCCCTGCCACACGCCCATATCCCCACCGTTTTCCCTCTGCCAGGTCCAAGTTTTCCATCTTATTTGGTCAACAAACCAGCCTTGTTTTCACTTTGGTTGACTCATCTCACAGCTCCATTTCGTTGGCTCCCATTCTTGCGGCCTCAGCCCGTTGAAGGCCCGCGATTTCTCCCTGCTGCTTCGAAGACCAGCCACCCATCTCTTTTAATTGAGGCTCCATCAGAAGCCCACGCATCCAGCACCTTCACGTCCGAGAGCTTGCAGCCCAGCAGCAAGTTCGTTGGCCATTTTCAGTCGATATGAGCATCCTCAGCCTCGTCGTGAGCCCGGATCTTGGCTGCCGTTGCGCCGCCGTCGCCGTGAGCCGACTTTCGTGCAAATCAGTGAGTTGCGTTCTAATAATTAATTAGTGGGCTAATGACACTTAGAGGTGTGTTAGTTAGCTAATTTGTGGATTAATTATGTTAATTAGGCTTAGAATGGCTTAGTTAGATTAAGTGTATAGTTAGTATTTAGTTAGTTTAGTTAGTTTAGTTAGGTGGATTAGTTAGGAATTAATTAGTTTATTTAATTAGTGTACTTAGATTAAATTAAATATAATGGTTAGATTTAATTGTTAGTTAGAGTAATTAGCCTAGTTAGTTTAGGTTAATTTAATTAAATGCATTAAATTTATATATTTTGTAATTTATTTAACTTCCGGCAATTTATTTAATTTTAAATTATTTTCCGGAAATTAGACCGGGATAGCCGGTGACCGGAATTTTGTGCTAATTGCAATGGTGTGTTCAGTTTATGCAATGGATGTTAAGTTGTGCAAATTGAGTGCTGATTGGAATTTTGAGTATTTAATTCCAAAATTTGTGAAATTCATTATTTATTCAGAAAATCTCGAGTATTGGATTTTAACACCAAAAATGGTTTTATATACTATATAAAATGGTGGGGTTTTAAATTGGAGAATATCAACTTTTCTAGTGTGAATTGACCGTGTACCCACACATGACTATTTTACCGTGTATTTCTAATACGAAGAAAATACGCCAGGTTCACTATTTTAATTGAGACATTTGAGTGCAACGCACAGTGTCCTAGGCCGAGATTGATTGGTCGTGTGTTGGTTAAGAGAAACCGTCCTGGGCTGTTAAGCCGGATGTTACTTATTCATTGGGACTCGGGTCGCAGTAGGTTCTGGACCTACGCCCCTTCAAGGAAGCCGTCTAATTGAGAGACGTTGCCATGCTCAAAGGAGGTGAGACGACGCCTGGCAATGCCAAGAGACCGCCAATTTTAGAGTTGGCCGTACCCTTAAGGGGTGTAATTAACAATTGGAATGCATGATAGTTGAGTTTGATGCACCTGATTCTGAGACCAAAACCGTGTGGCATGGAACGGGTTCCTGATGATTAATTGAATTGATGAGGTGTTCCAATTGTTATGTGCATTGATTATATGCATTGCGATATGAACTGTACTGACGTGCAGGAAGGAAATTGAGGCGAGGTAAGTCCTCTGCGCCAATTGAGTGGTTGTGTGGTTTGGACACTTCTACGTGCATTTCCCTCATAATTGGGGATTAGACCGTGAACTTGCTGAGATTTATATCTCACCCCGTTGTGGGCTTAAAATTTTTAGTGCCGTAGAGGGAGGACCTGGAGCTAAGCTAAGGTGACTTGCAGAGTAGGTCAGATAGGACTACCTCTTTTTGAGAATTAGTCTTTTGGCTATAAACTTGTGTAAAAGACTTAGTATATTTATAAAAGTGTGGTTTGTTTGTGAACCTGATGTCCTGCTTTTCTATCCCGAGATAGTTACTGTCAAGGGATTTGTTATTTGCTTCCGCATGTGCAATAAAATAAAAAAATGGTCGGTGACTCGTCCTGGGAAGTCGCATAATCTTTATCGACCAGAGAGGGATGGGCATGCGCTCGAGGATCAAGGTGTGACACAAGAAGTGCCTGGCAATAGCTCCTAAGCATCCAAAATTGCTCCTCCTCATTCCCCGTTATCATACTCATTGATATTGCCCTAGCTCTATAAACCATTGTCCTTGACAACTTCAAAAAATTCTCAAACTCAATCATTTTTTTCATTGAAGCACTTGGCCATGTAGGATTGTTTCTCAGCCTATCACAGTACTTATTCGCTAGCCATTTAGTACTTATATGAGGAACTTGTAGTGTTCTATTACATGTATGTGTTAGGGAAATCCTTTATGATGTTTTGAAGATGACAAAATAAATCAAAGGCTACTAACATGTTTGATGGTTGAGTAATAGACCATGCAGATGATAAAACATGTAAAGGATATTATCAAAGTCAGAAGACGCGGAAGACTGAACATAACATATGTCAGTATATTTTGAAGATTTCCAGACTTCGTGTCAAAGTCGAAGACTGCCCAGGACTCAAGACTCAAAGTCTGAAGACTGCCAGACTTTAGTGTCAAAGTTTGTTCTACATCAGAAGTTTGTCAACTCTGATTAATTCCAGACTGAACGTGAATGATGAACCAGAAGACAGACTCTATGCTGAAGCTGAACCAAAAGACAGACTCTATGCTGAAGCTGAACTGGGTACAGACCTTAAAGCTAAATATGTTCAAAAGCAGATATGTTCAGACCCAGATTGTAAAGTCTACAGACTCAGATTGTAAAGTCTATGGCTATCAGACTTTACATCCAAGATTCGATGAAACGTAACTCAAGCCCAATCATATAACGGTTAGTGATCTGGTTTGGATTCCACATCAAGATTGATTTGATTGATTCAATCTAATTGATTGATGATTGGATCTTGAAGACAAGAACTTTCTATACGAAGAAGCTTTACTTATGGAAACCAAGATTTCGTTTGTATGGGCGATCGGAATCAATTTGGGATTCTACCTTTGTCACTCAACGGCTACCAAATCTTCTAGATACAGAGCTGTCCAATGGGTATATTGGAAGATGATTCTCCGGGATACTGTCCAACGGGTAGTTTGGAAGTGGAGAAGTATTTAAGGAGATGAAGGACTGATGAGCAAGTAAGAGACGGAGCGTAGAATTTATAATTCCAAAGTCTGAGCGACTTTCGATCATATACTTGTCTCTTGAGAGCTTAAACGTTTGTAATCGTGAGAGAAATACCAAAATAGTGACTTAGTGAGATAGTGTGATCTACTACTAAGTGTTGGCACTCGAAGTTGTAATCTCTTGTTGATTGCATAGTGGAATCCAGCCAAGAAGGCTGTTATAGTGGGAGAGTGGATGTAGGCTTGGATTAAGCCGAACCACTATAAATCTTGTGTTCTTGTTCTCTTCCCTAACTCCTTTATTTTACTTGAAGTTTATTTTGTTCATACTAGCACTCTTAGTATGTACTGAGATAAAGGTTTTGACTTGTAAAGTATGCTCCCTTTGCACTTTAGAGGCATATATGAGCTAATCACAGCCCTCCGAGCACACTGCCCTCAACTTATGAGGTGTATTTTTAACAAACCTCACCTTTCTCCCATTTTTTATGGCATGTTTCCTAACGGCTTCTCTAAATTCCTTCACATTACTAAAGCACATCCCCAACTTGAAGGTAGGATTTTCCATATCAACCTCAGCATTGAACTCAAGATGCGTATACTTATTTTCACTATTCTTGTTCAAGAAATCTGCATTATCAGCTAACACATCTACATATAGACTGATCTCTCCAATCTCCATATCCCTCTCCATTGAACCATCATCATCGAGATCAATAAAGGGAAACCCATCTTCTTTAGCACTCTCAGCATCCTTACCACGCCTACTATCATACATGGAATAGTTCACTTCTTCACATCCCTCAACTGGTGAAAAGTGGAAGCAAAAAATAACATCAATATACTCTTATGCATAATACGCACCGGGGAAAAACAAAACAAATACTGTAAAAAAAAAAATTGCAGTACATCTATACCACACTATTATTAATGAAAGAAAATTAGTCACGCTAGTGACCACGTACCACACTTTTATTAGATACCATTTGTCACAAAAAAAAAAAATTGTGCATTATTGACTTAAAATGTTTTTTGTGCTAATGATTTGGTAATGCACATTAGGACTTATGTGGGCATGAAAGTGCTACTGCTATGGTGAGGATCAAAAACCTGCACCTTTTATTAGTGATTTATCCTTGGTATGGTCAATGTATTGTAGCTCAAAAATCATCAAAAACTAACATTTAGATTTTAGGACATGCCATGAGCTCTAGCTATTAACGCTAAAGTATACACCAAAAAAATAGAAACAATGGAAGAGCATTAAAAAATTGCAAAAAAGAGACCACCGCCACTGGCACATGGGATCACAACACAGCATATCAAATTAAAAAAATCATAGTGGACGCAACTCATATGCATTGATTTGGACAAAATGAGACATTCACTAAAAAATCCATCAAAACAGGTAAAAACAATACTATAAAACAGAACTCTCTTGTACCATCACTGTCGTCGCTACCATCCGTGTGATATTCCATCACATGCCCACACCTTGTCACCATGTTGCTTCAATGAGCCACAAACACTTTCTATTCAACGAACGAATGATTGGGTACACCAATTTGAACGAAACTAACCACGGTTGAACGTGAGTGCAAATTGAAATAAATGGAAAACCTGAAAAAAGATGATGGAGAATTGGGCTTTATACACAAGTTTTGTCTACATTTTGCCGGTTTAACATGAGTGAATTCTAAGATGGAAAAACTAACCTTGATTGATGGGGAGGTGGGCCTACTCGAGCTTTGTGCTTTGTGCAAGGGAAAAATGGGGGATTTGCAGCGTACTGCGAAGGCCTACTTCGATGCGGCTGCCGAGAACGTCAAACAGTTGGCACAGGACTTTGTCACCAAGATGGACCTTGACCGCGACGGTGTTGTGTGCCTCTCGGAGTTTCTTTCCTTCACGAAGGTCAAGAGCTATGTGAGGATGAGCAACCCTTACTTGTTCAAGGAGCTGAACGTGAGTGGCATGGCAAAGCTCAGCTTCAATGAGGCCATCACGTTTTTCTACATCGCCACGAGCGCTAGGCCTCTATGTGATGGGTGCGAGTGCCTCGCACTGGGGATGTTCTTCACGCGTGTGAAGTGCTTCAAGGACGCCGGTGAGGTTGAGACATTCAATATATGTAGCGATTGCTTCTCCCATGGCAACTACATGCACCCGCACCGCAAACAAAGAAAGAAGAATATGGTTTTCTTCTTGTTTTTGAATTCATACCTCAAGTGGAGGAAAATTTAGGTCTTCGACTTTGCGGAGGATGGGTACAAGGATGGGGATACCGTAGAAAACCTAGGGCTTTCTTGTTTCCATTTTAGGATTTGTTAATTTTTCCCTAGATTTTTTTTTGGACAAAATTGCCCAAACTCCGGTCGCCAAAAATGTCACGTGCTTGATAGCCGGTGAATATTTGGTTGACCAGCAAGCTCGGGGCCTTATTTGGAATTGATTCAACCATTTTGGGTCCTTATTTGAGATAATAGATCCACTTTAAGTCCTTATCTGACACAAACTTCATTTCGGGTTTTTATTTGAGAAAATTGATCCACTTCGGGTCATTATTTGGAATTTTTATAAAATTAATTTTTTTTGGATAAATTTAAGGAGAGGCTATGCCCGTGTCAAATGTTCTACCAATGTAACCTTCTAAGTAAACTACCGACCAAAAAAAAAAAAAAAAAAAACTTCTAAGTAAACTAAACTAAATAGACATAGGTGTTTCAAGGATTATCATTATCTTCTTTGCATTAATTGTTTTTAATTTTTAATTTTTCTATTTTGAGGAAATTATGATGAATCAACAACTTATGATGTATCATTAACTTTTTTATTTTTTTCTATTAGCACAGCTATGTGGGGCTTGCGTAAGTAGTACTTAGTGTAGAGCATTGGGATTATGAAATTGTTTTGTTTTCTTTCCAAAATAGTTCTTGTAAGTAAAGAAGAGTAATGCCTTGTACTTTCTCTTTATTTTGATTGCTTCTCCCCTTAATTAGATTTTTTTTATTTGATGAATTTATTACTTTTCTCCTAATTAATTATTTTATTTTTTTATTTGATGAATTTATTTTGATTAATAAGTGGACAAAAGTAAACCAAAAGTAAACACGGGACTAAAGAAATAACTTTTTGGGTAAATTTAACAAGGGGACTAAACATGGCATGGCATGGCATGCCCATTCCCATGCCCGTGCCTTGCCCAATGTTTAAACTCAAGTTTTTTCTAATAGAATTATTTTGATTAAACAAGAGGGAAAAACAAACTGAGACTAGACTAAATAGAGCATAGGTTTTCATGTAGCTTTTTTATATATTATTTTAAGTCATCCACTTATTTTTCCTACTTCGGTTGGGGTTGGTTTAGCTATACGGGGCTTGGTATTGGTTGGAGTTTGCTTGGAGTTGGTTAGGGGAAGGTAGAAATCTCGGGTTGATTATTTTGATTAATCTAGTCTTGATTAATCTAAGTATGCCATTATACTTCTCTCCTAATTAATTATTTTATTTTTTATGTGAAGAATTTATTTTGAATAATAAGAATTTTTTGGGTAAATTTAAGGAGACTAAACATGCCCATGCCCACCCAATGTTCTTTGGGATTTCCTTTGAATAAAACTCAAAAGTAAACAATTTATTTAGGGAAAAGAAGAGACTAAACTACATAGTTTTCCAGGCCAAAAATCGCCACAAAACTACAATATGCGCGCTCGCACGAGTGAACTAGCAACAATTTCCGCAAGTTGCAATGGCGAAAGCACAACAACGGAAACTATGAGATGATAACCCAGCAAACACCTAAGTGCCAGTGCTAAACACACACATACACAGAGACGCGGACTTTATGCACAGGGACACAAAACAGTGGCCTTTTAGCGATCCAATTAGCTACAAGTACAGTGAAAACAATCAACCGGACGGAATTTCTCATAACAGAGATTGTATCGAAAGAAAAGCAGATACCTTGGAACCATCTTGACTCTGACCCAAAGTAAACGAGTACCGGCGAACCCTCAGCAAGAACCGGGAGCGAGACCGCAACAAAGGAGAGAGAGGAGGGACAGTACGGCCCCAAGGGAGCGTTCTGTGCGATGCACATTCCCATGGCCATCGCCTTCGTGACTCTGCTGAGCTTACCAGCGTAGGGAGCCGTCTTGACAAAATTTACAAGAGGCTGCCGATAGAAAGAAGAGACGATGGTGAACAATAGACCGATGCTTGCAAGGGGCAGGTGAGAAGCGACAAGAATTGAGCAGGGCAAGGAGCGACGAGAATCGAGTTGCAATGATGATCGGGCAGCGATTTGGTTGAGAAGCAGCGAGGGAGAAGAAAGAAGAAAACATCAACATCAACATGAATAACCTAGACTTAATTAATTTAGAACTTTCCCTTTTTTCCAATCATAAATTTATGACAAAATTACCCCTATTTTAATCGCTGGAAAATGTTTGCCGGCGAGTTAAGGTCCTCAATAGAGATTAAGTTGATTATTTCGGGTCCTTATTTGACACAAAATTTACTTCAAGTCCTTATTTAAGACAATGAGTTTACTTTGGGTCCTTATCTGACACAAAGTTCATTTCGAGTCTTTATTTCAGAAAATTGATCCATTTCGGGTCCTTATTTGGAATTTTCCCAAAATTAAATATATAATGCCATGGATAGAGAGAGGCCATGTAAAAAGACTACTCTAATGCGTGATAAAATATTGTTCGGAGAAAATCTTATATATAATCGCGACAGTCGGATCAAAAGGAAAAAAAAAGTCAACCGTGGATTATTTTGAAAAGATGGTAACTTAAGAATATTTAAGGAAATTTAACGATATTTTACATTTTCCAGAAAATAACTTCCAAGAAAGTGTTTTTGGATTTTCGAAAATGAACTAGTCTAGGAAAACATTTTCCACTATTGGAAAAAATACTTTCAAAAATGTGGAAAATGTTTTCCATTTTTCAGAAATAAAAAACACTTTTCATAACTTCTTCCATCTCACTTTCTTTCACCAAATACATTTTCCTTTTATTCTTATGTTTTCTTTTTATTTTTAGAAATTGAGATTTTAAATTTTTCTTTCATTTTTTTCTTCTTCCTTGACTCGTCGTTGATCTTGGTTGAAGTCGACGATTGGACATAGGCCAACTCGAGCCTCACCACAGACAAGAAAGCTCGAGTTCACCTGGATCTAGTGAGCTGTGAGCTTGCCGGTCTTAGCGAAGCTTGGGCTCACCTGGATCGGCCAAGCCTCGAGCTCTGAAAAGATGTTACAATCATGGAGATATGTCTCTAAGAATAAGGAAAAAAAGATTTATCAATATATATCATTTAGTTAATAACACTAAAGATGAATAAAGAATTCTCAAATCATTCTTGAATCACATTTCATTTATGTACATCTTCAAGAAAAGGTTTAATCTCCATACATGCAACATTTATGACAATACACAGCTATATAAGAAAAGGCATACATTGTGTCATGTTCAAAAATACAATTTTAAAATTAGAAAGCTAAGGTTTAGTATAGATAGAATAAACATGCGAAAATTACAGCTGATAATGGGAGGGGCCGCTTTTTTTGCCTATGGGACCTAGAAGTGCCACAGTTGATATTTTTCAGGCCTACATAAATATCCTGTTTTGATTTATATCCGATTGATACTAAGTGAATCTCCTGAGAACTAGTATTAATCTTTTAGTTTTTTGGACTGATTTCACGTGTCAATTTAGAATGACATGCCTCTAGGCCTCATATTTTGGTCAAGGCCTAGGCGCCAGCATCTCTGGCTAAGCCAAGGCTTGTCATGTTCTTGTTCACGGCCTAGGCAGCAGTCTCATATACTACCTTCAGGGTCCCAAGGCTCGGGAGCCGGGGCCCTCAGTTCAAACGGACCACAGGTCATGGTGCTCAACCTTGGGTCTCTATTCTATCCTCGATTTTTTATGCCCCAAGCTCAGACACTAGGGCCTCAAGTCTCGCTCTCTCGATTTTTAATGTCCCAAGCTCACACACTAGGGCTTCAAGTCTCGCTCTGAGGGTCTCAATTTCAGGTATTGAGGGTTCTAGGAATTCTAGGAAGCAATGCCTGTGTTTTAAAGGAATTCTATCATGTGAAATGTTTGGCCTGCAAGTAAATTTATTTACATAAACAACTAATTAATCAAGAAGAAGCGAATCCATATATAACTGTAAAACACCAAGAATCGATAACATAGCGGAATAAAAGCGTACCTACTCGAGCCATTACTTCACTTGAAGATCATAGATCAATCTGATAAACAATGATCTATCGGAATGCCAGATCTTCCTCTCTATAGCCTATTTCAATATAGCAGCTTTCAATGGGATTAAAGCAACTGATAGGTATAACCTATCCTTTTATAGGTTAGAGAGGGGACCTAGCAAACCCTAATCAACGGCGTGTCAACTGGGCCCTTCCCATTACGAGCTTCAGTTAAACACAATTGCCTACACTTTGCTGCTCAACTAGTCCTGTTATTAATAGATGCCGATACCCAATTTAATCAGATCATTATAGGGTTCAACAAATTGGAATATCCATTAACCCGATTATTTAAAAATAGAAAATCAATTAATTAATGTAAGCCCATATTATAGGAAATTTCTAACATTCTCTCACTTGGGCTACATTAATTAATTAATTTTATTTTGAAAAATATTTTATATTGAAAATGACACTATTGGGTTAATAACTGAAAATTTTGTTTTATGTGGCCACAACTTTAAAAAATAATATTCCAATAATGGCATCTCAAAACCAATCCAATCCTAAATAACCGTAGTATAGGACTATGGGGATCAAATGTGTTAAGAAAATACCACAACACAAGACCTTCCATAATCACATATAATAAGTATTATATTTTCATGGATCATGGGCCTAGTAGTGTAGTAAGAAATAGTGCCAACATGTAATCAAAATATACACTATTTCTTATCGGTCCTCAATGCAATTTCTCAACGACATGAAACTGCATTAACGCAATTTCTAAACAGCATGAAATTGCACGACTATGTCACAATCCAACATGAGATCTCATAATCAATGACATCTAGTTATCTTTAAACTAAAATTTGTTTAAAGATACTGTTTTATACTTCAATTTCTTAGTGAACAGGAGAAATGATAATAATATAATCAACAACAATAGTTATTAAAATAAATGCTTTAATAAACATCATAAAAGTATTATCAGTTTGCATATAACTATAATATCCAGAAATAAAAATTATATAACTCCCACTAATAAAAGAAATCAAAAGAATCTAAGACACCCATATTCTTTACATGTTCTTTAAACAAAATGGGTCGTAAGCCTTTTGTTAGAGGATTAGCCAACATGGACTCAGTTCTGATATTTTCAATCACTATGTCTCTCTTTTTTACTAAGTCCTTAACAATATAATATTTGATCTCCATGTGTTTGGACGCATTGCTGATCTTGTCATGCTTGAAATAAAACACAGCTACAATGTTGTCATAGTAGATTACCATAGGTCTAGCAATAGAGTCCACAACTCTCAATTCTAAGATCAAATTTCTAAGCCAAACTGCTTGAATTGACGCGCCATAGCACGCTACAAACTCAGCATATAGCACCTCCAGCCATCATAAAAATATATCAAGAAGTTGATTTTCTATTATCTGAACAACTAGCAAAATCAGCATCTAAATATCCAATCACCTTTAGGTCCTCAACTCTGCTATACACAAGCATGAAGTCCTTTGTTCGTTGTAGATATCTCATCACCTTCTTAGCTGCAGCCCAATGTTCTTAACCTGGATTCGACAGATATCTTCCAAGAGTATTCACAGCAAAAGCAATATCAGGTCTGGTACATACTAGTGCATACATAAGACTGCCAACTGCACTAGCATATGGAACATTCTTCATGACTTCTTTTTCAACATCATTCTTGAGGCATTGTTCTATACTCAATTTATCTCCTTTCACAACAGGAGCATCACTTGACTTGCAGGTCTGCATATTGAATCTTTTCAAAACACGATCTATATAATTTTTCTAAGATAACTCTAGAACCTTCTTAGATCTGTCACGATGAATCTTAATTCCTAGAACAAAAGAGGCTTCCTCAAGTTCTTTCATATCAAACTTTGTAGATAGAAAATTTTTTGTGTCATTCAATAGATCAACATCACTGCTAGCAAGTAAAATGTCATCTACATAAAGTACTAAGAAAATATATTTACTTCCACTTACTTTCATGTAGATGCATTGATCATACTTGTTTTCTTCAAAGCCAAACGATCTCACAACTTTGTGAAATTTTAAGTACCGCGAACGTGATGCTTGTTTGAGACCATAGATGGACCTTTGAAGTTTGCACACCATATGCTCCTTTCCGGCTTCTTTAAACCCTTCAGATTGCTGCATATATACTTCTTCATCCAGATCTCCATTTAGAAAAGTTGTCTTAACATCCATTTGATGAAACTGAGCCACCAATGCCATGATTATCCGAAAAGAGTCTTTAGTGGACATTGGGGGAAAGACTTAAGTATAATCAATGCCTTCTCTTTGTGTGTACCCTTTTGCGACTAACCTTGCCTTGAATCTTTCTATGTTGCCTTTATTGTCTTTCTTGGTTTTGAATACCCATTTGCAGCCAATCGGTTTATGCCCATCAAGTAAATCAACAAGTTTCCACACTTGATTAGTTGACATGGAAATCATCTCGTCCTTCATCGCTCCTAACCATTTATCTACCTGATCACTATTAAGAGCTTCTTTGAAGGTTATCGGATCAACTATACTTCTAATGTCAAAATTAGCTTCTCCAAGATAGACATGATAATCATTTAGAGGCATAGGTCTTCTTTGTCGCTGTGATCTTCACATAGGCATTTGTGGAGCCGAATCGTTTATCTGGGGAATTTCATTTGTAATGGGAGGATCTACTGTCATATTTTCATTATTTGCTTCTTGCTGAATTTCCACTCGGCTAGGATCTCGCATAGAATCATCATGCAAGATGGACCATAGAATAAATACCGTTTTGTTTGGTTATTCCCTTCCAAAAGATTGAGAACAACTCTTTTCAGCAATATCTAATTCCAGGAATTTGGCAGTTTGAGATTCAACGATTCTAGTGCTGCAAGTAGGACAATAGAACCTATACCCTTTAGAATGATCAGGGTATCAAATAAAATAACTTCTAGTAGTCCTGGATTCGGTCTTCTTCTGAGAAGGATCATAAATTTTCACCTCTGCAGGACAACCCCAAACTCAAAAATGATTCAAGCTTGGTTTCCTCCTTGTCCACAATTCAAAAGGTGTTTTTGGCACCGATTTACTAGGTACACGATTCAATATATAAGTTGTTGTCTTAATTGCATCACCCCATAATTATTCAGGCAAGTTAGAACTGCCCATCATACTTCGTTTCATCTCCATGAGTGTGCGATTGCGCCGTTCAGCAACACCATTATGTTCAGGACTCCCAGGCATTGTATATTGAGCGACAATACCACAATCCTGCAAATATTTTGCAAACGGTCCCTTTTGCTATCCAGCCTCAGTATATTGCCCATAATACTCACCACTGCAATCAAACCTGACAATCTTGATAATTTTTCCCAATTGTTTCTCAACTTCAGTACGAAACACTTTAAACATCTCAAGAGCACCAGTCTTCTCCTTAATTAGGTAAACATAACAATAATGGGAGAAATCATCAATGAACATGATGAAGTACTTATTTCCACACAAGGTGGTTGAGTATGGCCCACTAATATCAGTATGAATAATCTCCAATAGATTTTGACTGCGAGTAGCGCCTTTCTTCTTGGTTTTAATTAATTTTCCCCTCACACAATCAATGCAAGTCTCAGTATCATCTGAGTCAAGAGGAGGGAGAATATTAGCCTTGATAAATCGCGTTACCCATTCTTTGGAGATATGCCCTAATCGCTTATGCCACAGCAATGAAGATCTTTCTTTGATTAAAAATCTCTTAGCAACAATATTCTCGACATTGAAAGAGCAATATGGTCTATCGGGAGATAAGCACAATCGATATAATCCATCAAACAAAACACAATTCCCAATAATTTTGGAATCATAACTCAAATCCACTCTTTTATTCGCAAAATAAAGACAATATCCAGCTTTGTCAAGCGGAGAAAGAGATACTAAGTTTCTCCTAAAACTGGGAACACAAAAGATATAGTTCAAGGTAAGTTGAAAAACATAATCTAAATTCAAAACACATGTCCCCATGCGCTCCACATCAACTCTAGTATTGTTTCCAACTTTAAGCTTGTTAAGGAAATCCCTTATGATGTTTTGAAGATGACAAAATAAATCAAAGGCTACTAACATGTTTGATGGTTGAGTAATAGACCATGCAGATATTCGAACATGTAGAGGATATTATCAAAGTCAGAAGACGGCCAGAAGACTGAACGTAACATATGTCCAGAGTATATTTTGAAGATTTCTAGACTTCTGTGTCAAAGTCTGAAGACTGCCAGACTCAAGACTCAAAGTCTGAAGACTGCCAGGCTTTAGTGTCAAAATCTATTCTACATCAGAAGTCTGCTCACTTTGACAAATTCCAGACTGAACGTAAATGATGAACCAGAAGACAGACTCTATGCTGAAGTTGAACTAGGTACAGACCTTAAAACTAAATCTGTTTAGAAGCAGATATGTTCAGACCCAGATTGTAAAGTCTACAGACTCAGATTGTAAAGTCTATTGCTCTCAGACTTTACATCCAGATTCGATGAAACGTAACTCAAGCCCAATCATATAACGGCTAGTGATCTGGTTTGGATTCCACATCAAGATTGATTTGATTGATTTGATTGATTCAATCTAATTGATTGAAAATTGGATGTTGAAGACAAGATCTTTTTATACGAAGAAGCTTTACTTATGGAAACCAAGATTCCGTTTGTATGGGTGATCGGAATCAATTTGGGATTCTACCTTTGTCACTCAACGGCTACCGAATCTTCTAGATACAGAGCTGTCCAATGGGTATATTGGAAGACGATTCTCCGGGATGCTATCCAACGGCTAGTTTGGAAGTGGAGGAGTATTTAAGGAGATCATGGACCGATGAGCAAGTAAGAGATAGAGCATAGAATTTATAATTCCAAAGTCTGAGCGACTTTTGATCATATACTTGTCTCTTGAGAGCTTAAACGTTTGTAATCGTGAGAGAAATACCAAGAGAGTGACGTAGTGAGATAGTGTGATGTACTAAGTGTTTGCACTCGAAGTTGTAATCTCTTGTTGATTGCATATTGGAATCCAGCCAAGAAGGCTGTTATCGTGGGAGAGTGGAAGTAGGCTTGGATTAAGCCGAACCACTATAAATCTTGTGTTCTTATTCTCTTCCCTAACTCCTTTATTTTGTTCATACTAGCACTCTCAAAGCTTTTACTCCCTCATACTTGGATTCCTTAGATTTGTGAGACCCTGTAAGGTAGTAGTCACATGAACAGTAGCACTAGAATCAAGCCACCAAGAATCCAAAGGAACATCAACCAGATTTGATTCAAAACAAACTAACAATTCATCTTGGTGACTTTCTTTTCTTGCTTTTAGCCAAGCTTGGAACTTGTAGCAATTGGCTCTCTTGTGACCCTGCTTCTTGTAGTGAAAACACTTGAAATCCTTATCTCCATTTCTCCCATAATTCCCATTTTTCTTGAAGTCTTGCCATTTCTTTGGACCATGAGCATTTGACCCTTTAAGCTTCCATTTGCCTCTAGATGAACTCAACTTGGCATTGGCAGTTAAGTGGGCGGACTCATACTTTTCCTTCTTTAACTTCTCTTCCTCAGTTACACACTTAGTAATCAAGGCATTAATGCTCCATGTCTCATTCTGAGCACTATAAGTAGTCTTAATCTAGCTAAATTCAACTGGCAGAACATTTAAGGCATGATGCACAATATAATTCTCAGAAAGGACAATTTCATGGGCCTTAAGTTTGGACTGAATGTGGACCATTTTCAGTATAAATTCTCTAACACCCATAGCAGCATCATATCTCATGTTCATTAACTCACTCAGCAAGTTCCCACCTTCAGCCTTATCTGAGACTTTATATCTTTCTCCCACTGCTTCAAGGAATTGTCTGGCATTCATATCTTCCGGCAAACCACTAATGAGATGCTCAGCAATGGACCTCTTCATAGTAATGAGGCTTAGTCGGTTAGATTTTTCCCATCTGGCATAATGGGTCTTTTGATCTAAAGTACTTTGATCATTGGGTCTAGCAAGTTCATCCTCACGTAGAGCCAAGTCCATATCAACGATGCCCAGAGCAAAGTCTATATCTTGCTTCCATATCTTAAAGTTTGATCCAGTTAACATTTGAACCGTGGCATTGTTGTTATTTACAGCAAATGTAACTGTTTGTCACACATAATGCAATAAGATCAATTATGGGCAATAAGCAATTCAACAAAAATAATTAATACATCATAAACTCCCCTTTGGGCAGAGTGTATAATGCACCATTATTTTTCACAGCATGAAGTTTATAAAACAACAATAAGGAGAATTACATATAATTGTCAAGGATCCATCTCCTTTGGGCAAACAAATCCTTTAAATTATACATCTCCATAATATAAATATAGAGGGGAATTATATATAATTTTCAAAACATTTATCCCCTTTTGGCAGATAAATATTTTTCAATTATACATCCCCATCTTTTAATGGGAATTAAACTTCATGCTATTTTCCAAATTAATATACACAATAACTCCCTTTGGGCAAGTAATTGTATATACTAATTTTTATCAATAGGGAACTCCAAAACTTATGCCCAAAATTCATCAAACAATATGAAACACTTCACAACATGTGTTTCCAATGATCATATTGCACTTTTCAAACAACAATTTTTGCCACAAGTTTTTTAAAATTTAAAATTACTTTTTATTATTTTATTATTTAAATATTATTTAAATATTTCGGATTCTCGCGGGCCTAGGACCTGCAAGCAGCCCTAAGCGGACCATGGGCCAAACTCACGAGTCCTAAACCCTCATGCGGCCCACTCCTTTTAAATTGAGAATGGCCCATGAAATGGAGAGGCCCATCTGCCTTTTAATTAAAATTGGCCCATGAAATGGGCTACAAAATTAGCCTACGAAATTATATATATGGGTAAAAGCCCATATTTAGGCCCAGGCTCGGCTGGAGGTCGTCTTCAACCTCCGGCCAGTCCACGAACTTTCAGGAAACCGGACCCGGTTTCGACTTGAAGCTCCGAACGCACAAATTAACATGATTTTTGATGAAATTTCCTCATGGGTTTTGCTTATAACATCAATTTAATTAACTAGATTTAATTAAACGAAGAAAAACCAACTAAATACACCACATACAAGCTTTAAAGTTTTGGATCTAAACCTCCAATGGCCGAAAATCCAGTTTTCTTAAATTTAAACCCTAAAAACTCAATTTAATACGACAAAAAGATACTAAAACAAATATATAACAATACCCATACAATGATTTGCAACGAACAACAATCAATTGTAAGCAATTTAAAAATTCTAGAACATTTTCATGCATAAACCCTAGAATTTCAAATTTAGAATTCTCTCTCAATTCCCAACGAAATTATGCAAATTATATATGGTTGGAAAGATCTCAACATGTAGAACAAAGGCCCTATGGTTTCGGGATCAATCAAGCAAAAAATATACACGAAAAAATAATGCCCATATTTGGCTCAAAGAGGAGGATTTCGAATTTATCTATAAAAATAAAATAAAAATTGGGTTCTACAATCATATATGTGCAACTCTAATACCACATGTAAGTAAATTTATTCACATAAACAACTAATTAATCAAGAAGAAGCGGATCCATATATAACTGTAAAACACTAAGAATCGATAAACATAACAGAATTAAAGTGTACCTGTTTAAGCCATTACTTCACTTGAAGAAAATAGATCAATCTGATAAACAATGATCTATCGGAATGCCAGATCTTCCTCTCTATGACCTATTTTAGTATAGTAGCTTTCAATGAGATTAAAGCAATTGATAGGTATAACCTATCCTTTTATAGGTTAGAGAGCGGACCTATCAAACCCTAATCAACATCGTGTCAACTGGGCCCTTCCCATTATGGGCTTCAATTAAACACAATTGCCTACACTTTGCTACTCAACTAGGCCCGTTATTAATAGATGCCGATACCCAATTTAATCAGATCACTGTAGGGTTCAACAAATTTTGGAATATCCATTAACCCGATTATTTAAAAAGAAAAAATTAATTAATTAATGTAACCCCATATTATATGAAATTTCCAACATGGGCTCCAACAAGTGGTCCTTTCTTCTAAATGAAAAATTCAGGATTTGAATTTTCATTCACTAAGTGACTCAAATTCCACAGGAATCAAACAACTAAACAAGGCCTAAAAGAAATCTCTCAAATCATGATAAAGAGCTAATTAATCCCATCACTTATTCTGACTTGAGAGGTGTGGAGGAAAATTACCCTCTTCGAGAGTCTATAATCCATCATCTTATTTTTATGAGTACACTTTTGAGTAAAAAATTGAGCACGAAAGTGCGTGTTCAAAATGGCTAGGAAAAGATGGACACGCTAGTTGAAATTGTTTGACGCATTATAGTCTATGATGATGGCTACCTATTTGGCACTTTTCCAAATTTTCTTCTATGGGATTTTTCAGGATGCTTAGCGAGAAAATATTGGGTACATCTAACATTCCAGCGTGGAAAACAAGAAGGTGGTACGAGGGCGACACGTGTCCTCGTGTCAGGCGCCATTTTCAAAAAATTTCGAATGGGGGAGACTGAGGGTTTCTTCTTCCCAGTCACTTTCTTCGCACCTCTCTCACTATACCCTCCCTCCCTCTCTCTCTCTCTCTCTCTCTCTTCGACGAACAGGACACGACCTCCCAGTCTCTTTGTGCCTTCCCTCTTTCCGACCGGTGAACCACTGCCAACAACCGACGAACCACCGCACAGGACCGGCGAGAGGATCACAAGCAATTGACGAACCATTGCACGGGACTAGCGAGAGGACCGTGACCTCCCTCTCTCTCTGCCCTCACTCTTTTCGACCGGCAAACCACCGCGAGCAAATCAGATGTTTTTGTAAAGATCTCCCATCGTCGCCTTCATCTTCTTCCCCCACCCCCCTTTTTTGTTTTGTTGTTTTTTTTTCCCCTAGTGTTTTGATGGTGGATCTGAAGTTGCATATGGAGGACAACGTGATGTCTCACATCAACCTCGACAGCTTCTTCGGCAACCTCCCTGAGGCCGGCGACATCATCGAGCGACGTCACGACGCTTGCTCCTCGATGAACGCGTCGTCGTTGTCTCTAGATTTGGGCCTCTCGTGGTTCGACGGGATTGAGAACATCCTAATGAAGGATGAAGATGTCCACGTGCTTGTTGAGCTGGGGGTTGAGCGGGCCGTGCTGGAGGGACTCGAGCTTCCCGCAGACCTTCACTTCCCCGGCCCCTCGCCGCCGGCTTCTCCCCGCCTCCTACAAGATGCGGCAGCACGGCCTCAGGTGCTCTGCCAGCTGGTTGATTTCCTCGGTTTCCATGGCGCGTGTTCAGGATTCTCAATTTTTTTTTTTTTGTTTCGTGTGTGGATGACTACTAGTTCTAGGAGCAGGAGGCTGCAGGTCAAGAAGGCTTCGCCGGATAGGCTGCTGTCGATTATGGTTAATGGAGAGGGCGAAGAGGACGCTGCTTTGGCGGAGAGCGTGTGTAGCGCTGATCGGGAAATTGTGACTGATGATTCTGAGGATGATGATTCTGATGGAGTCGTGATTGATGTGGAGAACCATAATGCTGATAGAACATAAGCTTCCGACAGTACGGCGATGGAGACAAATTTGGTATTTTTCTTGTAGCATTTCTAGTGCTTTCTTGGGAATTTTTTTTCTTTAAATCTGTCTGGATATGTGTATGCAATGTGCATATTGGTTCTAGTTCATGAATACCTTGCAAATTAAGAATTTGAGAGCATGTTTTCTTCGGGGGAGCTGCAATTGTTTTACAGCTTCAAGCACAGTGACACTATTGATGGTTGATGTTGCAGTGTCGCCTATTCTATATATGGGCTTTACTTTTTGCACTATAGCATCAATGTGGTTGAATTGCAATACATCTACATTGCTCAATTATTAGATTGTTCTTTCCTTAAAATTAAGGGCTTAGTTCTCTTGCCCTTCCTTTTTTTTTATTCTATTAGGGACTAGAGACTAGAGAGCGAAGGCTCCATTTGCCTCTATAATTTATTTTCCCGTCTGTTTTACCTATAGGAAATATGCTCTCATTCCTAGTCTTTTGAATATCTGTACATGTTCATATATGGTGTGAGTTGTTACTTCTATAGTAGGCCATCGATAGTTCTTTAAAGATATATTATTAATTCCTTCAATTTTTGTGGCTTCAGGCACCATGTTTCGTCGATGGAGTAACTCTCACCACAGTGAGGAAGATGACTTGCTGCAGTTCGAATCTACGGTAATTAACGTGAAAGCTAGTACGAGCACCTAGATGGGGTGAATAGGTGCAAAAACAAATTTTCCAGAGAGAAGTGTGCAACTCTAATCAACAATAGATTATGAAAATGAAATTAGACTCTTGTAAACAAATTGAGTTACGATCAAAGTAAAAGAGCTTAGGGAAGAGAATAAGAACACAAGATTTATAGTAGTTTGGCTTAATCCAAGCCTACGTCCACTCTTCCGCACTGATAGCCCACCGGCTGGATTTCACTATGAATCAAAAGAGTTTTGCAGTAAAGCTCTTCCTTGATTCCACAGTGTAGAGACTTTGTTACACTTTTTCAAGGTCTCACAAAGATATAAACTCTCTTTTGCATACAAGATTTCGCTCAACAATTGAATTGACTAAGAACAATGAGCTTCAGACTTTGGAATTCTTCTATCGCGCACACACTTGAATAACTAGAACATCTTCCTTATATACTCCTTCATGCCATCACACTTGTTGGCACTTACCAAAGGAGTTCTTCCAATCTACCCGTTGGACAAAATCAATTAGGGAGATTTCGAGTTATTTAAGGAATATGTCGATAGCCCACCAATCATGCTCGCTCATACAATCAGGATCTAGGTTTCCATAAGTAAACCCTTCCAAGTATACTTTGCCATTCAACGTATCCAAAATCCCTGAATCAATCTTAATTTGAATAATGGATTCCGACATGCTATATCCAGCCAAGAGATCTTCTTCAGTTGATAGAATCAAATCCTTAATGAAATACTCAGTTCTGGATAAGCCTTCTCTGACGGTCTAGAAACTGTCAATGAGGATAGACTTTGAGTCTTGAGTCTGGTAGTCCGGAGGTCTTTAGACTTTGATGGAAGAGTTTGCAAGTCTTCAGACTAGACTGATGGAAACGTTTTGTCAACTTCAAAACACTCAAGGAAGTTTTCTCCAACAATTAAGATTTCAAAATTATAGCGCTTGTAAGGACTGGACATTTCGTAGAGTGTATCTCCTTGATCGATTGCTCATATTTATCTGATTTCCATGGCTGACCATGTGGTTGACCTAAGTCAGTAGTTTATCTGGCCATGAGAAACCATGAAGTGGCCCTTTTTGCAGATAATACTTTACTGTCAATACACCCCCTTATATGTACTTCTTTCATATATGTGTTTAATGTCTCATGATGCATTGATTTTCTAGAGTTGTGGAATAATAATCAATGTTCCTTCCCAGAATATAGGAGAAATACAGTTACATTTTAAGTCCATTTGCATGCAGGTGAATGAGCTTAGAAAGCTATGGGACCACTCTCTGGGCGAAGTTTGAAGTATTGTGATGATGCATGCTTGAGGAGATACTTGGAAGCTTGAAACTGGAACATGGATAAAGCAAAGAAAATGTTAGATGAGACGCTGAAATGGAGATCAGCTTTTAAGCCTGAGGAAATCAGCTAGGTAAGATGACTAAGTGTCCCGGTGAATGAATACCTGTGCGAATATTGTAATAGATAATTTATGCCGATGGCTGTTGCCTGCTAAACTTCAGTAGACATCTGATCCTTGTTACCCTAACTATTGTGTTGACCTGATAATTAATTTTATTTCGTAGACTAAGTTCCTGGTATGGAGAAGAACTGATTTTGTGAATGAATGCGGATGCAGGATTGGTGTTAGTCAACAATAATTGAGTGGCTCTCATTTTTTGTCTTCTATGAGACTGCCATGATGCAGTGATATGAAGCATTAGGTGTTGGAGAGTTTATTGTTCAAGGGACAATAGGTGTCCCAGTATATTTTTTCACTCATGTTGTTTCCAAAATCATCATTTAGATCGTTGTCGTTGACAATATTGCTAATGAGCAGGTTGTGTTAGACATGCAATAGTACTTATTGGGATGCTAAATAATGCTTCCATTTGACAACGTGATGCTTACTAAACAGGAAGAAGTTGCTATTGAAGGTGAAACTGGAAAAGTATACAAAGCAAGTTTTCATGATCATTATGGAAGGAGTGTTCTTATATTGAGACGTGGAATGCAGGTATTTATCCATCCTGTTGTTGCTAATTTATGTACCTTTTATTTGCTCTTACCAATTAACTTGGCAATAAATCTTGCAGAATACTCACAGCATGTACTGGCGGAGGTCGGAACTCATGGAATACGAAGATGGCAAACTCTCATGCTTCAATGCCGGAGTGAGAGTTGGAGTTGGAATTGGGCTTGGCATATGCATTGGAGTCGGCATAGGAGTAGGGCTGCTGGTGCGTACTTACCAAGCAACTACTGGGAACTTTAGAAGGCGGCTCATGTAGGACATCGCCTCTCTAAGTTCTACACTACAATCTACGATCTGCGGATACCTCATAGATTCTGCCCTCCTGGCATTCCAGTCCAATGTCCTTTCTCTCGTTGAAGGTTTTGGCTCAAAGTGTTTCATTTCCATGATCGAGTGTGAGCAAATTTTCGTGTGCTTTATTTGTGGTATCTTCTCTGTTTAGAGAAAGTCAAATGATGTGTAGATTCAATGAATCTTGAGGGCAGTTGAGTTGAGTTGATCTCACAGGGGGATGCATATATGTACCTGAGTGGTTCGTTAACGTGTAAAAAGGTTTCTTTCCTGGAACTTGGAAATGTTCAGCGATAAAAAATCACTGTTTTGTGCATTGCCAAGAGTATAGATTGCTCCTTACATCAGTGGAGGAGCAGACTCTTCTGTCGAGCATGATACTTCGGCTATATAGACTCACAAAACACATGAAAAGGAAGAACCTGAAGGAGGTAAAAGCGTTAAGGGTTTAAGGATCCTCAGCCAACTACAGAGAAGCACGCGGACTAGTAAGATGGTGTAAGATACTGGAATAATTGGCTAGGAGATGAGGACTTTTTGAGTAGATCCGAGCTTTTTATGTAAATCCCCCCAGAACCACACCCATGAGTAGCCCCTATGATTATAGCAATTGCTTTTCCTAAGTGGGTTCATGATTTGGTTCAGCGCCTTCTTGTGTGTCCTTTAAGCGGAAAAACACAGGAAAGGGAAATCTGAAACCTCTTAAGCGTGATATGTTGCCGCATTTCAGCCCTCTACCTGCGATTGCCACCTACCACCGCCGCGCGATGGTGGCACACCTCTAAGTTCAGCAATGGTTTGGTCTCCCGTTGGATAGAAAGGATAGGAAGGACTGCCCAAGGGACATAAAACCATTTGAGTTTTTCGTCTTTCTTTGTCCTAGACCAGAACTGTTTTTCCTTTTCTCTGCTCAAATCGAATACAAAGTGACCGATTCCCTTCAATTTTTCTTTCTTTTTCTTCAGTGAATATCTAAAGAAAATCAAATAGATCTTCTCTTTCTTTTACCCTTATCTTTTTATTACCCTTATCTCCAAACACCCTTATCTCTTAACGAAACAAAGCCAGATTTCTCCATTCTATTCTAAAATAGGATCAAGCCGTGTTTGACGAGAGGGCAGCATGAAGTGTGTTTGACGAGAGGGCAGCGTGAAGTTAGATGGAACAAAATGAGGGATTGAAAATTACAATCCTCGAACTTCTTTATATCAAATCACTTATCCAAACTCATTTCATATATGAAATAAATTACTGAAAAATTGCAATATAAAATACTAGGATTAGAAAAAAAAAATCAAACAAACAAAAAGAAAACCTAGACCTAATGACTGCCTCCGAAACTCTAGGACAACAACGACGTCCTCCTCGATGGCGGGTGACACCAACATCACAACGACCCCCATGGTGGTGGTCGTCTCCGTCGCAACGGTCACTTAAGACCGCCGTAATTGATTCTCCATCTCACGGGCACCCGTGAGAGATACAAAGACGACCACCGCACACCATTCAGGTGAGAGATAGAGAGAGAACGAGCGAGAGAGATGGCCACCCAATAAATAAACAAAGCGAACAAAAAATTTAACTCAACTGATGAGAGAATAATATAACCAACCAACTCTAATATAAGCTCACATCCACCTAATGCGAAAATTTAAACTCCAGCTTGAAATGAATATTCACAATACCTCTTCAGCTTTCAAGGCGACTCCAATTGAATCGTTGACATAAGATAAGGACACTTCCATATTGTATAGGGAAAAATCAGGATAAACGAATAACTCCCCATTAGAGTATATCACTTCAATTGGTTCAACTGCATACTTCTTCCCACAGTATGCTGAGAAGATTGTCACCTAAAGGAAAACACTCTCTCCGCATTAGTCCTCTATACAAACGGATGGGTGTAGAGAAATGTGTGACATCTTGAAATTCAACCTTGTTTTCGATAAAGTGAAATGGGCATTTCGTTGACGTGCTTATGGTCCTTTTTGTCCGAGCTGATCACTCATGAGTTAACTAACCTATTGAGTGAAGCCGTTAAGAGATTTATCTGTAGTAAAATCCCTAAAAGCTACTCAATTGGTTGGATTGGACTAAAATCGCGTTTGATTGATTCTAACCATGAAATTTAATTTGGTTTTAGGAATCGAATAATTGAGCGTGTCACAATTCATTTTTAGGATCCTGTCTCATCATCCGTCAAATTATTGATGAGTCCGAAATTTCGAGAAAGAAATTATCGGAGGAAAAAGCGAAGACCAAAAGAATATAGAAAGGGAAAAGAAAATAAAAATAAGAATAATGTTATTATTTAATTTCTTTTCTCTCTCTCTTCTTTCTCCTCTCCCTTCCCCTTCATGCGGACAGCCCCCCCCACCCCCACCCCCACCCCACCGACTCTCTTCTCTCTCTCTCTCTTTTCTTTTTGACCAGTCAATCCTTATCTTTTCTCTCTCTCTCTCTCTCGTACTCTCTCTCCTTCTCCCCTCCGCCCGTTTGAGCGAGCGAACCAGAAAACAGAAGCTCGGCGAAGCTACAGCTCGCCGTCGTCGCCTGTCTGCCGCCCACGCCCGCACACCGCCGCGTCCGCCGCTCGCCGCCGTGCGCCGCCTGCCCTCTCCTCCGCCCAGGCGTCCCTTCCTCGCGAGACAGCCCTGTTCGCCTCTGCCCAGCCCTTGTTCGGCCACCACCGGTGGTTGTCCGATCATCTCCGGCCACCGTTCGGACCGCCGGAGCTCCCCTCACCATCCGCCGGCCTCCCCTCGCCGCCCTAGCCGCCAGACAAGCTCTGGCCAGCCTTGATCAGCAACCCGCGAGTGGGTTTCTAACGGCTTTGGGCCCGCTTTTGGGCCGTTTCGGGCCCCGAACCCTAGCCGTGCTTTGGAGTTTATCGTTCCTCACGTCGTCCCCGTCGGATTGGTCCGACTTGCGCGTGATTCCGGTGAGTAATCTCACTAATCTCTGCTTAGTTGGCTAATTATGCTTAGGGGTTGGTTAGGTTTAATTAAATGCAATTAGGTGGTTAGATTAGAATAGATTAGCGATTATTAGTCAATTGCGATGCGAATTAGACAAATTGGTTATGTAATTAGCAAGTAGACGTGGTCTACTATTTATTGGAAGTGTCTCGGGATTTTTCCCGACCCTTCGTGGGCTTCAATTAGGCTTTTCGGGCCTAAGTGGAATTTTTGGTATTTAAATATTATTTTTCGGAATTAAATTAAATAATTATTTATTTTCCGAAAATTCAACTAGGATGGCCCGTGACCGGAATATTATGCTGATGACCGTGGTGAAGTCCGTTTATTTAATCGGGCTTTATTTTGAGCTAAATTGAATTTTTAATATTAATTATTTAATTTTCGAAATTATTTATTTATTTATTTATTTTTGGAAATTAAGATTGAGACAACGACCGAAATCTCGTGCCGATTGTCGTGGCGTAGTCCGTTTATTTAATTGAACTCTACGTTGCATGGAATTAAATAAATTGTGATCTTTTAGGGATTTACCCTAAATTGATTGGAATTGATTGAGAGTAAATTATTGATTGGTAAATGGCCAAGTATGTTTATTCAGCATTTATAATGCTTTGTTGAGTTGTAAAGTGAGTAGAATTGTGAGGCTGAACTAAGAATAATTTTGGCTGAGATCGATCGGATACGAGGTATAGACATACGTGGTTCGGTGATAAGGAAATCACTGGCGAAAACGGCGCCTTAAAGAACGCACGAGTGCTATCTATTACCTGCATTAGTATAGACATACATGGTTCGGTGATAAGGAAATCACTGGTGAAAACGACGCCTTAAAGAACGCACGAGTGCTGTCTACTACATGCATTATCATGGACATACGTGGTTCGGTGATTGAGGATATCACTGGTGAAAACGACGCCTTAAAGAATGCACGAGTGCTGTCCATTGTTTATGTTGGCTCTGTGATGAATATATCACCTTGGCGAAAAAGACGCCCGAGAGCATAGTAAAGTGTTCATTGTACGTCACCTTGGCAAATCGACGCCCGAGAGCATTACTGTAGCTCTGTGACTGAGAATGCAAATGGGAGGTTTTATATTGAGAAGTGATTTGACCTGGAAATGGTCTGACTGACATGTAATCAACTAGGTCGATTGATCAATGATTTGATCCATTGTCACGAATTGACTGATTGAGTGGAGGTGATCTTGAATGGTCGAATTGACATGAAATCGACTAGGTCGATGGATTGAGATATTGATCTGTGATGTAATTGCTTGGGTGCCTATTGAACTGTGCTAATATGCAGGTGGAATCTGAGGCCAAGGTAAGTCATCTACCCTGTACGTGTTTAGGCAGCCTATAGTATAATAGTTTACTAATCGGGCCTTAGTGGGGTAGAACTTGCTGAGACATAGTCTCATCCCAGTTTGGGGAAAACATTTCAGGACTCCGATGAGAAGTCGAGGAGGAGGAATTTGAGTGGGAGAACTCTGAGGTGAAACTTTAGGAGAAGGATTTTGGAAGAAAAAGATAATCCCGAGAGGGGCCTTGAGTACGGCCCGGATGGACTGAGAGTCTATCTTCTTTTAAGAACTCCATTTTGAAGTGAATGGTTATGAAGTGGTTTGTGTTTTGTATAAAAGTTTGGTTATAAAATTCAATATGAAAAATATGGCCCTGCTTTTCTATCCCATTGATTTATTGTCTGGGGATTATAACTGCTTCCGCATGTGCTTAATAAATAAAAGGGTCGGTGATACATAGTCCTGGGGTATCACATATTAAAATCAACCAAGAGAGAAGGATGTCTGCGTGCTCGAGGATCGGGGCATGACAAAAGAACAAACAATTGAGTATGCTCACCATTGTATTTAGAACTATCTTAGCCTTTGTTAAGTCCGTTGCAGTACATTCAATGAGAACATTTTTCGTCTTTAAAGTTATTGCAGAATGTGCACCATTGATAATTGGCGGCAGAGACAGGACAATTATGCATGGTGTAAAAAATTAGCCTTTTCAGTGATGAGAAGCTTAGTCAACTGTATCATTTCAGTCAATGTAGATGCTCGCTAATCAATCAGACTATACATCACAAATATCGGTCAAATTGTTGATTGCAAGACACCCAAAAAGTGGATGAAGCATCACTTTGCCCACACTGTTTGGCTATGACAGCTAAATAGTCACTACAATTTGTTCACATTGAGCATATTCAATGGGAACCAAAATTGTGAAGCCAATGGAAACAGTGTAATCTATCCGCAACTGGAGTAACCAAATATCATTGAACCTGAATGAGCTAGATTAGAACCCCATGTGCAAAAAAATTCGAAACCAATCTTTTTAAAAAGCTGACCCTGTTCAAACAGGATAAACAACTTAATGGTCAACCATAATTGGTTGTTGCCTAATTAATACATTACCAATAAACATCAATCCACAGCTAATCAAGAATTTATGAAGCAATCAACTGTATCATTTCTAATTATTCAGGACGTCATTAAAAGAAAATATCATCCACTGTTGTCAAGCAAGGCCCTAGCCTAAAATAAGGGACATGTTACATTAAAAGTTTGGGATGAATCCTTTAGCAAGAAATTTTTTTAACCTTTTCTTTAAATGAACCCAAAGAATGTATTAGCAAGTTAGATCTTAAGTCATGAAATGATATTCTGGAAAAAAAATTTGTACTACATTATAGCATCTTTCTTATTGACATTAGGCACTTGCTTTTCGATATCAAATTTTGTGACACCGCATGCAAAAGTTCTTTTTCCTGATATGGTACCTAGCAACCGGTGGAGAGAGAGAGATGAAATAAGAATGGACATCTAAGTTCAGTGTAAAGGTGTACATAGGAAAGACAATGTTAAAAAAAAAAAGCAAAGATGTATAGAAGACTACACATTTTCACCTTTTTTTTCCCTGGCTCTCTTAAAAGTAATGTTATAGGCATAAGACTAGGCTCTAGAAGTCTCTGACTGTGCTAATGAAGAGTCAATAGCTGCTTTTCTAAAAACTTCGCCCTTTTACTAAAATAATATACCTCCTTTCTCAGTTTTTTTTAGAGAAAGGAACAAAAAGGGTCAAAGAACATGACCTAATTTCATCTTTGTCCTTGAGGGAATGCCTCAGAGAATGACCAGCCTTACTTGAGGTGCTTTTGAAGTCGCCACATTGGGTGCTGCCCAGGCAACTCCAGTGCTTTTGAGAACACTAGCGACACCTAAACAGAACAATTGATCTCACTTCAACTCATAAACGAGACCAAGCACTTAGTGGCTTAACGTGGCAAAAGATGCTTGAAGGCCTAGATTATTTTCTCTTTTCAAATTGAACCCAATGCATCGATCAACCCCCAAATAACTCAAGGTTGCAATATTAATGACTTAAGTGGCAAGGGTTGAATCAAAACTAAGTCAAAATGTCATTACATTTAAGTGGTTATTTATTATTTTCCCTTAACATCAATATAGACACTTCATATTTATACATGGAACTCACATTACAGAGAAGAGTATATGAAGAAACCAAGATACCTCTTTGAATCATAGATAACAGGGAACACAGGCGAGTTCTCTATTATGTGCAAGAACTTCTTCAATTTCAAATCTGACTGCAACAAAGTAGCAAAAAGCAGGTAAAACGACATGGCAAAAATGAGGAACTATTACATAATTCTTCATTTACAGGAAGATATCAACTAGCACACTGAATAAGCAAGTTCCAAGCATAAGATATATGTAACAAAACAAATATGACGGTTATCAAAAGACCATTAAAAGGAGCAGCTATTGAGGAGCCACCTTATAAAATGCCATTAGTTCATCAGCTCTGAAGTTCTTCACCTAATATTAGAACAGAAACTAAGGCGCGATCAGCCAACACATCAATCACAGTTGGTAGAGAAAACAAAACAAATATATAAATGAAAGCAATCTCATGAACTCAAAAGTGGCATTGAAATGTTAAGCATACTTAATTTGGAATAATCCACTTTGCAAAATAGTAATTAGAAATAACACGCTAATGCATTGGAAACTACAAAATTTCCTTTTTAGTTACTTAGTAAGTCTCCTTAGAGCACTGTTAACAAAAGGGCACTTGTTAAGCATACTTATTTAATATGATTCACTTTCCAAATACCACTAGAACAATCTGTGCATCCAATTGAAAACCATAAAAATTTCTTAATCAACTACTTAAGAATTGCCCCTAGAGAACAGTTAACAAAATCCTTACAAATACATAGATCTTCACTACAGATCAGACTCATGGCACATGCATGAACCGAAAAATACAATCTTTATCATGAAACTACCTGCTTCAAGGGGACGAAACTTATACTGGAAGGCAGCAAAGCCTGAGACCAAAGGAAAAGGAACATGAGTCAGTGATACGCTGCACTTCTCGTAACATTTTATCATACTTTGCTCTAAGAAACATTTAGCCGTAGCAGATATATAACTCGTACATATTAAGAAGAAACATTTAGCTGTAGCAGATATATAACTCATATATATTAAGCTAAACCAAATGTGCAATTCCTTGTCATGTTTGTTTTCGTCTATGCTTTATCTAGTAGATGAGCACTCCTGATAGCAAAACATAATACTACGAATTTTTAGGATCAAAGTAGAGTATCTCGGATATATATAGTAATACCATCCTCTGGGACAAGTTCAGAGGATGACAAAACTTGAACTGGTCAAAACTTGTCTAGCTAGCTGCAACTCCTCGAAAACATGTAATAGATGCTAAGGCAAAGTGTGGGGTAGAAAGAAGCTTCAAGAGGGAATCCTTCAGGCATTTAAATATATAGAGAGAAAAAAAAAAGGAAAGAATAGGTGAGCACAAGCTTCCAGCCCGGATAACACTCTATCATGACAAGATCCATTATGCCAGCAATCTGAAAATCTTCCATTTAAGTTTTAGCTGGGCCTTAGCTTCAAGCGAGGATAGTAGGACGCGCATAATTCTTCATTTTAGATTCTAGGTTAGGCGATTAGTTCAAACACACACCTCGTAGCTGAAGGGGCCTTCTAGCGTATCCAAGTCATGAGTCCCAATTGCAACCAGTGTTCTTCGCCTAAAATATTGAGAGAATCTGAGCAGGTCAATCCAAGCAGAACATTTTGAGGATATAGCATAAGCACAAGCATCTGATGTACTAAGTGGAGGGATTGGGGGGCTGGGCATCTATTACATGTAAATAAAATATCAAAATTGAATATAGATCTCGAGAATGAAAACTAGTTCAAGCAACATATCTATCATCACCACTTCACCAAATTATTCAAAACAACTCAGCGGAGTCCTCTCTTCACATCCAGGCATTTCTCACAATTTAAAGCCCTCCTAAGGGTAATAATATATATGGCCCCTACCGAGCACATAGAGCATAAGCAACAGTGAAGCCATGACTGATGCAAGCCAAGGGTAGGCTTTCACAAACAGCAGGATCGGGAGAGTGACTCGTGCACGGAAACAGGACCGACAGAAATTTCAGCACTGCGCAAGCTCAGGAGAATAGTCGTATCTTTGTCGATACAAATCGGATCGACCTGATTCCAAAACCAAATGAACAAGCACTTCTGGATCTACAATTTCTCTGTTTTGTGTTTTCTGAAATAATTACTGTAAGATGGTCGAATTTGGGTTGGAAATAACGAACATAATAGGAAAAGATAGAAACTTCGTTGGTTGCTCTTCTAGGCCTCCAAGGAAGTTGAGGGAGCACCGATTCTTCTAGATTGATGACTGCAACTCTTCAAGAATGCAGGTTTCGAAAAGCTCCGACTCTTCAAGGACGGAGTGAAAACTCTTCTAGGTTTTCAAGGATGTGAACTCTACAAGGTTCATGAAATTTTTTTTGCATTCATCAAAATTCGTCTTCTACGAGAAATTGGATGGTTTATATTGTTAACGAAATAAAAAGCAAAGCATTGAAACTAGGAAAATAATAAATAGCATAGTAACTAGAAACTAGTAAAAGCGTCATGCGGGCTCCCAAGGTGTCTTCCAAGCTTCCAGATGGACTCAAGATATTGATACGGCTTTTGGTTTCGTTGAGCTTGAATGCGAGCCGATCTTCTTGGTCAAGAGAGCTGGTCTTCAATGCAGGCTACATCATCCTCCCCATCTTTAAAAGAATTCGTCCTCGAATTCTCGCCATCATCATTAGAGGAATCTCCCACCCTACTAGGTGCCAAAGTAATCTTCTTACCTCCAAATTCAAAAAAATATGTATTTCGATAACCATCATGCGTAGTCCTCCTATCGAATTGCCATGGTCGCCCAAGAATAATGTGACTAGCATCCATCAGCAGAACATCCCACCATATCTTGTCATTATAAACAAAACCAATGGACAGATTAACAAGGCATCGTTTTGAAACAGTTACCTCAGCGCCTTTCTTCAACCATGACATTTTATAAGGCGTAGGGTGCGTTTTTAATTCCAACTTTAGCTTGTTTGCCGCTACTTCAAAAATTATATTCTCACAACAACCAGAGTCAATAATTAATTGACACACATTTCCCATGATTGTGCAAGCAGAATGGAAGATATTGGTACGCAGCCACCTATCTCCAGTGTCATCTCGAGGAGTAAGAAAAATTTTCCTCACCATAAGAAGTTTGCCAGTGTCAGCATGCACTATTTGTTCATCATCTGCAACTTCTTCATCAGTGTTCAACTCCTCTTCAAGTGGATCCTTAGCATTCTCATCAGAATCATTATCCACTAAGAAGGCTTTACCGGCTGGTCGATTCTTATTGATTCGACAATTGCTAGCACGATGACCCAACTCCCCACAAGAATAGCAATGTATTTTGGATGTAGCAGGTTGCTTCGAAACATGGGGCTGAGTAGAAGACTTACTAGCAGATTGCTCTCTCCGAGAACGAGAGCGCTCCATTTTGAGTGCCCGTTGGTGTGCATCTCCTAAGTCCCAAATGTCGAGGACTTCCAAGGCGTCTTGAATGTAAAATTGAAGACCATTCAAGTATTTGTTCACAAGCACTTCCTCCGGGTCTTGGATATTGTTACGAATCACCAACTCATTGAATTCGTTGGTGTATTGGTCCACCGTTCACATACCTTGTTTTAGATTTTGGTACCGTTGGTAGAGCTCTCTCTTATCTCCTTTGGGAAGAAAATATTTTTGAATCTTGCCCTCCATCTTTCTCCACAAAGTGATTGGTGCTTTGCCAACGGCTTGGCGAGTTTGTTTTTCACGTCTCCACCAAGCAATTGCCTTGCCTCGGAATTGCATAGCAATGATCCAAACTCGGCAATTCTCCGGAACATTTGATGCTCAAACATCTCATTCACAAGTGTTAGCCAATCAACAATTTCAACAGGAGACTCAATACCTGTAAATTCCGAAACATCTTTCTTGACTTCCTTTTCCCAATCTGGCTCACGAATATGTTGTAAATGATGTCGAACATGCCTCCGACCATGAATAGATTGACACACTCTCCGAAGAGGAAGTGTCACCATGGGAATCTTCAGTCCTGGAACGGGGTGGAGAATTTTTCGCTTCAGCCCTCAAAGACTGAACTTCTTTCGTCAATTCGTCAATTTGTTGTTGCATATTCTTAGCGAGTGTGTGCAACTCATCGAGGGGAACGGTTCTGCCGCCACGACGTCTAGCTTGTCTTGGAGGCATTGTCCTCTCCTCCAAAGCTCTGATACCAAATGATGCAAGCCAAGGGTAGGCTTTCACAAACAGCAGGATCGGGAGAGTGACTCGTGCATGGGAAACAGGACCGACAGAAATTTCAGCACTGCGCAAGCTCAGGAGAACAGTCGTATCTTTGTCAATACAGATCGGATCGACCTGATTCAAAAACCAAATGAACAAGGACTTCTGGATCTACAATTTCTCTGTTTTGGGTTTTCTGAAATAAGCACGGTAAGATGGTCGAATTTGGGTTGGAAATAACGAACAGAATAGGAAAAGATAGAAACTTCGTCGGTTGCTCTTCTAGGCCTCCAAGGAAGTTGAGGGAGCACCGATTCTTCTAGATCGATGACTGCAACTCTTCAAGGATGCAAGTTTTGAAAGGCTCCGACACTTCAAGAACGGAGTGAAAACTCCTCTAGGTTTTCAAGAATATGAACTCTACAAGGTTCACGATACTTGCTTCAAAGCAAAGTTTTTTTCATTCATCAAAAGTCGTCTTCTACAAGAAATTGGATGGCTTATATTGTTAACAAAATAAAAAGCAAAGCGTTAAAACTAGGAAAATAATAAATAGCATAGTAACTAGAAACTAGTAAAAGCATCATGCGGGCTCCCAAGGTGTCTTTCAAGCTTCCAGATGGACTCAAGATATTGATACGACTTCTTGGTTTCGTCAAGCTTGAATGCGAGCCGATCTTCTTGGTCGAGAGAGCTGGTCTTTAATGCGGGCTGCATCAATGACTTATTTAAAAAAAATAAAAATAAATAATTCTTCCCTCACATCTTTAATTTATAAAGTAACATTATTGTATCACACTAAAATGCATGCTTGCAAAGACAATTGGCTGCATGCTGGAAATTTTTAAAACCATTGCTCTGGACAAGCCATATAGGACGTTGCATCTCAATGTAAGATCACGGTCTCTCTTCTTTACATTTAAGGTTCAAATGAACCCAGTAAAAGCTTCCCAAAAATGTGTTGTCCTCCCGCCACTCCCTCTCAAACCTAAAATCTTGAAATAGAGAAGGAAAACAGGTATTATGTGGCACATTAAAGATCCAAAAATTAATACCGGCAAGTGTTCTGATGGAGCTTGTCTTGAAGATCAATGAAGCTGTTATAACTAGCTTCATCAAATGTTATCCCTCTTAAGACAGCAGAAACAACGTATGGACGGATTTGTGAGGTCTGCAACACATAAATGGTCACTCAAGTAATAAATGATTCCAGCATAGATCAATCTAGACAGATCAATCCTCACATATCGTGCCTCTGGTTTTACATGCATCTTAAGCATTGATCCCCTGCTGATGTTACGAAGACTGTATTGAGGTGTCTCCTCCTGCTTATTGAATACACGTAGGGCCTGAGCAAGCCCTTCGAGGCCAAGCAAGTCGTATCTGTGCATTTCCCTAAGGATACCTTATTATTATAATAGTATAGTCATTTCTACAGTACATGCACGAATTTATCAAGAAGAATAATCATTAATTACCAATACAGACTAAAATGATGATAAATCTGTCGTCTCTTTGAAAAACTTGACTTATAACTAAATAATGAAGTTTCTAGATGACATGATTCAAAATAAAGCCAACGGCATTAAGGAGTCAATATCACAACTTGCTGACCAAAGCTAAAAAGGCTTGTTACGTTTCTTGCCAACGATAATACCTATAAAATTTGGGGATTGACCCATCTAGCATGACAAAATGTTGAACATAAACTAAATTCAAGATCCACCCCTTTCAGGACCATTATCATGAACCGGGAATCCCAAGGGTCAGAATATCAACCGCTTCCCCATACAACTAGAATTCTTCACAAAGTGGTGAAAAAATGTCCTAACTTGTACCAATCTTTCAAGACTATTAAAAGAAACTATTTACACATAAGTAAGAAAAGCCTTGATGCACGCTATAAATGCTACATCACATGGACTACTCAAAAGCTGAGCCTTTTTCAGGTGGTAATGTGTTTATGAAGTCTCTAATTACATGCAATTGGTCCTTCACATTGATCGACCAAAAAGGTAACAAAAAAAACCTTCGGCAACATATCATAACATCAAAGAAAAGATTGAACCACACAGCATCTCGATAGCCATTACGAGCAACATGGTGTCATGACCTCCCCTTTACATTCGGGAATAGGGAGAAGGTTTAGGGGTATTTGCCTAAAGAGGCGGACCAATGGCCTAGGTTAGGGGCGGGCTCTCCCAAGCTCATTGTGGCGCCCCTGCGGCACCCAAACCACCTTAGGTCGCCACAGGCACCTAATGTTACACCTAATAACATCTCTTAGAAAAAGCGTCATAAATCATAGACATTTTTTTTTTCCAAAACGGTCCCAGCGTGACTCATTAGCAGAAGCAAAATATAATATCACCATCTCCCCCTCCATCAACCATGATACAATTGCACACCACTAAACATCATAATGAAAGACAAAGCCATGACACTTTATTTACATATTTTCAAGATGGGTTTCCTTGGGTCGGTACATCAAAAGAAAGGCCAGGATATGAAGCCACACTCGGCCTAAACCCCAAAAAGAAACTCTCGACCCACTACGACTATCGTGAAAGATCCTCCATCACTAGTGTCAGCTAACCATCCTAAAGAGCTTCAGCGCCTACTTGTCACGCACGGGCCCTCACACCCATCCCGGTGCATCAGGCGGTGGCGGCGACAACATCCCACGCATCACTCCGTCGCGACGAACGTGGACGGATATGAATTCCTGGACAACCACATCGTACATAACTAAACATCGCACTCGAATATACGTCAGTCTAGGAACAGAGGGGCAGTCAAACTCCTCGCACTCAACCTCTACATCATAAGGTAGGCTGTAAAACACACCTCACGTGACAGCAGGGAGCGGCATTCTGCTAATCTGAAATGTTGGTCCCCGAAGGGATGAGTACAACCACTCAGCAGGTAAATGATCAATAAGCCACTCAATACATCATGCCATGCAATCATCACAATCATAGCATCACGTGTCATACAAGCATCCATGCACAACATACATATAGACATCACCATCATATCATACACTTACCATCATCATGTCACATATGGCATCATCCTTACCATGCATCCATGCATGTAACATCATCATCATATCACATGTACCATCATCATGTCATGAGTCCATGCATATGGTATCATCATCCTATCATGCATACATCATTACCATCATGTCATGCATATATCATCATGCATAGTTTGATTTCAATTTCACTTTGGACCGCCATATTTCTCTTTCCCGGGACCAATGTTTGCATCCCACATGTATCCAAGATACAATCAAACCATCCGGCTCCCCTACTCTCCGGGCATCTCGTACCCCAACTGGCATCACGAGGACCCTCCGGCATCCAGTCATTCAAGGCCACCGGGCAACCGGCCGTACGCTTCTAGCTAGGCATCTCGCACCCAAACTGGCATCGCGAGGTATCCCTCGACACAAGACCCGCTGAGCTTCCGGCTCCCCCACTCTCCGGGAATCTCGATACCACTCGGTCTCCCGAGGACCCTCCGGTATCCGGCCATTCATGAACACTGGGCAACCGGCCATACCCTTCTAGCCAGGCATCCCGACACTCTCGGGGCATTGTCGGCTCACCCTCGACGGCTTCCTCATTTATCTCAATTCACATCATTATAATTCAATTTATCATGGCATGTGATGTGATGGCAAATCAAGATCATATTCATCATTTAGTTCATACATGCATCTCAACTCATCATCATACATGCAGCAAGACAATCATCCATGGCAATACAATTCATGGAATCCATACAATTTAAAATAGTCCATATTCCATACCTTTTCAAAGTTTACAAAATTCCAGCATGTACCATCTTTAGAAAGTATTTAAATAAATATCCATATGCTTCTCAAAAATCATGGAATCAAAGCATGTGATAGACAAGACAATAAGATAACAATTTCATAAAAACACATGCCCAATAAAGTTCCACATAAGAAGATACAATTCACACAAAAACAGCATGCAATTTCGGATAGAAACAGAATGTACAGTTTCCGAAATAATTCGATTAAAATATCCGAACGACCTCCGAAAATTATGAAATTTTACCAGGTTATAGTTAAGACCCTAAATAAGATTTTTATGCAGACATCTAGCTAAGAATATTTCTAGAAAATTCTATATAGTCGTCCGAAGCTTCTGGTTCTAGCACCGAAACGTCCAGTGTATGTGTTTCGAAATATAGAGTTTTCACCCCTTTAATCTTCTTCGTTTCCTAAAAACTTTGGATATGTTTTACTTCAAGAGGTCCCCTACAACTTTCATTAAGGAATTGAAGTCAAAGTTTCAAATTATAGTCACCATACGGGTCCATGAAGTCTCGGATGTCCTGTCTGGTTCTCGCACCGAAATGTCCAATGTAGGTGTCTCCGAAATATCAAGTTTTCACCCCTTTATTCTTCTTCTTTTCCTCTGAACTTTGGATATGTTTTACAAAAGGAGGTCCCCTACAACTTTCATTAAGGGATATAAGTCAAATTTCCAAATTATAGTTACCATATGGGTCCATGAAGTCTCGGGTGTCCTGTACCGCGTCTCCAGATTTACCGTCTTCAAGAGTAAGTCGATTCACTAGGCTACACTTGCTCATTTTGCTTCAAATTTGAGTATGGTAATCCTTAGGATGTTCTCTACAAGTTTCATGCAGAAGTAGAAGAGATATTCTTGATAAAAATCGACATGTAACCACAAATCTACCAAAAGGTCAGCAAAACCGTTCCAGATCTAGTGTCTTCGTAGGATGAGGGTTTTACCCCTTAAATATCCACCATTTTGTCCCATATTTTAGTATGTTTTATTTTAAGATGTTAGCTACAACTTTCATGAAGGAATTAAGTTCAAAATAAAACTCGAAACATGCATGCAAGCCCTCACAAGATTCTGGTCCAGGCGGTTCATGCGAAAACAGCATGCAAACTCAAGAACAAGTCACATTCTAGCTCCGGTTTTGCATATCCTATGATCCGAAACCTACCACCAACAAATCATACATGCAAGGCACACATGCAAGGGTGGAAATCAGTCCCAAATTGCCTTAAAGGCCGAATGAACAGCAGCAAAAGAGACGGCACACCGGCGACGGACGGACGGCGTGCGGCGGCAACGGGTGACTCCTCCTCTCGGCCTCACTGTCTCTCGCAACTCACTCTCTCTCTTTCTCACTTGGACGGTGGCTCTCAACCGGCCACTCTCTCTCTTCCTCTCCCCTTTTATTTCCCCAAATCCTCATCATTTGCAATGATGGGCTTGCCTCTCCAATGGCGAATGCATGCAAGCCTCTTTTTGCCACTTGGCAAGGCTCATGCATAATGGGCTTTGGGCTTGGGCTTTGATTGGAAGAAGTGGGCTGGCCACTCCTTCCCCCTCATGGTCGATAGTCACACCTCCTTGGGCCCTAATTGGGCTGGCCATTCGGCCCACCAAAAGCTTAGGCCATTGGGCCTAAGGCCCAACCTTATTCAAATCAATTTTTTTCCTTTCTTATTCTTTCTTTTAAGAATTTAAATTACTAAATTCTACATGGCCAAAATCTTGTAACATTTTATTTATAGGAACTTAGTCTATAATGTGCATAGCCAAGCATAGATTATTCTCATTAATTTATCTAATTTAAAATCTCATAAACACAAGCATATATCACTTAGTCTTAAGGGAAAACCAATGACTAAAACATATACCATAGGAAATTTTATCACCTAATTATGGGCTTTAACACACCTTAGAGCTTGTCTTGAAATTTTGGGATGCCACACCCATACCTCGCGTAACGTTGGATTTTGTTTTTTAGTTGTTAAGAATCTATGTAATTCTAGGAGTCGCCACTAGCCTATTGGGGTCAGCTAGAAACCAATCAAGACACGGGAGTGTTGTCTCGATTTCTACGCAACCAGAGATTTCTAGGAATGGAGACTTGTTTACACCAATGTTTCTATTAGCACCCTTGCGGTACCACTTACTTGGAAAGTTGTTTATCTAAATGGCCACACAATCTTGATTACCACTTATAATCTTTATGAGACTACTAATTGTCCATGCAAATGTTTTTGTAAGTTTTTTTTTAATGTCTAAACTAATCCTAACATTTTTTAGAAAAAAATTTAAACTCAAATTATTGAAAAGCGGTGCGGTAAATAAACATCCAAGAAATTGAAAGGACTTGAAAGTAATGCGGAAAAGAAAGACCCGATACAAGTCGGGCAAATAATATTACATGGCCTTGTTATCACGCCACGAGACAGGACCCCCGCGAGCGAAATGGGAATTTAAATATGCATGATATTACTCTAAATGCATGAAACTACTTTAAATAATTTTTAATCTATGGAAAATGGATTATTTATAAAAATGATTATGAAATATCGAAATAGCATTAAATTAGGAAAATGACCTTATAAAATTAATAAAATTTCATATATGTCATTTTTCCTTAATTTGATGCCATCTATCACTTTTATATTTTTTTTGAAATTTTTTTAATTATTTTTTAATAATAATAATAATAATAATAATAATAATAATAATAATAATAATAATAATAATAATAATAATCCCCTAAACCGAAATATGCTAACATTGAACAACACAACACATGAATATCACAATAATCGAACTCACATCGACCCTCTCAAAATCGAAACTTGGTTCCGACATTTTATCGAGTACTTGGCTTGCATCAAATCTCTTCAAAACAGCTTCTTCGGGCCATGTTCGTGGCCATCAAATTCGACCCATAAGTAATCTCATGTGAAAGAAAAGTATCAAGGATATACTATTACATGCAAAGAACAGGTTTAGTTAGAGATCACAGCCTAGAACACGCAAGAACCAAGCTGAAACGACCTCCAATATGCGGGTTGGGGTCGTTTTGCAAATCTGATGTTGAACCCAAGTCAAACAAACATATCATATGCTCAGATTGAAGCCCCGACAGCCATCATATGCAACATTTATATGAAATATCACTCCATCTAGATGAAAATAAGTAACATTTACTTTCAAATGCAACAAACATCACCGAAAACGATTAACCGGACGCATCAAAACGAACTTTGCAAGAAGCATACATGCATGATCTATGCTGGTCAACCATGTCTCAATTTGGAGTGGCTTGGTTTTTGGCTCACATTATGGGCGGTTTCATGGTTCACAAGGAGATTTAAAGACTAAACCGGGTTGTCCTATGCATGATTTATACTCCCATATAACATTCATCAAAGTCACAACGACAAAAAACGCATGCAAAGGGGGAGGAACAAGTCAAGCATGTAGGGGTATTGGAGAGGCTTTAAACACTTGAAAATTTTTCAACTTCAAAAATCAGTTCTCCGGACTAGTTTTCCTCTTGATTTTCGTGATAAAAACATGTTCGAACTCAAACAAAAATACATTTAAGATGCTTACCTTGCTTCCTAGTTTCGTTTCAAGTGACTCCTGGTCGAGGAAACGAGAAATTATCCTCCGGGGGCACGTGGAAAATGGCTCCTTCAAACTGAAAGTGAGATCTGCAGAAGAAAAAGCTGACAATGAAGGTTTTCGTTGACCTCCAAAATTAGGCTTTAGAACCTCTTTTGTTGGCCAAATTAAAACCAACCCAAACTATATGTATTATAGTTTGGCTTGTAACTCATGGATTTCCTCATTTGTCTCTCCTTTTTTTTCTCAAAAACACTCGCTTTTCCTCGCTCGTGACCAACCGAGCTCAACATTTTGAAAAATCTTAGGACTCCCTCGGCCCGCCAAGAGGGTGGTTTTGGGGGGCTTTAGAAGACCTTACCGAACTCCATTTTGGACGTGCGACCTATGGATAGAAATATCTTTGAGTGAAGTTTCACTCTCTAGTTGAAGGTTTTGGCTAATTTTGGCCACATGTGTGTGAAAATTTCACATTTTGGGTTTTTTTTTTTTTTTTCTAGAGTTGCTTCTGAGGGTGTTTTTTGGGTATGATTCCGAGCTCCCTCTTGTTCTTCTCGTCCTCTCCCTCTTATCCCTCAAACGAGCATGCTTCATAGATCTTATCCCCTGCATTAAACGATCTCTTGACCAGCTTTTTTTCGTCCTGCCAGACCTACCAACTAAGCAGTCCAACCACTTTCTGACTTAGTCAAAATTTTCAAATTTTGCAGATGTTGAGTGTGCCAATTTTGCTGCGACTTTCCCATGCTTTCAGCAGCTTATCCCTGGCAAATATTTGTCTACTTGTACTACTAATCATGGTCTTCCATCACGTGCAAACATCAAGCTGTTTAGGTAGCTGAGGAGGATATGGTGGGGCCACCAAGTTGCTTATTCACCAACACCGAATTCAGACCAACTTGTGGACTGGGATTTGTCAGCTGGTTTGGGTGCTTTATTGCATGAATTTGGCTGCGATTTTTGATCAATTAGCAAGCTCAAGTATAGTAGTTTAAGACCTCGACCATATTTTGCAATTTTGCCCACCTAATTTTGCAAGAAAGTCCCTTAAAGTTGACAATTTTCTTATCCGAAAATACTCAATTTAATGCAAATTTGGTCCTTTTGGCCCAATCTGATTGATTCGACCTGGCCCAAGTTCAATTTCAACTTAATTGAGGACTAAGATGATGATTTAAGGGCTCGGGAGAGATTTTACAAATTTTTTGAATTGGTCCCTCAACTTTTGAAAAATGCATTTTGGCCCCAACTTGCCGTTTTAATTACAATTTGACCTCCTAGGCTTGGCTAGTCACATTTAGATCATTGGCCCCATCTTGCGAGAATTTGACATGAAATATTTTTGTGGAAAACAAATTTTCCATTTTACGGAAATGAATTTTTTTTTTTGTTAAAAATTTAGATGTCGACACATGGTTCGCGAATGACTTTAACCCATCCAAAGCCGGACACTAGCATCTTAAACCCCGAACCAAAATTCATCCACGACCCGTGAAACAGCTCCAAACCCATCCGAAACAAACAACATCTAACCGAATGCTGAATCGGCCAGCGACCTGTTTGCCGAACTTCAATTTTGTAGATGACTTCCTCGTCCTCTTCCAGGTGCTTCTCCTTTCGATGATTGCCTTCTCCGTCGCCGGCCAGCACAAACAAAGGAGCCCAACCTCTTCAGCCTTTAAAAAAAAAAATCCCCCCCCCAAAATAAAAATAAAAACCAAGCAAGAGAGAGGGCAGAGGGATGTCTGATTTGCTCGCGGTGGTTTGCGGGTTGGAAAGAGGGAGGGCAGAGAGAGAGGGAGGTCGCGGTCCTCTTGCCAATCCCGTACAGTGGTTCATCGATTGCTCGCGGTCCTCTTGCCGATCCCGTGCGGTGGTTCGTCAGTTGCTGGCGGTGGTTCGCCGGTCAGAAAGAGGGAGGGCACAGATAGACTGGGAGGTCGGGTCTTGTTCGTCAGATAGAGAGAGAGACAGAGAGGGAGGGTAGAGTGAGAGAGGCGCGAAGAAAGAGACTCAAAAGAAGAAACCCTCAAGCTCCTGTCCAAAATTTTTTCAAAATGGCGCCTGACATGAGGACATGTGTCACCCTCCTACCGCTGCCACGCTGGAACATAAACCTACCCAATATTTTCTCCCAGTCACGTGAAGACGTGAGGGTTGGCCACGTGTCGGGATTTGGCTAGCTGCTGCTAGCTTGGACGATAATGGCTAGGCAGAGGGTCTGCAACTGGAGAAAATATTGGCTAAGTTTAAGCTAATGTCAGACCACTCAAGAGTTGACACGTGGCTCCACGTAGGCGACGACATCAGAGGTTCAAAATTTAGGCGCTGCTCCCGAGGCCCACCACTCTAACGCTATCTCTAATCTGCTCTCCCTCGTGACCTGTCACTCGTCCTCTCTCTCTCTCTCTCTCTCTCTCCCCGTTCTCACTAACGCTCCTCCACACGCCGCCGACGACCCTCCACCTCCGCCTCCACGGGTTGTATGCGTGACGCCGACGCCGACACCCCTCCGCCGGTTGCCTCCGTCACCCCCAACTCCGACGCCGATGCTGATGCCGACGCCTACGCCGACGCCAACGTCGACTCCGCCCCTAAACCCGAGTCAAACGTTGACGCCCCTCCGCTGGTTGTCTCTGTCGCCCCCGACTCGACGCCCCTCAAGCCGGTTGCCTCCGTCGCCCCTAACCGATGCCAACGCCCCTCCGTCTCCGCCTCCGCCCGGACGCCGTCGAGGACGCCCCTCCGCCTCCACCTCCACCCCCAAGCCCCTCCCCTTCCTCTCCCCGTCGCCAACTCCGTCGCGTTTTGCTATTGCAGGTGAGCGCCGCTTCCGATTCCTTTCTCTGCTCACTCGCTCGCGACCAACCTAAAAGTGAATGTGCTTTCCTGGGAGATTCGAACTCTCTATCAAGTGAATGTACCTCGAGGTGTCATCGAAGGTTTGTGCTGTTTGGTGCGCAATGTTTGAAAGAGTGACGGCGGCTTTAGGTTCAGACTATGCCGCGATATGCATTTTGTATTTTGAAAATTTAGTGTGGACTTAGGAATGCTTGTGAATTTTGAATTCATGATGGTAGCTATAATGTATGATGGCTTGTGCCTACTTGATTGGGCTTGAATGGCGGTTTCGATATTAGGCCTATGTTAGCATCAGGCATTGACTGAAATCGTACATGAGCTTGTTTATTGTAGTTGCTGCCAAAATGTTCGCGTGAGATTGTGAGGAACCTATTGTTGTTCACTCTTGCTTGATGTTTAAGGCATGTAATTGATGGTTTCACTCAACGAGATGCCGATGAGAAGTTTCTGTAACCGAGTGTTAAGTCATCTGTCCCTTTGCCTTTGATATTTTATTTAGTGCTAATTAAACAATGATGAACTTGGAGAAGATGAAAGATGTTCAGGGAATCAGTCATCCGTTTCTGATGTGCACATGCATGTGCGGACGTGAGTGTTTCCACGTGTTTTGGGCAAGCGGTCAGCAGCTACTTGTTTTTTGATGGTTTTGGGCAAATATTCTGGAGAGAGAAGTGATTTTTGATAGGGTGCGGCAGTACATACTGTTGGAGAAATCTTCGTGGAGAGTTTTGAAGCTAAGAAAACGTTTCCATCAGTCTAGTCTGAAGACCTCCGGACTGCCAGACTCATTGACAGTTTCTAGTTTGTCGAAGAAGGTCTATCCAAGACTGGATGTTTTGTTAAGGATTTGACCTTACCGACTGACGAAGATCTCTTGGCTGGATATGACATAACGAAATCCTTTATTCGAATCAAGATTGATTAAGGATCCGATAATTGACAAAGTATACTTGGAAGGTTTTACTTATGGAAACCGAGATCCTAATTGTATGTGCGAACATGATTGATGGGCTATCTTCATGTTCCTTAAATAGCTCAAATGATCTTTCTAATTGATTATGTCCAACGGGTATGATGGCATAAATGAGTATATAAGGAAGACGTTCCAGTTGTTCGAGTGTTTGCGTAATAGAAGAATTCCAAAGTCTGAAGCTCCTTGTTCTTAGTCAATTCATTTACTAAGCGAAATCTTGTACGCAAAAGAGAGTCTATATTCTTGAGAAACCTTGAGGAAGTGTGGTAGAGTATCTACACTGTGGAATCAAGGGAGAGCTTTGCTGTAACAACTCTTTTGTTCATAGTGAAATCCAGCCGGTGGGCTATCAGTGCGGAAGAGTGGACGTAGGCTTGGAATAAGCGAAACCACTATAATTTCTATGTTCATTTTCTCTTCCCTACTCTCTTTTACTTTGATCATAATTCGTTGTGATAACAAAAAGGCGAACTTCATTTCTATTGTCTAATATTGCTTACGTATCACGAGAAACTATTTTTACACCTATTCACCCCCCTCTAGTTGCTTATATTAGCTATCTCAATTGGTATCAGAGCCTGTGTACTCACTTTGTTTGAAGTGTTTTACTTGAGTTAAAGATCCATGGCTAGTATGTTGGCTCGGGGCTGGTAGAAGGGCAAAGTAATACCAGCACCGCCTTACTTTGATGGAAAGGAATACAATATATGGAAAAACAAGATGGAGGCGTTCCTAAGATCAAAGGATCCTCTAGAATGGGACGTGGTAGACAAATGAATCATTCCTAAAGCCGCATCTGTCTCAGAAAGAGGAAAAGAAGCTGTTGAGTCTAGTGAAATGACTCAGGAAGAGATAACCAAGAGACAAGCTCTTGATGCAAAAGCAATTTATTCTTTATATTGTGCTTTGTCACCTACTGAATATAACATAATATCTTCTTGTGTTACAACCAAAGAAGTTTGGGATAGATTGCACATCACCTATGAAGGAACTGATCGAGTGAAAGAAATGAGAATCAACATTCTCCTTGGTCAATATGAAGCTTTCAAAATGAAATCAGGAGAATCTGTAACTGACATGTTTAGTCATTTTACAGAAATCGTGAATGGTCTTGAAAATCAAGGTCAACCAATTTCTGATCCCATGAAAGTAAACAAGCTACTGCAAGGACTCTCCAAGGATTGAAATCACATAAAGACCTCAATAAGAGAGACACAAAGAATTATGCCACTATCTGTCGATGAGTTGGTTGGGACTCTTCAGTCTTATGAAGTGGAGCGAATCAATGAAGACGAAGATCCTAAAGGTAAGAAATCCATTGCATTAAAAATCCAATGATGATTATGATGTTACAGACTCTGAAGATGATATGGATGATGAGGAGCTTGCTCTAATGATAAGAAGATTCAGAAAGCTAAACAGAAAAGGAAGAAGATTCAATCCAAAGAAACAGAGTTTTCAAAAGCAACAAACTAAGTCTGTTGAGGATGATGAATCCAATAGAGATGTAGTTTGTTTTGAATGTAAGAAAAAGGGATACATCAGACCCAACTGTTTCCTTCTGAGGAAGAAGAAAGGAAAAACTGAAAAGTATTGAAAGGCTCTCAAAGCAGAGACCTGGAGTGATACAGAATGTGAAGAAAGTGATGATGATTATGCCAATATATGTCTAATGGCACAATCGGATTCAGATTCAAACTCTAAGACAGACTCAGATTCAGACAGTGAATTTGAGGTGAGTAACTTCAAAATTCCTATTAAAGTTTCTAAATACATTGGTGAGTTGTGTTTTAGTCTCAAGACCTCTCTTAAAAGGATTTCCGAACTTTTAAAAAAAAAAAAAAAAAAAAATCTGCACTAAAACTACAGGAAAATATTTTGAAAGAAAATGTTAAATGTTTAGACATGAATGTTTCTACTCTTAAAGAAAGTGAAGACAACCTTTCAAAAGAAAATGCATTTTTAAAAAATGACATATCAAATATTTCCAAAAGATTTTCTATAAGATATGAGAAACTTGAGAAAATTCTTTCAGTACAAAGACCTTATTTCAATAAATCTGGTTTGGGAATGACAGTGGAAACCATTCCTTTAATTGATTTTCCTAAAATGAAGGAAAGAATTAAGCAAAGACCCAGAAGAGATGCTTACAAAAATCATTTCAAAAAGGTTTTTGTAAAACCAATAGGTTGTGATGCTTTTAGATGTTCTAAGTGCAATAGTTCATACCATTTTGAGAAATAAAGTCCTATGGTATGGAAACCTGTTAAGAAAGTATGGGCAAAGACCGCATATCATACTAACACCAATGGACCCAAGAAAATATGGGTACCAAAGAAAGTTTGAGTGTCTTTTTTAAATGCAGGTCACTATCAAGAAGAAGGTAAAATGGTATTTGGATAGTGGATGCTCAAGACATATGACAGGAGATTCAAATTGCTTCATAAAGCTCGTTCAAGTAAATGGTGGAAAAGTTTCTTTTGGAGGAAACAACAAGGGAAGAATTGTGGGATTCGGAACTGTAAAGATTGGAAACCTCACAATCAGTAATGTTTCCTTAGTGGAAGGACTCAACTACAATTTGCTCAATATCAGTTAGCTATGCGATACCGGTTTCAAAATCAGCTTTTAAGAGGGAATATGTTCAAGAACCAGTAAAGATTCTACTCAGTCATTCATGGGTCGAATACATGGAAATATCTACCTCTTGGATGTCAAACCAGATGAATCGCAATGTCTAATCTCAATTCAAGACGAAGCAAACTTATGTCACAGAAAACTTGGGCACATCAATATAAAGCAAATAGCCAAAATTTCAGCAAAAAAGCTTGTTTGTGGTCTACCCAATCTGTCATACCAAAAGACTGATCTATGTACACCATGTGTATTGGGAAAACAGGTAAGAAACTCCTTTAAACCAATAAATCAAGTTTCCACTATCGTGTACTACAGCTTCTGCATATGGATCTCTTTGGACCAACCAGAACTCAAAGCATTTGAGGTAAGAAATATTGCCTAGTAATTATGGATGACTACTCACGATTTACTTGAGTATATTTCCTGGCAAGTAAGTTTGAAACCTTTACTTACTTTGAAAAGTTTGCTAAAAGGTCCAAAATGAAAAAAGGGTATGTTATTTCAAGTATACGAACAGACCATGGAGGTGAATTTGAAAATCAAGATTTTACAAAATTCTGTGATGAATCTGGTTTTCATCATGTGTTCTCCTCTCCATATACTCCAGAGCAAAACGGAGTTGTGGAAAGAAAGAATAGGTCGCTTCAAGAAATGGCTAGAACTCTTTTAATTGAAAGTAATATCTCTTCACGTTTTTGGGCTGAAGCAGTTTCTACAGCATGTTATATCATTAATAGAGTTTTTCTAAGGCCTATTTTGGAAAAAAACATCGTATGAGTTATTCAAAGAAAAGAAGCCTCTTGTTTCATATTTTTATGTGTTTGGATGCAAATGCTTTATATTGAAAAATGCAAATGATCGAGTTGGCAAGTTTGAAGAGAAATCAGACGAAGGCATCTTCCTTGGATATTCAACCTCAAACAAAGCCTACAGAGTCTACAACAAGAAGACTCAATCTGTGGAGGAATCAATGAATGTCAAATTCCAAGATTCTATACAAAATGAATCTATTCAGACTCATCTTGAAGAATCAGAACCTGCTCCAGATTCTACAAAGTCTAAATCTCAAGAAGCAGCTCAGATTTCAAAAGACCAGCAACAAATGATTGTCGAAGACTCAATTGAAGAAAAAGATCAACAATCTAACAAATCAACCAGCAACTGGAAGCATAAGTCCAGTCATCCCAAAGATCTCATTATTGGTGACATTAATGAAGGAATTCGCACAAGATCCAAAAGGCGCGAAAAGTTTAGTGTTGTGGCTCTTATTTCTGAAATAAAACCCAAAAGCATAGAAGAAGCTTTATCTAATGAAAGCTAGATTGATACTATGCAAGAAGAGCTCAGGCAATTCAGTATTAATGATGTCTGGGAATTGACTCCTAAACCGAAAGGTAAGTCTATTATTGGAGCTAAATGGGTTTTCAGGAACAAGATGGATGAGAAAGGAAAGGTAGTAAGAAACAAAGCAAGACACATGGCCAAGGGATATACGCAAGAAGAAGGGATAGACTATGATGAGACTTACGCACCAGTAGTGAGGTTAGAAGCAATTCAATTATTACTTGCTTTTGCTTGTTATAAGAATTTCAGGTTATTCCAAATGAACGTCAAAAGTGCTTTCCTGAATGGATTTATCCATGAGGAAGTCTATGTGGAACAACCACCTGGGTTTGAAGACCCAAGGAAACCAGACTCAGTATTCAGACTGAAAAAGGCTTTAGATGGTTTAAAGCAAGCACCTCGAGCTTGGTACAACAGGCTGAGTAAGTTTTTAATTTAAAACGGCTTTGTTAAAGGTAAAGTAGACACTACTCTATTTATCAAAAGAGAAAGCAAAAGTTTTCTGCTTGTTCAAATATATGTAGATGATATTATTTTTGGATCCTCTAATGAAAGTCTGTGCAAGAAATTCTCTAAGTCTATGCAGGATGAATTTGAAATGAGCATGATGGGTGAACTAACCTTCTTTCTCGGGCTTCAAGTGAAACAATTGAAGGAAGGAACTTTTGTTCATCAAGAAAAATATGCTAATGATCTTGTCAAAAAGTTTGAACTGGAAAATTGCAAAAAGACTAACATACCAATGTCAAGTTCCTTGAAGATAGACAAAGATGAATGAGGAAAGAAAGTTGACCAGAAGCTATACAGGAGTATCATTGGTTCACTTCTTTATCTTACTACTTCTAGACCTGATATTTTGTTTAGTGTTTGCATTTGTGCTAGATTTCAAGCAAACCTTAAAGAATCTCATCTAAGTGCCGCAAAGCATATTATCAAATACATTGCATCTACTTCAAACTTTGGTCTTTGGTATCCTAAAAAGGGAGACTTTACTCTTCTTGGATACTCAGACACAGACCTAGCCGGATGCAGAGTTGATAGAAAGAGCACCTCGGGTACCTGTCAACTACTTAGAAGCAAGACAGTGTCTTGGTTTTCAAGGAAGCAAAATATAGTAGCTCTTTCTACAACAGAAGCAGAGTATGTAGCTCTTGGAAGTTGTTGTTCACAAATTATGTGGATAAAACAACAGCTAAGAGACTTCGGAATTGAATATTCATGCACGGAGATTAAGTGTGACAACACCAGCGCAATCAATCTTACCAAGAATCCAATTCTTCACTCAAGAGCAAAGCATATAGAGATTCGACATCACTTCATTAGAGATCATGTTCAAAATGGAGAAGTTTCGATTCAGTTTGTTGACTCAAAGAATCAACTGGCGGATATATTTACAAAGCCTTTGGAGAAAAATCAATTTGAAGTTATTCATTCCAGACTCAACATCTTGAGGTTTGAAGAAGTAAAAGTCTAGAGACTCTTAGACTCAGACAATCGAGATTTTTGACTGTAAGTTATTTTATTCTCTCTCTCTCTCTCTCTCTCTCTTAGATTAAATCTCGAAAAGGTACGATCATCTGTCCATAATTGATTTTTGCTATTTTTAAATTTCCGTGATTATTGCAATCTTTCTTTTTTGAAAAGGGAGTTAATTTTAAATGTCAGTTATCTAATTTTTGAAAAAGGTAGTTATTTTTAAAAGGCATATTTTTACTTTCTTTTATGACGTTTTGTATGCCTCTCTTCGACTGTCCTATATACAATCGGTTCCTCTTCGTTTTACTCCAAAAACCCTAAAAAGCATCGATCTTCCACTTCTGTCTTCTTCTCTTGTTTAATCTTCGAAAAGTTGTCATCTTTCTTGGGAAAAACAAGTTTGGAATCTTTCAAAGACTGTGAAAGATGTCGTCTCAAAGGAAGTCTTCAAGGATCGCAAACAGGGGACCGCAACAAATACGTGAGGGGCCTACTCACTTTGATCTCATCGAGGAAGAAGAGTCTCCTAGTCGCAGTAGAGCCCACAACATTCTCAGCAGAGTCCATCTTCTCCATCTAGACCACAGGATGTTGCTCATCGAGAAGAGGAAGAAATCATCAAAGGCGCAGAACCCATAAGAATTTATAAGCCCTCTTTTACTTATAAGCTTTACCATGCTTTAAAGAGGAGCAGTACTCCATTGAACTACATCGATGAGTTTCTTAAGGATAAAGGGTATAGTAATGAGTACTTCTTACGAAATGTGGAACGTTTGGGAGTTGCTCCTGCGAGGTCGGCAGAAGAAGCCCTTGCAAATATCCCAAGTGATCCACGTGTTGGAGGGCTGAATCAGCCAGATGGGAATGATGATGACAAGTTGTACAATCAATTTCAACCAAGAATGGGTGTTGCAGCAAAAATTCGGAGCAAAAGGACAGACTTGTTTCGATCGAAGGAACACAAGCATCTATACTCTAAGTTGTTGAAGCGTGGGGTGATAAACCCTAGAAGTGTGGATTTTGATTTCCTTGACTCTGTGAACGTAAATTTGAGGGAAAAATTCAGTCTTCTTCAACTTGAACAGTTTTGTTTTGAATCTACAGAAGCCTATGTTGAACTCACTGCATATTTCTATTCGAATCTCAGTTTCCTGGATGCGAATAGATTCTCTTTTAGTGTCCGAGATTAGGATTATGTGGTGGATGTAGATATGCTGGCTAATGTGATTGGGGTTGAAAGAGGGAGATATCAACCTATCAATCTGTCTATTACTCGTGCTACGTTGGAACTGGTTAAGGATAGAAGGACATAGGGAAAGATTTCTTACTTGAGGATGAGTGCGTTCAACATTCTGCTTCACAAGATTGTGATTAATTGCCTCAGACCAAAATCTACTTCAAAGACTGATGTTTCAAACTCAGAGGCAAAGCTGATATATGCCATCAATGCTGGGAAAAAGTTTTCTCTTCCTCACACTATTATATTCCATATGTATAGAGCAATGGTGAAGGACAAGGGTCAACTTCCTTATCCAGCTCTTGTGACCAAGTTATTCAGACATTTGAATATTTAGCCTCCCAGAATTCTCTGTGTTAGAATGCGTGATCAAATGGTAGTGGGACTGAAAATGGTGTCTAAAATGTGTCTGAAGGAACTCAACAAGGCGTTGGAGAAATTCAAGGAGAAAACCCCTACCAAGACTCATCAAATCTCTGCCGTAGCAAAAAGAAAAGGGAAGGAGCCCATGGTTGCTCCATCCAAGAAAAGAAGAGCTCTCATCGTTGAGGATGAAGAAGATGAGGATGACGTCACCATTTCTGCAATGGCATTGAAGAAACTCAGTTGTTCTGTTCCAGAATCAATGGAACGACAAGAGAAAGACACAGATGAGACAGAACAGAGGACTGGAGAAAGAGAAAATATGGAAGGAGAGGAGAAAGAAACAGAGGAGAGAGAAGGAGAAGAAAGAGATGCTGAGGAGGAAAGAATTGAAGAAGAAGAAGAAGAGGAGAAAGGAGATCAAGAGGAAAGCGAGCATGAGGAACACTCTTCTCCACCTGAAGGCATGGAAACAGGGGGAGATCGTGAGAAAAAAGGAATGTCCTCATATCCTGCCACCAGTGAAGGAGTAAGCCGCTCTCCAGCAGATCTAGAGGACATCTATGCCTCTCAATATCCTAAGAAGGGACATGATGTTTCATCGCCCAATCTGCGTAACTATGCTGATTTGCCATCGTCTGCCTTTACTCCATCTGATCATGCAGAAGCCAGTACGAAGACTGATAATTTAGCAGATTTTCGCAGAATTCTTGATGTTCTCTTAGAGTTGCGGGGTCAGATATATGCTCTGGGATGCGAAGTACAGAATTTGCAGACTGCAAGCCAAGCTTCTTCAGTTTCTTTGAATGATCAGATCCAAGCCTTTGCTCTTCAGATTCAAGCAAATGCTAAGGGTGAAGATGTGGCTCAACTGAAGGAAGAGTTGAAAAAGCTAGAAGGCATTGTCCAGTCAATGGGAGATTTCTAGCTTGTTCGTGTTCCCAAGCAATCTTGATTCCATTCTCTTTCCATTTCTACCTTTTAAATGATGACAAAAAGGGGGAGAGAGATGGGATGTAGATTTGAACTTTGAACTTTGAACTTTGAACTTTTTGAACTAGAACTCTTAATTGTTTTGATGTTTGTTTTGACTTGACTTTTGTATGCGGTTGTGGACTGGATTTGGCACTGGCTGTTTATCTTAAGTACTATTGATATCTTATGGCTTTACCCATCTACAAGATTAACCTATTTTCTGTGGTTGCAGATTCTAGTGTCATCTTTAAGCCATTTATCTTTATAAGATATCCATATTTGCTTGAGTAATGTTTTGCAGGTCAAAGTTATCCAAATCTGTAGGAAAGTTTTGTCACCATCAAAAAGGGGGAGATTGTTGGAGAAATCTTCGTGGAGTGTTTTGAAGCTGACAAAACGTTTCCATCAGTCTAGTCTGAAGATTTGCAGACTCTTCTGTTTAAAGTCTGAAGACCTCCGGATTGCCAGACTCAAGACTCAAAGTCTATCCTCATTGACAATTTCTAGTTTGTCGAATAAGGTCTATCCAGGACTGGATGTTTCGTTAAGGATTTGACCTTATCGACTGACGAAGATCTCTTGGCTGGATATGACATAACGGAATCCTTTATTTGAATCAAGATTGATTAAGGATCTGATGATTGATGAAGTATACTTAGAATGTTTTACTTATGGAAACCGAGATCCTGATTGTATAGGCGAACATGATTGATGGGCTATCGTCATGTCCCTTAAATAGCTCGAATGATCTTTCTAATTGATTTTGTCCAACAGGAAGGTTGGAAGAATTTCTTTGATAAGTGCCAACGGGTATGATGGCATAAATGAGTATATAAGGAAGACGTTCCAGTTGTTCGAGTGTGTGCGCGATAGAAGAATTCCAAAGTCTAAAGCTCCTTATTCTTAGTCAATTCATTTACTGAGCGAAATCTTGTACGCAAAAGAGAGTCTATATTTTTTAGAAACCTTGAGGAAGTGTGGTAGATATCTACAATGTGGAATCAAGGGAGAGCTTTGCTGTAACAACTCTTTTGTTCATAGTGAAATCCAGCCGGTGGGCTGTCAGTGCGGAAGAGTGGACGTAGGCTTGGAATAAGCGGAACCACTATAATTTCTATGTTCATTTTCTATTCCCTACTCTCTTTTACTTTGATCATAATTCGTTGTGATAACAAAAAGGCGAACTTCATTTCTATTGTCTAATATTGCTCACGTATCATGAGAAACTGTTTTTACACCAATTCACCCCCCTCTAGGTACTTATACTAGCTATCTCACATACTGTTACTTTAGTATTGTTTTAGATATGGAGCTTTAACTTTGTTAAAGCTCATAAAGCAACAATCAAAACAGAAAAATTTATGTTGTTTGAGAGAGAGAAAAGATAAATAAATAAATAAATAAACAGAGCATAGCACTTCATACGTCTTGTGCTTAAGAAAAAACTGTCGAGTACCACAACTAAATACAGAGCAAAAACTGCTCACATATGTGCAACACATAATTGCACACAAACGTGCTATTAACTTCCTAGAAAATAGCAAAAACACTAAATGCATAACTAAATGAACTTGGCTATTTTTTAATAAGAAAACAGAGGAAAACATGACAGAAAATAGCAGTTGAGACAATTCCAACAAACTCCTCCTTGGATCAGTTGCTACTATAGATTCTTATTTTCTCTCTTAACAGCTCAAATCTTCCAGCCTGAAGTGGTTTTGTGAACATATCTGCAAGCTGATCTTCAAATCTGCAATAGACCAACTTAACTTCGCCACTTTGTTGCACCTCACGCAGAAAGAAAAATTTGACTTTGAAATGCATGGTTTTGCCATGGAAAACCGGATTCCGTGTTATTGCTAGAGCAGCCTAATTGTCCACATTGACTTCAATACAATCACTGGAATTCAACCACAAATCCTTCATTATCTTCTTCAGCCACAAAGCTTGATTTGTAGCTGCAGTAGCTGCTATAAACTCAACATCTACAGTAGACTGAGCTACAATCTCTTGCTTTTTTGAAAACCAAGAGAAACAAGCAGAACCAAAATTGAAACAATATCCAAACGTACTCTTTATGTCATCTACTGAACCAGCCCAGTCACTTTCAGAAAATCCTTGCAAATTAAACTTCTTACCTTTCTTAAACTTCACACCAAATAACAATGTTCCTTTGAGATATCTCAAGACCATTTTTGCTGCAATCAAATGTAACTAACTAGGACTACTTATAAACCTGGATAAAACACTCACGGCAAACAAAATATATGGTCTAGTTGCTCTAAGATACATGAGCCACCCAATCAGACTTTTATACATAGAAGCATCTACTGCATCTATTCCATCATTCTTCTGCAGCTTCTCTTTAGCAGCCATAGGAGTGCTTACACTTTGACAATCTTCCATCTGAAACTTCTTAAGAATTTCCTTCATGTATTTTTTCTAACAGATGAAGATCTCATATGAAGCCTGTTTGACTTCCAGACCCAAAAAATAAGCCATCTTTCCTAAGTCTGACATCTCAAAAACTGCAAATAGATCTTGCTTCACCTTCTCTATCAATTCCATATCATTCCCTGTCACTAATAGATCATCTACATAAAGTGACAGAATTACAACACTGTGATTCACCTTCTTGACATAAAGAGTGAACTCACTTAAGCTTTTTACAAAGCCAAAATCTTGCAAATATTGATCTATCTTCCCATACCAAGCTCTTGGAGCCTGCTTCAGTCCATATAGAGCTTTCCTCAACCTATAGACATTCTCTTCTTGGCCTTTGATACTGAAGCCTTCAGGTTGTTCAACAAAAATCTCCTCCTCAAGCTCTCCATTTAGGAATGCAAACTTGACATCTAACTAAAATATAGGCCACCCCTTCTCTGCTGCAATAGCTAACGGTAGCCTTATTATATCAAGTCGTGCAACAAGAGGAAATGTTTCAGAATAGTTTACTCCCCATATTTGTGCATAGCCTTTCACCACCAGTCTAGCTTTGTGTTTATTAACAGAACCATCAGGATTAAGTTTTGTTCTAAACACCCACTTAACCCCAATCACATTCTTATCGGATGGTGCTGTCAACAAGCTCCCATGTGTGGTTTTCTGGATCATTGCAATCTCCTCTGCATTGCTGCAATCCACCTTTGATCCTCCTTAGCTTCCACAAAGTTAGATGGTTCGAGCATTGCCACATTGCTTCTTTCATAGATTTCAGCAAGTGACCTTGTGCCTCTCACCGGTAAATCATCCACACTGTCTTCCAATCCATCTATAACTTCATCAACCTCTACATCTATTGCAAGTTTTTTTTTGAACTGTTGTTGTTCTGCACTATTTCCTTCCATCCAATTCCACTCATCTTCCTCTAGAAAAACAACATCTCTGCTTACAGTCACCTTCCCTGTCATAGGGTGAAAAATCCTGTAAGCCTTTGATTAGAGACTGTACCCAATGAAGATTCCAAGCTCAGCTCTTTTATCCAACTTGTCCCTCTTGACCTGAGGAACATGAGTATAACACAAACACCTAAAAACCTTCAAATTCTTCATAGAAGGTTTAACACCATACCAGACTTTAAAAGGTGTTGACCTCTCTAAGGCCTTTGTGGGCAATCTATTCAATGGGAACACTACAGTATTAGCTGCCTCAGCCCAGAACTTCTTTGGCAACATCTTCTCCTGCATCATACATCTGGCCATCTCCATAATGCTTCTGTTTTTCCTCTCACTGACCCCATTTTGTTGATGTGAATAGGGAGCAGTGAACTGTTGCACAATTCCTGCTTGCTCACAATTCAACTTAAACTTGTGAGCAGTATACTCATAACCATTATCCGACCTAAGCATTTTAATTTTCTTCCCACTCTGATTCTCAACTAAGGCTTTAATTTTCACAAACACATCAGCAACTTCAAACTTGGCTCACAAAATATAAATCCAACTCATCCTAGTCATATCATCAGTGAAGGTAATGAAATACCTGCTACCATTGAGAGAAGACTCAGACATAGGTCCACAGAGATCTGTGTGGACTAATTGCAGCTTCTCACATGCTCTCCAGCCTTCTCTTTTGAAAGGAAATCCGGCTTGCTTGCCAAGAAGACAAGTTCTGCAGTGTGGAAATTCCTCCTCCAAACTTGGCAAGTCATCTGCCAAGCTATTTCTCTGCATAAACGACATGCTCTTCCTGTGAACATGCCCAAGTCTTTTATGCCATATCTCTGCATTTTCTTCTTCGCACTTTAAAGCCATTTGTTGCATCTCTTGTGGATTGAACATGAAACTCTTGTCCTTCATTGGGATTCTTAGCACTTCTTTGCTATCTGCATTATTAATAAGACATTCTTTCCCTTCCAACTTCACTTTATAGCCCTTGTCAACTAATTGACCAACACTTAACAAATTATGATCAATATTTGGCACAAAAAGAACATCATTAATCAGCTTCACCTTCTGATTTCCTTCAATAGCCACTGTACTCTTCCCTTGCACTTCGATATACTGTCCATTGCCAATTCTAACTCTGGACCTGACTGACCTATCTAGACTCCTAAACAGCTTCGAATTGCCAATCATATGATTGGTACAGCCACTATCCACCAGCCATGCATCATTCCCAACAGAAGATTTAGAAAAAGAAGTTACAAACAAGTGCTCTTCCTCAGTTTCATTCACTACTACCTGGGCTTCTCCTGCTTGCTGGTAATTTTTCTCTTTGCATATGGCTTCTATGTGACCCAACTTGTGACATCTTCTACACCTAGCATCAGGCTTTCTCCAACATCTAAAAAACTGATGGTTAGTTCCACCGCAGTATTAACAAGGCTTTTTGTTCTTCTTCTATTTGCTAGACCCGCCAGAATTTCCTTCTTTTGCTACAAACTTGGAGTCACAAGCATTTTCTCTAAACTGAATCCATTTCTTCCCTTTGCCTCCATCATTTGATTACACTCTAGCTTGCAGCCACCCTCTACAAACTCTTCACTTCTCATCAGTCTTCTGTGCTCTTGTGCCTGCAAAGCATTTAACAATTCTACAAGCTTTATATCAGGTAGTCTATTGTATTTTCCAGAGACGCTATGGTGGCTTCGAACTTCTTTGGAAGAGACACCAGGATCTTTTGAACAAGCCTTTCATCCTTCAAGTCAGTCCCTAAAACTCTGATTTTTTCAACTGTCCCAACCAGCCTATCTGAGTACTCCTTCACTGACTTTGAATCCTTCATTTGCTGTCTCTCAAACTCCCTCAAGAGATTTAGCACCTTCATGACTCTTATCTTCTCATCTCCCTCGTATTCATCCTTCAAGAAATCCCATATTGCCTTTGCATAATCACATCTCATGATCCTTGTGAAGATAGCGGGTGAAATAGCAGCATACAGGCAAGACTTTGCCTTGGCCTTCCTTGTGATTCTCTCTTTATGGTACTTTATCTTATTCAAGGTCGGATTGTCTGGAAGTGGAGCAACCTCATAATCATTCTCCACAGCCTCCCATAAATCATGACCCTCCAAGAATGTTGTCATCTTGACAGCCCAAGCCTGATAATTTTCCCCCAAAGACCGGAGCAACCATTGCGAGAGAATCCACTCGATCCTCGCCTCCATCGCCTTTTTTTTCTTTGCAGATTGGAAGCAATCTTCACTCACTTACCCTCACTTCACAGTCCCTTAAGATCCCATAAAAGCTCTAATACCAATGTTAAAGCTCATAAAGCAACAATCAAAACGGAAAAATTTCTGTTGTTTGAGAGAGAGAAAAGATATAAAAAAAAAAAAAAACAGAGCATAGCACTTCATACGTCTTGTGCTTAAGAAAAAAACTGTCGAGTACCACAACTAAATACAAAGCAAAAATTACTCACATATGTGCAACACATAATTGCACATAAATGTGCTATTAACTTCCTAGAAAATAGCAAAAACACTAAATGCATAACTAATTTAACTTGGCTGTTTTTTAATAAAACAACAGAGGAAAACATGATAGAAAACAGCAGCTGAGACAATTCCAACAAACTTAACCCTGAAAGTTGCTCGAATGGAATATTTGATATTCCTCAATGCTTAGAATATGCCCTTGCTTATCTTTGACTCTACATGAGTGGGGACCTGAATGATGAGTCCAAGTGGGCTTCAGGAGTTTAGATAAAAAGTGGTATTGGCATTCAAAATGAAAATGGCACTTTTAGGATTGTAGTCTTGCACTCGTGTAGCTACCTCGATCTAACTATTAGCTTTGATTGGGTGCTTTTTCTTGTATTTCTTATAAATTGATTTGATTTATCTACTTGCTTATATATTCAGGATCCTTAAAGTTTCCACTGAAGAACTGTGCCATCGTTTTGATGAAGAGATACCTGAAAGTGCTAGGCAACCTTGAGTATACCCTAGGAATTTTGTAGAGTTTTGCTCATACAAGGCAATGAATGCGGCAACAAAAGCTCATGATTCCTCTTTGCCTGGCATGAGTGACTGTTTGTTTTTCATGTGGAATTTAGTCACAATGTCTCTCATTATTAGCCCATGCATATTAGCAGTAGGATTATGTCATTTTACTCATAAACGATAATGATTGGGATATTTTATTCCCTTAGAATATATAGTTAATTAGTGTAGGTGTCAAACAAGATGGGCTAAATATTGTAAGTTTAGTTTTCTTAGAACTTTTTAATAAATTGGATATTCCATCTTGACAATCACATTTGACAATTTCATAGGAGAAAAAAATCTCATATACTTATGTTTGCTGAAGTGCTACTATAATAAAGCTGTCTTCATGTATAATGATGTCTTAAGTCTAATTAAATGCATCATCTACTTGCAGAGCTGCAAAGATATTAAGTGCTTCACTCTCTCTCTCTCTCTCTCTCTCTCTCTCTCTCTCTCGATCCAAATGTGCACACCGCACGAAAAGTTTGTTTGAAGCTGGAGATGCTTAACATTTTAGTCAGTTTGGTGCTTGACTGGATATTTGTCAATATTGCCTGGATATATTAATACTCACAATTGGTTACTTCAGTTGAGAGGTTCACATATTGCATTTTTCTTACCTTTTTGTGATCATGTTATTTTTTTCTATTTGGGCAATAATCCAACAGTAGACCATCATTGTAAGTTTGCAATGATGGTCTACTGTCGTATTTGATCAACAACTTGCGTTTTGCAAGGTCTGCCGCTTGTTCTGCCGAAATTACATTTTGCATTATTGGTGGTGGTGGTGGTGGTTGGTGTTCTTTTTTTTTTAGGGGGGTGTCTGTGGTTTAATAGAGATTTGTACTAATTATTTCATTGTTCTCCCGAAGCTATTTGATATGCACACCGAGAAAATATTTGTAATGTTCTAGTGAAGATTTATGCATCTGAAGGGATGCTTTGGGAAGTTATTATTAACGAAAGAGATAAAAATGCTACAAGAAAAGATATCGAGAGGGAATTTGGAATGTAGAGACAGTTTAGAATAGGTTGGCATAATGAATCAATTTTATCTAACAACAAAAATGTCAACTTAGTGTATGAATAATTGGGTTTACAAATTGATGTGTGCCCTTGCTAATTTTATTATGTGGTCACTTATTTCGAGCATCTTGTTCACCCTTTAAATAATCAGGTATTTTGATTTGTATTCTTCATCGTGGATGCTTTTACATGGTGTCTCTCTTAGCAATTGTAGAGCATCTCTTCCATCGGATTGATTCTTAAGCTGAAAGGATTTGAAATACATTAACTGCAAATCTCTAGATTCTGTTTCGATGCCGTTGTAACTTTGCGGGAGCTCGAGCATGGATGCTTTTGGTGGAAAAGCTACTTCGTTTATCTAATCATTGTTCGTTGAGACTAATATGCTTGAGCATAATTGCAAGGAATATTGGTACCTTCATCCTCTTTGAGTTTTGCTGCTTTTGTCTCAAGTTGTGGAATAAAAGGAAAATTAATTGTGATTGTACATTATCTGGTTGGAGTCTTTTCATGCGGTCAGCATTTTGTCTTTCTGGACTTCCATGGAAATATATTTGGAAGACTTGGTTGTCTTGTCTCTCCGCTAAGGTAACAATGGTATCTCATATTTGATTAGTTTTGTGTTGCTTAGTTAAGGAAGGTGAGAATAAATTCCCATCTCCAACAGCTCGGTTTCAGTGAGGCTTGTTTTCTCCCGTCAAGATAACTTGGTTTGACCAAGTTAGTCATATCAGGTCATGCTAGTTCCCATTTTATAGTGTGATGCTAATCAGTAACGAATATACTATTGAGGTAGATGTTAGTATATCGTCAAGCTAAAATGTTGCACTAAACTCTCCCTTGGGGTATTAGATTGATGTTTCAAGTATAGAGGTTTCTATGCTTTTCTTTTGGTACTTTTATTCTTCAATCATGAGATCATGCAATTTAAGCAGGTCCCCATGCCAAAACTGAACTCTTATTTTTTTTTAATATAAATATGAGGAGGGCCTACTTCTTTCATTTGCATCCGAGTCAGTTTTTTTAACATGTAAGCATATTAGTCTCTGTACTATGAATGTACTGAATGGTGCTATCAATTTGCAGGTGGATGACAGTGATGCTAATTGACTTCTACATCAACGTGGTTGCTCTTTCTATATGTCTCTAATGCTTCTGTTGGCTAACTTTGGTGCATGCAATTTTTTTGACTCATCTGATAGAATAGAGGACATGCATAAAAAGGACTCTGTGTCTGTTAGAAATAGATAGGACGATTGTGAAGCGATATCATATGGTTTCATCAACTTTAGAGTTTATCCTTCATAAGCTTATGGAGCCATTGCCTGCAATCATGCCTATTAGATTTGAGAGCAACACATTTGGTTTTAGACGCCCACAATTAGGAGTTCTTGTTTGATGGCTACAGTTTGGGGATGAGACATTTGTCTCATTTTACCCCGTGTAACTCATTTCTATTTCGATCTCATGGTCTTTCAGGTTTAGGTTGCTTATAAGGAATCAAGTTGGCTTAGTGCATTTGTGTGGATCCTTCTCTTGATATGCGTTGGCAGGTAATATATCCATATTTACCAAGTTTATGTTATTGCTATGAGTATTGTCCGAAGCATCGAAATGACGGGTTAACAAGCATTAGCGAGAACTTTAAAATTGTTGGATGATTATTGATCATATTATGCGGTGGTACTTGATTGTCTTTTTTTATCATTTATATGCCGATGATCAATGACAAAGACCACCTACCTACATTTTCCAGATTTCTATTGTAGTCCAGTGATGTTGTATCTATACCTAAGCTTCAATATACTGGATTCATAGCCAACCATTTGGTATTGCCAGTAGGTATAACCTTGCAGCATGTATGCAATAGACTACGTATATTTGGCTTTTTTCTTAGGGAGGATAGAGAAAGGAGCATTTGAGATGGAGATTAATTGGTTTTTCATGATTTTGCAAGTTGTTATAGATGGAAGCAAGTTTAACTTTACCATAATTATCAACTTATACAAATTAAAAAATTTCTTATAAATCACAAAGGTGCATCCTTATGAGAGTTACACATTGATACACGTTTAGGTCATGCAAAACTATCTGAGTTCTCTCAAATGCTTTTAAATAAATATCTTCTTTTTTTTGTCATGCTTTAAAACAACAAGAAGAATTACATAAGTGAGTGTCTAAAAACATAGAGAAATTTAATGAATTTGTTAGTTGCTGTTTACTACATAAGCACTAAGCTATCCCTGCTGACATGTTTACAGGGGCTCCATTTCCGAGCAATTTCAAAGATGTTGTCAAAACCATTTTCAAGCGCTTGTTCCGTGTCTACGCCCATATGTACCATTCACATTTTCAGAAAATCGTGAACTTGAAGGAAGAAGCTCATCTAAATACTTGCTTCAAGCATTTCGTTCTCTTCACATGGGTAAGTAAGCATAGCTGTTGAGCTTTGCAGATATGACTTAACCATATACTTTTTAGATTGGCTTTGATATTGTTGTTACTGATCAAAATAGTAAACAAGAAAATAGAAAACCAGAAGCTATATTTTTCAGATGAGGAAGAGAAGCGCAGAGAAACAGAACACAAACTTGCATACGTCTGTTCTAAAGGAAACTGTCAAGTACAGAACAACTTAAACAAAGCAAAAACTGCTCACATACGTGCAACACATAACTGCACACAAACGTGCTATTAACTTCCTAGAAAATAACAAAAACACTAAATAAATAACTAAATTGAACTTGGCTGTTTTTTAATAAAAAATAGAGTAAAACAGAGTAGAAAACAGAAAAGAAAACAGCAGAAAACAGAGTAAAAAGAACAAACAGAAAACAGCAATTGAGACATTATAATCCAACAAACTCCTCCTTGGATCAATTGCTGCTGCATACTCAAATTTTCTTTCTTAATACTTCAAATCTTCCAGCTTGAAGTGGTTTTGTGAACATATCTGCAAGCTGATCTTCAGATCTGCGATAGACCAATTTAACTTCGCCACTTTGTTGCACCTCACGCAGAAAGAAAAATTCGACTTTAAAATGCTTGGTTTTGCCTTGAAAAACTGGATTCTGAGATATTGCTAAAATAGCCTGATTATCCACATTAACTTCAATGCAATCACTGGAATTCAACTACAAATCCGTCATTATCTTCTTCAGCCACAAAGCTTGATTTGCAGCTGCAGTAGTTGCTATAAACTCAGCCTCGCTGTGGATCGAGCTACAATCTCTTGCTTTTTTGGAACACCAGAGAAACAAGCGTAACCAAAACTGAAACAATATCCAGACGTACTCTTCATGTCATCTACTGAACCAGCCCAGTCACTATCAGAAAAACCTTGCAAATTAAACTTCTGACCTTTCTTAAACTTCACACCAAAGAACAATGTTCCTTTGAGATATCTCAATACCTTTTTTGCTGCAATCAAATGTAACTGACTAGGACTACTCATAAACCTGGATAAAACACTCACAGCAAATAGAATATCTAGTCTGGTTGCTATAAGATACATGAGACACCCAATCAGACTTCTATACATAGAAGCATCTACTGCATCTGTTCCATCATTCTTCTGCAGCTTTTCTTTAGCAGCCATAGGAGTGCTTACACTTCGACAATCATCCATCTGAAAATTCTTTAGAATTTCTTTCATATATTTTTTCTAACAGATGAAGATCTCATATGAAGCCTCTCTGACTTCCAAACCCAAAAAATAAGCCATCTTTCCCAAGTCTGACATCTCAAAAACTGCAAATAAATCCTGCTTCACCTTTTCTATCAATTCCATATCATTCCCTGTCACTAATAGATCATCTACATAAAGTGACAGAATTACAACACTGTGATTCACCTTCTTGACATAAAGAGTGAACTCACTTAAGCTTTTCACAAAGCCAAAATCTTGCAAATATCGATCTATCTTCCCATACCAAGCTCTTGGAGCCTCGCTTCAGTCCATATAGAGCTTTCTTCAACCCGTATACACTCTCTTCTTGCCCTTTGATACTAAAGCCTTCAGGTTGTTCAACAAAAATTTCCTCAACAAGCTCTCCATTCAGAAATGGAGACTTGACATCTAACTGAAATATAGGCCACCCCTTCTCTACTGCAATAGCTAACAGTAGCCTTATTGTATCAAGTCGTGCAACAGGAGGAAATGTTTCAGAATAGTTTACTCCCCATATTTGTGCATAGCCTTTCACCACCAGTCTAGCTTTGTGTTTATTAACAGAACCATCAGGATTAAGTTTTGTTCTAAACACCCACTTAACCACAATCACATTCTTATCAGATGGTCTGTCAACAAGCTTCCATGTGTGGTTTTTTTGGATCATTGCAATCTCCTCCCCGCATTGCTGCAATCCACCTTTGATCCTCCTTAGCTTCCATAAAGTTAGATGGTTCGAGCATTGCCACATTGCTTCTTTCATAGATTTCAGCAAGTGACCTTGTGCCTCTCACCGGTAAATCATCCACACTATCTTCCAATCCATCTATAACTTAATCAACCTCTACATCTATTGCAGGTTGTTTTTTGAACTGTTGCTGTTCTGCACTCTTTCCTTCCATCCAATTCCACTCATCTTCCTCTAGAAAAACAACATCTCTGCTTACAGTCACCTTCCCTGTCATAGGGTGAAAAATTTTGTAAGCCTTTGATTGGAGACTATACCCAATGAAGATTCCAAGCTTTGCCTTCTTATCCAGCTTGTCCCTCTTGACCTCGGGAACATGAGTGTAACACAAACACCCAAAAACCTTCAAATTTTTCACATAAGGTTTAACACCATACCAGACTTCAAAAGGTGTTAACCTCTCTAAGGCCTTTGTGGGCACTGTTCAACAGAACACTGCAGTATTAGCTGCTTCAGCCCAGAACTTCTTAGGCAACATCTTCTCCTGCATCATACATCTGGCCATCTCCATAATACTTCTATTTTTCCTCTCACTGACCCCATTCTGTTGAGGTGAATAAGGAGAAGTGAGCTGCTGCACAATTCCTGCTTGCTCACAATTCAACTTAAACTTGTGAGCAGTATACTCAGAACCATTATCAGACCTGAGCATTTTAATTTTCTTCCCACTATGATTCTCAACTAAGGCTTTAAACTTCACAAACACATCAGCAACTTCATACTTGGCTCGCAGAAAATAAATCCAACTCATCCTAGTCATATCATTAGTGAAGGTAATGAAATACTTGCTACCATTGAGAAAAGACTCAGACATAGGTCCACATAAATCTGTGTGGACTAATTGCAGCTTCTCACATGCTCTCCAGCCTCCTCCTTTGAAAGGAAATCTAGCTTGCTTGCCAAGAAGACAAGTTTTGCACTGTGGAAATTCATCCTCCAAACTTGGCAAGTCATCTGCCAAGCTATTTCTCTGCATAAACGACATGCTCTTCCTGTGAACATGCCCAAGTCTTTTATGCCATATCTTTGCATTTTCTTCTTTGCACTTTAAAGCCATTTGTTGCATCTCTTGTGGCTTGAACATGAAACTCTTGTCCTCCATTGGAATTCTTAGCACTTCTTTGCTATCTCGCATTATTAATAAGACATTCCTTCCCTTCGAATTTCACTTTATAGCCCTTCTCAACTAATTGACCAACACTTAACAGATTATGGTCAATATTTGGCACAAAGAGAATATCACTGATCAGCTTCACCTCCTGACTTCCTTCAATAGCCACTGTACCCTTCCCTTGCACTTCGATATACTGTCCATTGCCAATTCGACTCGGACTCGATCGACCTGTCTAGAATCCTAAACAGCTTCGAATTGCCGGTCATATGATTGGTACAGCCACTATCCACCGGCCATGCATCATTCCCAACAGAAGATTCAGAAAATGAAGCTACAAACAAGTGCTCTTCCTCAGTTTCATTCACTGCTACATGGGCTTTTCTTGCTTGATGATAATTTTTTTCTTTGCAGATGGCTTCCATGTGACCCAACTTGTGACATCTTCTGCATCTAGCATCAGGCTTTCTCCAACATCTAAAAACCTGATGATTAGTTCCACCACAGTATTGACAAGGCTTTTTGTTCATCTTCCATTTGCTAGACCCACAAGAATTTCCTTCTTTTGCTACAAACTTGGAGTCACCGGCATTTTCTCTAGACTGAATCCATTTCTTCCCTTTGCCTCCATCATTTGACTTCACTCTAGCTTGCAGCGCACCCTCTACAAACTCTTCTCTTCTCATCAGTCTTCTGTGCTCTGCGCTGCGAGCATTTAACAATTCTGCAAGCTTTATATCAGGTAAGTCTCTTGTATTTTCCAGAGAGACGCTATGGTGGCTTCGAACTTCTCTCGGAAGAGACACGAGAATCTTCGAACAAGCCTTTCATCCTTCAAGTCAGTCCCTAAAACTCTGATTTTTCAGCTATCCCAACCAACCTATCGAGTACTCCTTCACCGACTCGAATCCTTCATCTGCTGTCTCTCAAACTCCCTCAAGAGATTCAGCACCTTCATGCCTCTTATCTTCTCATCTCCCTCGTATTCATCCTTCAAGAAATCCCATATTGCCTTTGCAGAATCACATATCATGATCCTTGTGAAGATAGTGGGTTAAACAGCAGCGTACAGGCATGACTTTGCCTTGGCCTTCCGTGTGATTCTCTCTTTATGGTACTTTATCTGATTCAAGGTTGGATTGTCTGGAAGTGGAGCAACCTCATAATCATCCTCCACAGCCTCTCATAAATCATGACCCTCCAAGAATGCCGTCATGTTAACAGCCCATGCTTGATAATTCTCTCCAGTAAATATTGGAGAAGCCATCGCAGAGAAACCACTCGACCCTGTCTCCATCACCCTTTAACTTCTTTACACTTCGATACTTGCTTCACTTCACAGTCCCTCAAGATCATACATGCTCTGATACCACTGTTGTTACTGATCAAAACAGTAAACAAGAAAATAGAAAACCATAAGCTATATTTTTCAGATGAGGAAGAGAAGCGCAGAGACACAGAACACAAACTTGCATACGTCTATTCTAAAGAAAACTGTCAAGTACATAACAACTTAAACAAAGCAAAAACTGCTCACGTACGTGCAACACATAACTGCACACAAACGTGCTATTAACTTCCTAGAAAATAGCAAAAACACTAAATAAATAACTAAATTGAACTTGGCTGTTTTTTTTTTAATAAAAAACAGAGTAAAACAGAGTAGAAAACAGAACAGAAAACAGCAGAAAACAGAGTAAAAAAAACAGAAAACAGCAACTGAGACATTATAATCCAACAGATATGTTCTTAGTCTTATTAAGTTTTGGTCAAGGAAACACTTTCAATTACTATATTAATGTGTCATGTGTCACAAGCAGTAGTTTAGTTAGGTTATCAGCTTTACAAAAAGAGTCTAGTACAAAAAAGACTTGTGATGGCAAGTCTTGATTGGCTTTAATTTGATGCAGGAATTTTGGTTGATCAACAAAGAGGAGCTTGCGCCGCTTAATGAACTTGTCAAATCTATTCTTCAATTGTAGTGGGGGGTTTGTTTATCCATTGTTTTCTTGTTTCCCTTTCCCCCTTCTTTTGGATGTCTACATTGAGATTTTTTGGCTCGTCATTTGTGAATGAGATATCTCGATTCAGTTCATCGCCTTGTCTTCAATGTGTTTATATATGTTGATTTGGTGTAAATTCTATACATCAAACAAGAAAACTCTTGGTCTCTCAATGTCATTTAGTGCAGTTTTAGAGCATGCAATGAATTTTGTGATCCTTTTGTAGAAAGAAGTTCGTCCATTCAAGACGTTTGAGGGACTTGCAAGAGAAGCCCTTACTTGTCTGTCGATAGAAAATGCTTGAAATAGCATGTCAGTTCGCAATTCTCTACAGCATAATAAGAATTGATTTCTAGGGAGGTTCAAGTTCCTCCTTTTTTGGGTACTCCCATACTTTGAAAATCTTCCATCTAAATCATCTCTCAAAACTTGTAATATTCGGTAACATAATCACAAGTTGGCATTGAATACGAAAAGTATTTCCTGACCGCAATCTCGTTCTAAGACCAGAATTCCCTGGGATTTGATGCTAGTGGTCATTAAGACTGTAGCAGAGACATAAAACTGTTAGTCTAGCAAGAAACTACTCCAGCTATTGAAGTCATTTCTTGCGCCCTGTAGATCTATGCTTGAAATTATGCATGGCATTCGCCTGTTCCATGCCGACTTCATATATATATATAACCTGAAATCTGATATTGTTAATAAGCATGGTACAGGAACTATGAGTGAAATAACAGCCTTGCATTTGAATATGGGATGTAACTAAACTAGATTTTGACAACCCAAAGTGAACAATTACGGATAAAGATAAAGAAGGGAGATCTTTCATTCTGTGTAATTTGAAGTATTACAAGGTCTTCTGTGGCACACAATCGAATTCACTATAATTTCACTTCATGGGATTTCTCCAATCCCCTAAACAGAAAAGTCTCCTATCATTTTGTTTCTTTTTTTGCCACCATGGGCTCATAATATTTCTTTCAATGGTATTCTGTAAATTTTCTTCTGAATAAATTATTGACCAGAATCCCTTGAGCGGCCTTAAATTCAGCAGCTCAGTGACGCTAATGTAATACCGGCCAGCCTGAGCACTAGGCCAAGGAACTTTCTGATTTAGCTGTGGCATCTTCAGATGACAAGATTTCTTGAACCTTGACAGCATGCGTTCATCTCTCTTATGCACCCAAAATTGCATCACGAAGAAAGGAGACACTTCTCCTTTTAGCCTTACTTCCTTCTCTTTGTTGATTCGCAAATGCACCCAGGGAGCGGATTTGCATAAAAACTTTCCTCTAGTTTTGAGAATTCCCCGGACTCCCTCAAGTACGGAGCTCTTGTTCGATCTCTGTGAAGTTTCTTCACTTTGGAACTGAATTTCTTCCAAGAAATCTTCCCTTCATCTAGTTCATCAACCAGTTTAACAAAATTCGTCCTGCATGCATAAGGAGGAGATGAAGATGAGATGCCTGTCGATGATCCATATCAGGACAAAAACAAAACCAAATATCAAAATGGGGAGAAAAATAAAACAAATCAGACAAACTGAAAAGAGTAGGAACGGGATAATAGTTACTTGTCTGGATTAATTGTCTTCTTGAAATTCTCGAACTGCCTATGGCCTTGAACTGCTTTCGCCATATTCCCATCATAAGTATAAAGAGAGGCTGAGCACAAGGAGATACTTCAAAAGCGTTCCTGAACACATAGCAATTAGCAAATATTTACCCACCAATTGTTCGACAAAATTTCTCACCAAGAAAATGCTCCTACCAGACCTGCGTGCATCCCAGGCACAACCTCATCCCCAATGAAAACAAACTTACATAGAACAAAGTTGCAACCGAAACCTAGCACATGGGCATCACACCTGGTCGACCCAAACCCACCCTCACGTCTCAGAGTCAAGTCCAGGTCCTCGACATCCGCAACATCGGGAGTCATGATCTTCTCAATGATCAGCTGTGCGATCCTTTCACCCACCTTCACTTTAGAGTCGACATCCTCTGTAGTCCACCCGCACCCGACGCCAATCGAATACTTCCATGCCAAACGTACAAGCGCTTCGATTCAGCCCTCGTCGATTATCCAAACAAGGTACCACTTTCTCCAAGGCCTTGCTTGGAGCTAAATGGGGAAATTTAAATTTACTCTGGCACAAGACATAGGGAAAAAAACTGAAGTCAATCATAATGAGGAGATGTTTCCTGATTTCCAGACTACACTTCACATGCATAAGTACGTTCATCTCCATTTTAAATCTAACATATCATGCATCAATTAAGGGTTCTGCATGGAAGCAGTAAATTGCTTACCGCAACAGAACCTGATACTGAGCCACCTCCAGGATCATTTTCCAACAAAACCCGACATTTAATATTCTTTTGGAGGAGATGCTTTAAAGTGACCAAGGCTGCGAGTAAGGGCAAACAAGTAACCAATTAGAATGATAATCTTAGTATCAAAGAAAGAAATACTTGGCATGGGATACCAAGAGGGTACCAGCCATGGACTCTGCAGACTCAAAGCATAACGAGAATGTGGCTAAACGCTTTATGAATGCTGTAGCCTTCTGCATGTCATGTTGCCTATCATTGCACAGCATCATCTTTAGAGCTTCAGCTAGCACCTCACCCCGATCTCTGCTTGAGACATCAGATATCAATGAGTAACCATACAAAGGGAGAAAGACACTATTGCCAATCTGGTTTGTTCATTATAACAAAGTCACTAATGCTTGCATGACTTTCTCTGTCATTGCCAAACATCTAGGACTGCGGTTATAAAGAAAATCATGTGAACGAAAATGCATGAGCAGATGGGTCCAGAAAACTAGCTTGACAGCAAGGATATGATCTCTGCTTCAGACATCAGATATTAATTACAGAGAAAAGTGTTGTGGTCATGAGAAATAGATCACTATTTCATCTCCGAACAAAGTCATCTGCATTTAGAGCTATGGTTTATAATAAAATCAGGTAACTGAAAGTGCATGAGCACATGACCTCAAAAAACAAACTTGACAGCAAGGTACTGAGCACCCAACATAGAAGTGCTAACCTTCCAGGCCTGTATTCAAGTATGAGGTTGTATAGCTGAACAAAAAAAATCTTGCAAATCAACATTCAAAGCATCGAGATTGTTCCTCATTACTTTAAAAGCAATGATGCAACAGCGAAGTCTTTCCGAGACGGTCACGCATTTTCCTGAACTATCCGATTTTCCACCAGAACATGCAAGCTTTTTAAGGTAATTCATGAGATCTCCAATATAATCCAAGTCAAACAGGTGAGAAAATTTTCCTAGACCATCCAAACATGGTCCAAGGAGTGGGTGAGCCTCAGTCACATGAGTTGTACCAGTATCTCATTAGGTATGTAAAACAACAAAAAAAATGAAGTGATCACAGTATCCCGTTAGATACCATTCACAAAGACAATTTCTAACTCAACTTTATGCACAAATTTTAGGTTGATTATAGAGAAAGATAGATCAACACAGCAAATGGACAGCATCACTTATAATTAAGAACCACACCTTAAATTTGTCCTATGATTTTTTTCATGCCAATCTGAAGACCTGACCAATATTGAAACCCCAGTTTCAGTGTATGATAAAACATTTGCTTTGACACAGTACTACGCACCAAGACCAATATGCCCTACCATGTTCGAATATTTCACTATTGTGACATCCCGATTTTCCAATTCTATTTTCAATAAATTGAGACGGGCATTTCGTTGGCACGCATATAGTTCTTTTCTTTGAGTTGGCCACTCATGTGGAAACTAGTCTATCGAGCGAAGCTGTTAAGAGTTTCTAATGCATCAGACTCGAGAATTTGACCAGGAAGCGACCTTTCGACCGAGCTAGTCTGCAAGGGTCATTACGGCACAATTAAAATCAATTAAAGATCGGAGATAGGTCGACTCGATAGAGGCATGTGATCAGGTGTGGGTGATTCCACCAGATCGCACAATTCGTGTCGATCGGCACTGGACCGACTTTTCTATCGATTGGGTACCCTGTGTTCATATTTGAAAGCTTGAGATTACCCCGACAACCGAAAGTCGCCAATGTTTCAAAGATGTACATTGTGGCTTGAGATGATCAACCATAGGTCAAATGCATAAAAATCTCTAAAGGCTACCCGGTAGGTTGGGCCGCGCTAGTATCGTGCTAAAGTGAAATTAACCGTGAGATTGAGATCGAATTCTGAAATTGGAAGTCATGGTGTGTCACAAATCTTATTAGGAACATTGGATTAATTTATGGACCTCAATTGGACTCAATTGGAAGAGAATTGAATGGAATTAAAGGAATTAATGTACAAAGCTTCATGCCCCGACGGAAAAATAAATTGCACCCATTGAAGATTGTTGTGGGAGGATTGGAGATAGTGAAATGTGACATCATCGAGTGATGTCATGGTAGGGCTTGTGCGGCTAGGATCTTGACACATGGAGGGTGAGGATTTGTCCTACCTCCAGCCGCCGTGAGACCCCGCCTGGCCGCCGTGTGCCATCGTTCCTCCGCCCGAATCGCCGCCGAACAGCCCTCCTCCGCCCATGATTAGCACCTGCAGAAAATGGGTTTCTCATCCCCTTCTTGGCCCGTTTCGGCTGCCTTCCCTAGCCCGGATGCTTGGCCCGCCTTGAGGAAAGTCGATCCTTGTGTCGTCCTCGTCGTTTTGGTTCACTCGGCTCGCTAATCCGGTGAGTTTAACTCACTAAACCTTGATTAGACGGTTAATGATGCCCTAAGTGTGCTTAGCCTAAGTTAAGTAAGCTTAGTTGGTTAAATTAGTTTATTTGGTTGATGATTAGATTATGGTGTTTAATTAAGTTAAAGTGTGTTTAGTTTAAAGTTAAGTATGTTTATTTTTAATATAAAGCCTTGATGTGACATAATAGGGTTTTAATTTTGAATTATTTAATTGCTTCGAAATTCTGGAAATTTATAATATTATATTAATTCCGAAATTATTAAATATTATTATTTATATAAAAAAAACGGAAAAATTATTTTTGATCCCGGTTGCTCAGAATTTCGTGCCGATCGCAGCTGTGTAGTTGGATTTTGAAATTGATGATTGGATTTTATAAATTGAGTGTGATTGCGATATATAGGGACTCTTTATAAAATCCTAAGTGTGGAAATGAATGGGCGATTGGCCGTGATATGCCACCTGATAAAGGTCGCGCCCAGTGGGGCCGTGATATGCCACCTATTAGAGGTCGCGCCCAGTGGGGCCGTGATATGCCACCTATTAGAGGTCGCGCCCAGTGGGGCCGTGATATGCCACCTGATAAAGGTCGCGCCCAGTGGGGCCGTGATATGCCACCTATTAGAGGTCGCGCCCAGTGGGGCCGTGATATGCCACCTATTAGAGGTCGCGCCCAGTGGGGCCGTGATATGCCACCTATTAGAGGTCGCGCCCAGTGGGGCCGTGATATGCCACCTGATAAAGGTCGCGCCCAGTGGGGCCGTGATATGCCACCTATTAGAGGTCGCGCCCAGTGGGGCCGTGATATGCCACCTATTAGAGGTCGCACCCAGTGGGGCCGTGATATGCCACCTATTAGAGGTCACGCCCAACCGGGCCGTAATTTACCATCTTTTTAAAGGTCGTGCCGAGTGGGGCCGTGATGCCACTAATTCTAATTTTGCCGAGTGGGGCCATGATTGAGAGCAATGATTGATTTGCTAGAATGACATGTAATCGGCCGAGTCGATTGATTCCGAGACGATCCAAGTGGTTGAATTGTCTTGATAATGTGATTGTGCCATGGTTGTTTGGTTATTATAATTGCACGTGGTTGAATTATATGAACTGTGCTAACCCGCAGATGAATGAAGGCGAGGCGAGGTAAGTCTTTGGTGATGTGGCTAGGCCACCCGGCGTATTTTCTTTCTAATAGGGGTTTAGGGGGTTGAACTTGCTGAGACATCGTCTCATCCCGGTTGTGGGATTAAAATTTCAGGTCCCCGGTGGACGGAGTGGCCATATAGCTTTGGTTGGCCTTGAGGAGTTGCAGATGTCAAGTCATAAGGATTGGAGAGCGTGTCCGACTTGTAGGTCGTAGGACAATTCCATTTTAAGAGCCGGTCTTTTGTAGACTTTTGGCCGTAGACCTCGTTTTTGTAATTTTGTTGAATTATGAAAGTGTTATGTTGTGGTTTTGCTTCTTGCTTTTCTATCCCGTATTTTATTGTCATGGGTTTTATAATACGTTCTGCTTGCGCAATAAGAAATCAATGGGCTCGGCGACACTACTTGGAAATGTTGCATTTGATCGACCGTAGTGGGATGTGCTCGCGCTCGGGGTTCAGGGTGTGACATCCCCGTTTAAGTGGTATCAGAGCATGGTCTGTGTATGGAGTGATAAGGTGCGATGAGTCATGGGATAGTTAGTAGGAAAAACTTTTAATATGTTGATGCATGTGGTTGATAGCTGCTTGGTAGCTTGCTTGTGGGGTCACTCAAATTCTAACCTGATGTTGGAATCGAAAAATAGGTGTCTATAAAGAGCCTGTAGGATGAGTGACCAGGAGTGGAGAACTCCTTGGAAGAGGTCGATAGGACCTCTATCTCAGGGTAGGATGCTGACAAGAGTCGGTACCCGAGGTAGGGCGCAGGCTTAGACCGGCGCGAGTGTGAGAGTACCGCCATAAGTTGGTACTGTGAGTGTAGCAGCTCCGAATGATCCTAGGTTCATCGGGATTGTTTAGGCACCAAAGTCTTTGGGAAGTATTTTGGGTTCGTAAGCTCAGGATCGAGCCGCCGTTGTTGCCGTTGTTTCTACCGATGCCAGTGTTGTGACCGCCGTTGTTGTTGCCATGCCTGTTGAGGCTCGATCTGGAGTTGTGATCAAGGATTAAGTCGTCGTATCTGAGTCAAAGTTCAGTTTAAGCAGAAATGGAAATCGATTAGAGGAAATGCTGATGTCAGAAGAAAGGTGCCATATTTCACCCAACCAGAATAGTAGAATTTGAAAGTCAGTGCTCAACTCGATCGATGTGTGTCGTGTCTGTAAGAAAAGACATAGATCTGTTATGTGCTGTAAGAGAGAAAGGAATTGCTACAAGGGTCGCCAGTACAGTCATTTGATCAAAGATTGTCCGTATAGACGGATGGAATCACAGCTGTTTCTATCATCGCAGTTGATAAGACAGAATAGAGGAAGCATGCCTCAGGATGTTCAGTGGGGTATTTGGAATGGACCTCAGTGCAAGGAAGGGTGCATGATGTCACTTGATGGGAGGTAGAGGACTCGTTGATTGTGTGCCGAGATTGTGGAAAGGAGGCTTGAGTCAGCCCGGTGTCGAGTAAAAAAGGAGAACATGCTTTGAATGTGGTCGGCACGACCGTCGAGATAGGAACTATTCGTGTAAGTCCAAGAGGACTCAGTATCGCTATATCGCCTGCGGCAGGACGCCACTAGGATGGCGAAAGGAATAAGAATGGACTGACCATGCATCGATCAAGGGGAAAATGTTCTTGAGGAAATTTTGTCATAGTAGTGCAGCAGAATTTTCATTGAAGGTTGTAGGACCTTTGTTGTGGTAATAAAGTGATAGAAAGATGAATCTCTGACTATAGTTGTACTTGAAGAATTTACTTAAGTATGACTTGGAAGTCATTTATAAAAAGTTTGGCTCAAGGAGCTTTCTGTTGTTTTGAATCGTGCTGGTAATATAATTCAGTTTGTTCAGTTAACATGCAAAAGCTTTGAATCATTGAAAGTCGAAGAGGAACTTCGATCCTTGTTATTCGTCACTGAAGATGACCTGGTTCTGGTTGTCGGTTACCGAATCTGCATGGCAGCTGTAATGGATGTGTCGGTTGAGGAGCCGAATATGGAGAACATAATCGTGGTACAAGAGTTTTCCGAGGTAATTTCTGAAGAATTGTCAGGTTTAATGTCAGAAAGAGAAATAGAGTTCGTGATTGAATTAGCATCCGGAACAGAGCCAATTCTTAAGGCTCCTTACCGAATGGTGTTACCTGAGTTAAAGGAACTGAAGGTGCAAATGCAGGAATTGTTGAATAGAGGATTCACGCGTTCCAGTGTATCACCTTGGGGAGCACTTGTTCTATTCGTGAAGAAGAAAGTTGGTTCGTTGTGTTTGTATGTCGATATTCCTCAAGATCAACTGGAGGTCATGGTATCATTAGTTGAGGATCAGGAAAAAGGGACATACCGAAGTTAGCACCCCGTGCTCGATACGGCAGTTATGAGTTCATTGTAATACCAAGTGGTATGATGGACACATTAGCTGTTTGTTCAGGTCTAATAAGCAGAATGTTTAAGGGTACTTGAATCAGTTGTGATCGTGCTCATTGAAGTTATCCTGGTGTGTTCAAAGAGTGTTGAGGAGCACGAGAGACATTCGGAATGGTACTTCGGACCTTGAGTACTCTTGGATTTTTCAATAAGCTTAGCAAATGCGAGTTTTTGAGGACTCGTGTTGTGCTCTTAGGTAAATCAGGAGAAGGAATTTCCGTAGACCCCGTCCAAGAAGTAGTGATCAGTTGACCGATATTGACTACAGTGATAGAGATAAGAAGTTTTTGAGGATTAACAGGATATTTTAGACAGTTCGTAGAAGGGTTTTCAGCGTTAGCGTTCCCGTTGGCAAGACTACTGAGAAAGTAAGAGAAGTTCGGATGGACAGGTATGTGCGAGTGTAGTTTTCAAGAGCTTAAGCAGAAGCTTACTACCGCACCTGTGCTGACTATTCCATTTGGTCCTGAAAGTTTGAGATCTACTGTGATGCGTCGTTCAAGGGATTGAGTTATGTGTTGATACAGCATGATAGAGTTGTTGCATATGCGTCCTGTCAGTTGAGGCCTTAGGAGTTGAATATGAGATGGCGTCGCTAGATGGAACTCATTAAGAATTATGACCATGATATTTTGTATCACTCTAGAAAGGTGAGCAAAGTCACAGATGCACTGAGTCGAGAGTCCTTAGTTGTACAGTTGGCACTCAAGGATTGGATCTTACTTGAGGAAGTCCGAAATTCAGTTTTCAAATCTAAGGTATGCCACATTTTGAATCTTATGACTACCCTTAGAAATGAGCGGAGAGTTCAGATCAGAATCAAATCACTTCAGTGGACAGATTCAGAAATTCAGAAGACTCTATAAGAGAATGCAGATGAGAGATGTTGATTTTCAGATTTCTGAAGATAGTATGCTAAGGTTCTGAGAACGATTGTGTGTAATTGATGATACAGAGATTAAAGAAGAGATCTTATGGGAAGGTCATCATAGCAACTTCAGCGTTGTCCAAACAGTGCGAAGATGAGTCAAAATCTATATCATCGGGATTGGTAGATCGGTATGAAGATGGATATCACCGATCAAGTTGTAAGTGTTGGATGCGCCAGTAAGTGAGAATTTGGTAATGTAAGCTAGGAAAGCTTTTTCAAGTACTGGAGAGAGTTCTGTGTGGGAATGGAAGTATAGCATGATGGAATGTTATGACAGGTTTATTAAGGAGTCGGGAAGAGTATTGATTCCTTGTGGGGTTGTGGTCGATAGATGATCAGAGTCAGCTCGCCTTAGTGCAGCACGAAAAGATCTCGATTAGAAAGGTATACTGAAGTGTGTGTATATCATATAAATCATTTGTATGGAGCGCCAATGATGAATTGTATTTCAAATCTAGATCAGATGTTCCAAGTTGGCAGAGCTTTTAGATGGTTCTTTCTTAAGCAGTGCATAGTAGAGAGTGCAGAATTTCAATTACTGAGATGAAGTCAGGGAGAGAAAGATCAGGTCAGGGTCAGTACAGTGGTTAGTGATTGCAATTGCCGAGATCAGTGTCAGAATTATATCAGATCTTGACCAGAGGTTCTCAGTTTCAGCAAGTCAGTCAAATAGTTTCTTTTTAATCAGTGCAGAGCAGAGTGTACAGGACTTCAGTCGGTTGAGATGAGATTAGAGATCAGAAAATCGCAAGTTCAGAGTTGGTTCAGGAATCAGTGATTCACTGGCAATTATCAAAGACGGTTTAGAGATTGCTCAGAATCGTCAGTTTAGCTTCGCAGATTTTGTGTTGAAGACCTTTGGAATTTTAAGTGGGCAAGTGTTTAGTATTCTAGATCCGAAGTGGTTTGGGCAAGATAGCAGTGATCTGGCAGCATTGGTATAGAAAGAGTAACCTGAGAAAGAGAAGATTATATGAGACGACTGTACCCCCACCTTTTTTGTTTGTTTAAGAATTGGTAAAGGTTTAAATTTCGAGGACGAAATTTTTATAAGAGGGGAAGAGTTGTGACATCCCGAATTTCCAATTCTATTTTCAATAAATTGAGACGGGCATTTCGTTGGCACGCATATAGTTCTTTTCTTTGAGTTGGCCACTCATGTGGAAACTAGTCTATCGGGCGAAGCTGTTAAGAGTTTCTAATGCATCAGACTCGAGAATTTGACCAGGAAGCGACCTTTCGACCGAGCTAGTCTGCAAGGGTCATTATGGCACAATTAAAATCAATTAAAGATCGGAGATAGGTCGACTCGACAGAGGCATGTGATCAGGTGTGGGTGATTCCACCGGATCGCACAATTCGTGTCGATCGGCACTAGACCGACTTTTCTATCGATTGGGTACCTTTGTGTGTTCATATTTGAAAGCTTGAGATTACCCCGACCACCGAAAGTCGCCAATGTTTCAAAGATGTACATTGTGGCTTGAGATGATCAACCATAGGTCAAATGCATAAAAATCTCTAAAGGCTACCCGGTAGGTTGGGCCGCGCTAGTATCGTGCCAAAGTGAAATTAACCGTGAGATTGAGATCGAATTCTGAAATTGGAAGTCATGGTGTGTCACAAATCTTATTAGGAACATTGGATTAATTTATGGACCTCAATTGGACTCAATTGGAAGAGAATTGAATGGAATTAAAGGAATTAATGTACAAAGCTTCATGCCCCGGCGGAAAAATAAATTGCACCCATTGAAGATTGTTGTGGGAGGATTGGAGATAGTGGAATGTGACATCATCGAGTGATGTCATGGTGGGGCTTGTGCGGCTAGGATCTTGACACATGGAGGGTGAGGATTTGTTCTTCAAAAAGGTGGGATGTCACCTCAACCCATCTCCATCATCTTCTTCATTTTTGGATTTTCTTCTTGGATTTTGGAGAGAGAAAGCTTCGAACGGAACCAGCAGCCGCACGCCTCCTTCGCCGCTCGCTCGGTCGCTCGACGCCGCCGCCCATTGCCGGAGTTCGCCGCCTCGCCGTCGCATCAGACCGCCGTTGGCCGACCCCCTCTCCTTTCCCCTTCCTCTCCCGTCGCCTCTCTCCTCCATGGTTGTGTGCAAAGATCAGGAAATGGCAGCGAAGAAGAAGATGGAGCAGCCATGGCCGTCCGCCTCCTTCGCCGCTCGCCGCCCGGTGCCGTCGTTGTCGCCACCGTTCGCGCACGCAGCCGCACGTCTGCTCACCGTCGTCTGCCTCACCTCTCCGCCACCGCCTTCACTTCCAAGCGGCTGTTCGGCCAGCTCGAGCCGCGGTTCAGCCCACCTCCGGCCGCCGTGAGACCCCGCCTGGCCGCCGTGTGCCACCGTCCGAGCTACTGCCTCCCTCCTCCGCCGTTCCTCCGCCCGAATCGCCGTCGAGCAGCCCTCCTCCGCCCATGATCAGCACCTGCGGAAAATGGGTTTGTCAGCCCCTTCTTGGCCCATTTCGACCGCCTTCCCTAGCCCGGATGCTTGGCCCGCCTTGAGGAAAGTCGATCCTCGTGTCGTCCTCGTCGTTTTGGTTCGCTCGGCTCGCTAATCCGGTGAGTTTAACTCACTAAACCTTGATTCGACGGTTAATGATGCCCTAAGTGTGCTTAGCCTAAGTTAAGTAAGCTTAGTTGGTTAAATTAGTTTATTTGGTTGATGATTAGATTATGGTGTTTAATTAAGTTAAAGTGTGTTTAGTTTAAAGTTAAGTTTGTTTATTTTTAATATAAAGCCTTGATGTGACATAATAGGGTTTTAATTTTGAATTATTTAATTGCTTCGAAATTCTGGAAATTTATAATATTATATTAATTCCGAAATTATTAAATATTATTATTTATAAAAAAAAACGGAAAAATTATTTTTGATCCCGGTTGCTCAGAATTTCGTGCCGATCGCTGCTGTGTAGTTGGATTTTGAAGTTGATGATTGGATTTTATAAATTGAGTGTGATTGCGATATATAGGGACTCTTTATAAAATCCTAAGTGTGGAAATGAATGGGCGATTGGCCGTGATATGCCACCTGATAAAGGTCGCGCCCAGTGGGGCCGTGATATGCCACCTATTAGAGGTCGCGCCCAGTGGGGCCGTGATATGCCACCTATTAGAGGTCGCGCCCAGTGGGGCCGTGATATGCCACCTGATAAAGGTCGCGCCCAGTGGGGCCGTGATATGCCACCTGATAAAGGTCGCGCCCAGTGGGGCCGTGATACGCCACCTATTAGAGGTCGCGCCCAGAGGGGCCGTGATATGCCACCTATTAGAGGTCGCGCCCAGTGGGGCCGTGATATGCCACCTGATAAAGGTCGCGCCCAGTGGGGCCGTGATATGCCACCTATTAAAGGTCGCGCCCAACCAGGCCGTAATCTACCACCTTTTTAAAGGTCGTGCCGAGTGGGGCCGTGATGCCACTAATTCTAATTTTGCCGAGTGGGGCCATGATTGAGAGCAATGATTGATTTGCTAGAATGACATGTAATCGGCCGAGTCGATTAATTGCTGAGATGATCCAAGTGGTTGAATTGTCTTGATAATGTGATTGTGCCATGGTTGTTTGGTTATTATAATTGCACGTGGTTGAATTATATGAACTGTGCTAACCTGCAGATGAAGGCTGAGGCGAGGTAAGTCTTCTGGGTGATGTGGCTAGGCCACCCGGGGCGTATTTTCTTTCTAATAGGGGTTTAGGGGGTTGAACTTGCTGAGACATCGTCTCATCCCGGTTGTGGGATTAAAATTTCAGGTCCCCGGTGGACGGAGTGGCCATATTGCTTCGGTTGGCCTTGAGGAGTTGCAAATGTTAAGTCATAAGGATTGGAGAGTGTGTCCGACTTGTAGGTCGTAGGACAATTCCATTTTAAGAGCCAGTCTTTTGTAGACTTTTGGCCGTAGACCTCTGTTTGTAATTTTGTTGAATTATGAAAGTGTTATGTTATGGTTTTGCTTCCTGCTTTTCTATCCTATATTTTAGTGTCAGGGGTTTTATAATACGTTCCGCTTGCGCAATAATAAATCAATGGACTCGGCGACACTACCTAGGAATGTCGCATTAGATCGACCGCAGTGGGATGTGCTTGCGCTCGGGGTTCGGGGCATGACAACTATAGTGTCAAAACCATACAAAATGACACATGAAATCACCTGCGCACAATTGACTGCATAGTATGCTTCAGAATACGAAAATATATCTCAAATATGACAGAAAGTGTCTGTGACTGCATCCTTCGGCGCTCCATAATATCTGGATCAAAGCTAGCTGCTTTATAATCAGCAGCAACCTGTCTACACCACCAAGCACCTCAATTTTATGATATGAAATTAGAAAATCAGAGAAAGTAGGCAGTTGTTGCATAAGAATCCATACCTCTTCCCTCACTATCACAATATTAGTAGTCAACTATGAGAAGAATGTGAAATCGACTTAACAAGAGAACGTTGCAGGAAGAAATGCTGATTTTCCAATTTAGTACACCTATGCCTTTTTTATAAGGGCCCTCGAAGTGGAGATCCTCAAGTAACAAGACCGTAGTAATATTGCAACAGCAAGCCCAGCTGCAGTTTTCGATTTTATCAGTGTGAATTAGTTGTTAAGGAGGACGAGGGCAATCTTAACTCCTATTTCTACCAAAGAACAATTCATCTTCTTGTCGTGGAATATGCCTTGAGTTTAGCTCAACTGCAGGTAAATAAAATCTGGCATAGTGGGCTGAACAAGAAAGTGAAGTATGTACAAGGATCAGTTTCTACTGATCCTCATCAACATGGCAATACTTATTAAGCATGGCTGTATTTGAGTTCACTTGGGGTAATACCTGTAAGCAATTTTGTAACATCCAGTACAGTAAGACAAAGTAAAACATCAATCAAGGCTTATTTACAAGTGACTTGGCAATGATGAGCTTCCTAGGTGAAGGCTTGGTTTGAAGCACGGGGCTTCCATGATTATGATCTGGAAGTACAGAGACCATGATAAGACCGGATAACTTGAAATAGCATAAAGCATTCTTTATTAAAATGTGTTTAACTAATTGAACACAGCGCTTCATATTTGATGAGGAGATAGATTCACAACCTTATTCTGGTCAAGATCCCAGCATTTAACTTGTTTGTCATCACCAGCAGAGAACATATAAGTATGCTTACTACTCACTGCAAGGCCTGTAATTTGAATAAGGTATAGAGTTGGAACTGTCAGAATCTGAAAAGTAGCGAGCCAAAACAACTTCAAACTGCTAATCATTTATTATGTCAAGCACTCACCCCTAATCTGTTCAATATGTCAGCATTAGCTTCAGTGTTGGATTATAATGTCTCAATGCTGCTTTTTCTATCATGTTTTCCTCTGTTTTACTCTGTTTTTTTATTAAAAAACAGCCAAGTTCATTTAGTTATGCATTTAGTGTTTTTGCTATTTTTTAGGAAGTTAATAGCACGTTTGTGTGCAGTTATGTGTTGCACGTACGTGAGCAGTTTTTTTGTTTTGTATTTAGTGGCTGTACTTGACAGTTTCTTTAGAAAACTGACGTATGCAAGTTTGTGTTCTGTTTTCTCTGTGCTTCTCTTCCTCATTAAAAAACTATAGCTTTTGGTTTTCTGTTTCTTGTTTACTGTTTTGATCAGTAACAACAGTGGTATCAGAGCATGTATGATCATGAGGGACTGTGAAGTGAAGAAAGTATCGAAGTGTAAAGAAGTTAAAGGGTGATGGAGACAGGGTCGAGTGGTTTCTCTGCGATGGCTTCTCCAGTATTTACTGGAGAGAATTATCAAGCATGGGTTGTTAAGATGATAGCATTTTTGGAGGGTCATGATATGTGGGAAGCTGTGGTGGATGATTATGAAGTTGCTCCACTTCCAAATAATCCGACCATGAATCAAATCAAACTTCATAAAGAGAGAATCACAAGAAAAGCCAAGGCAAAATCTTGCACGTATCTGCTATCTCGCCTACCATCTTTACCAGAATTATGAAGTGTGACTGCAAAGGCCATATGGGACTTCTTGAAGGAAGAATATGAAGGAGATGACAAGATAAGAGGTATGAAGGTGCTGAATCTCTTGAGAGAATTTGAGAGGTAGCAGATGAAAGAGTCTAAGTCAGTGAAGGAATATTCTAATAGGCTAGTGGGGATAGCTGATAAAATCAGAGTTTTAGGGACTGACTTGAAGGATGAAAGGCTTGTTCAGAAGATCCTGGTGTCTCTTCCAGAGAAGTTCGAAGCCACCATAGCGACTCTGGAAAATACAAGAGACTTACCTGATATAAAGCTTCCATAATTGTTAAATGCTCTGCAGGCACAAGAGCACAGAAGACTGATGAGAAGAGAAGAGTTTGTAGAGGGTGCGCTGCAAGCTAGAGTGAAATCAAATGATGGAGGCAAAGGGAAGAAATGGATTCATTCTAGAGAAAATGTTGGTGACTCCAAGTTTGTAGCAAAAGAAGGAAATTCTGGTGGGTCTAGCAAATGGAAGATGAACAAAAAGCCTTGTCAATACTGTGGTGGAACTAATCATCAGTTTTTTAGATGTTGGAGAAAGCCTGATGCTAGGTGCAGAAGATGTCACAAGTTGGGTCACATGGAAGCCATCTGCAAAGAGAAAAATTACCAACAAGCAGGAGAAGCCGAGGTAGCAGTTAATGAAACTGAGGAAGAGCACTTGTTTGTAGCTTCTTCTTCTGAATCTTCTATTGGGAATGATGCATGGCTGGTGGATAGTGGCTGTACCAATCATATGACTGGCAATTCGAAGCTGTTTAAGAGTCTAGACAGGTCAATCAGGTCCAGAGTTAGAATTAGCAATGGACAGTATATCGAAGTGCAAAGGAAGGGTACAGTGGCTATTGAAGGAAATCAGGAGGTGAAATTGATCAGTGATGTTCTTTTTGTGCCAAATATTGACCATAATTTGTTAAGTGTTGGTCAATTAGTTGAGAAGGGCTATAAAGTGAAGTTCGAAGGAAATGAATGTCTTATCAATAATGCAGATAGCAAAGAAGTGCTAAGAATTCCAATGGAGGACAAGAGTTTGATGTTCAAGCCACAAGAGATGCAACAAATGGCTTTAAAGTGCAAAGAAGAAAATGCAGAGCTATGGCATAAAAGACTTGGGCATGTTCACAGGAAGATCATGTCGTTTATGCAAAGAAATAGCTTGGCAGATGACTTGCCAAGTTTGGATGAGGAATTTCCACAGTGCAGAACTTGTCTTCATGGCAAGCAAGCCATATTTCCTTTCAAAGGAGGAGGCTGGAGAGCATGTGAGAAGCTGCAATTAGTCCACAAAAATCTATGTGGACCTATCTCTGAGTCTTCTCTCAATGATAGCAGGTATTTCATTACCTTCACTGATGATATGACTAGGATGAATTGGATTTATTTTCTGCGAGCCAAGTCTGAAGTTGCTGATGTGTTTGTGAAGTTTAAAGCCTTAGTTGAGAATCAAAGTGGGAAGAAAATTAAAATGCTCAGGTCTGATAATGGTTCGAGTATACTGCTCACAAGTTTAAGTTGAATTGTGAGCAAGCAGGATTTGTGTAACAGTTCACTGCTCCCTATTCACCTCAACAGAATGGGGTCAGTGAGAGGAAAAACAGAAGCATTATGGAGATGGCCAGATGTATGATGCAGGAGAAGATGTTGCCTAAGAAGTTCTGGGTTGAGGCAGCTAATACTACAGTGTTCCTATTGAACAGATTGCCAACAAAGGCCTTCGAGAGGTCAACACCTTTTGAAGTCTGGTATGGTGTTAAACCTTCTGTGGAAAATTTGAAGGTTTTTGGATGTTTATGTTATACTCATGTTCCTCAAGTCAAGAGGGACAAGTTGGATAAAAGAGCTGAGCTTGGAATCTTCATTGGGTAGTCTCCAATCAAAGGCTTACAAAATTTTTCACCCTATGACAGGAAAGGTGACTGTAAGCGAGAGATGTTGTTTTTCTAGAGGAAGATGAGTGGAATTGGATGGAAGGAAAGAGAGCGAGAACAGCAATTGTTCGAAAAACAACTTGCAATGAGATGTAGAGGTTGACGAAGTTATAGATGGATTGGAAGACAATGTGGATGATTTACTAGTGAGAGGCACAAAGTCACTTGCTGAAATCTATGAAACAAGCAATGTGGCAATGCTCGAACCATCTAACTTTGTGGAAGCTAAGGAGGATCAGAGGTGGATTGCAGCAATGTAGGAGGAGATTGCAATGATCTAGAAAAACCACACATGGGAGCTTGTTGAGACCATCGATAAGAATGTGATTGGGGTTAAGTGGGTGTTTAGAACAAAACTTAATCCCGATGGTTCTGTCAATAAACACAAAGCTAGACTGGTGGTGAAAGGCTACGCACGAATATGGGGAGTAGACTATTCTGAAACATTTGCTCCTGTTGCATGACTTGATACAATAAGGTTACTATTAGCTATTGCCGCAGAGAATGGGTGGCCTATATTTTAGTTAGATGTCAAGTCTGCATTTCTGAATGGAGAGCTTGAGGAGGAGATTTTTGTTGAACAACCTAAAGGTTTCAGTATCAAAGGGCAAGAAGAGAGTGTATACAGGTTGAAGAAAGCTCTATATGGACTGAAGCAGGCTCTAAGAGCTTGGTATGGGAAGACAGATCGATATTTGCAGGATTTTGGTTTTGTAAAAAGCTTAAGTGAGTTCACTCTTTATGTCAAGAAGGTGAATCACAGTGTTGTAATTCTGTCACTTTATGTAGATGATCTATTAGTGACGGGGAATGATATGGAAGTGATAGAGAAAATGAAGCAAGATCTATTTGCAGTTTTTGAGATGTCAGACTTGGGAAAGATGGCTTATTTTTTGGGTCTGGAAGTTAAACAGGCTTCATATGAGATCTTCATCTCAGAAAAATACATGAAGGAAATTCTAAAGAAGTTTCAGATGGAAGATTGTCGAAGTGTAAGCACTCCTATGGCTGCTAAAGAGAAACTGCAGAAGAATGATGGAATAGATGCAGTAGATGCTTCTATGTATAAAAGTCTGATTGGGTGTCTCATGTATCTTACAGCAACCAGACCAAATATTCTATTTGCTGTGAGTGTTTTATCCAGGTTTATGAGTAGTCCTAGTCAGTTACATTTGATTGCAGCAAAAAGGGTGTTGAGATATCTCAAAGGAACATTGTTCTTTAGCGTGAAGTTTAAGAAAAGTCATAACTTTAATTTACAAGGATTTTCTGATAGTGAATGGGCTGGTTTAGTAGATGACATGAAAAGTACGTCTGGGTATTGTTTCAATCTTCATTCTGCTTGTTTCTCCTAGTGTTCTAAAAAGCAAGAGATTGTAGCTCAGTCTACTGCAGAGGCTGAGTTTATAGCAGCTACTGCAGCTGCAAATCAAGCTTTGTGGCTAAAGAAGATAATGAAGGATTTGTGGTTGAATTCTAGTGATTGCATTGAAGTTAATGTGAAGAATCAGGCTGCTTTAGCAATATCACAGAATCCAGTTTTCCATGGAAAAACCAAGCATTTCAAAGTCAAATTTTTCTTTCTGCGTGAGGTACAACAAAGTGGCGAAGTTAAGTTGGTCTATTGCAGATCTGAAGATCAACTTGCAGATATGTTCACAAAACCACTTCAAGTTGGAAGATTTGAGCTGTTGAGAGAGAAAATAGGAGTATGCAGTAGCAACTGATCCAAGGAAGAGTTTGTTGGATTATAATGTCTCAGTGCTGCTGTTTTCTGTCATGTTTTCCTCTGTTTTACTCTGTTTTTTTTATTAAAAAACATCCAAGTTCATTTACTTATGCATTTAGTGTTTTTGCTATTTTCTAGGAAGTTAATAGCACGTTTGTGTGCAGTTATGTGTTGCACGTACGTGAACAGTTTTTGTTTTGTATTTAGTGGTTGTACTTGACAGTTTCTTTAGAAAACTGACGTATGCAAGTCTGTGTTATGTTTTCTCTGTGCTTCTCTTCCTCATTCAAAAGCTATAGCTTCTGGTTTTCTGTTTCTTGTTTACTGTTTTGATTAGTAACAACATTCAGCCTTCCGCTTGCTAGATCCCATATCTAGGAAAAGAATATCAATATAGAATGCTTAAATGGGTAGATTTCACAAAAAAGGGAAGTCAAGCATATGGTCAACCAGAATGCATGCAAAGAAAGAAAAAGAGTCAACTTAAGAGCCCCTCTGGTTGGGGCCATTTAGAATTCATCTCTGCAATGTCAACGCTCATCTATTTCAAAACTTCTAATAGCAATTTCCATCTCAAATTGTACTTTATACAAATAAATCACAGAGATCATGCAATTCGAAATAACATTAGAATTAAGGATACCATTTCAAAAAAGTTTTAGAACAAAATGCTGCCATAGAAAAGAGTGATCAACTTTCTGGCGACTCAATGATTCTAACAATCATCTCATTCAACTAACCAAAAGAACTATACATAGAAATTTAAATTAGCAAATGGTAGCAACCAAAGAACTAAAAAGTGAGCATCTATGATCAGCAAATTTTACAAATAAAAGAAGACCAAGAATCATCAAAAAGCACAACTGTAACAGCTTAATACCTTAATTGTCCGATCTGCAGAGCCAGTGCAAAATCATTGATTGCTAGGATCAAATGCGATAGATCTCACTCATCCCAAATGCCCACTTATGACCTTGCACATACAAAAAGGAGAAAACAAAACACATTACAATCCAAGTAAGCGAGCAAATAACTGCAGATACGATAACATGGACAAGACACAGCTGTATGATAAATTGAAATGTATAATTATCACATGACACCATAACTATTACTGAAACAAAACAAGAACTTTCTTCTAGCTGCCAGAAAAATTAGGCCACAATTCTCACCCTGTAGTTCTTCCATGGAGGATGCCACACAGGATGTGGCCACCTGCTTGGAATTCTTTCCATAATGGCTGAGGTAGACAAATTCCTAAAAACAGAGTGAGAGCATGAGGCCAAAGCAGATTAAGTACCTTAAAGCAGAACTTAAGATGACTCAGTGATCCTTGAATGCATGAGTCGAATTATGAGAATCCAAGAAACAGCTTTTCAGAAACCATTAAGAAATGTTCTGATGTTACTTCAGTGGATTGTGCAAATAGATGCATGTCAACGTATTAAAAAAGTAACAGTAATATAAAAGTCCTATTTTGACCAAAAATATAGGATACATAGGTATTTGCCCTAGTTTGTCGATGCCTCTGAATAATTACAAAGCATAAGCAACTGATGCATGTAACAGACACTACACCGGCTATGGGTCCAATGATAGGTGATGTAGAACAACTAGTCTAGATGCAGATTAGTTTCAGAGCACGATTACAATGACCAGCAACTCATGAAGAGTAAATTTCTTTAGGCTCAACAGATAGTAATTCATAGAATCAAACAATTTAAAAATAAAAAACTTGCTAAATTACACAAATGTGATCTCTTAACTACCAAAAGGAAGAATTGCCAACACATGTTGACCTTGACCTCTTATATTCAAGATTTTTGTGTGTTTAAACCAAAAAATATAAATATAAAAAAAAAGTTCTTTTAGATTTAAGGTCTTTCCTTTTGAAGAAAAGTCAAATTATGCGACCGATCGCCTTAAAGGGAAAGAAGAAGAAGCAAAAGACACTGCAACAGACACTAAAATAGAATGCAATACAACATATTTACCTGTCTGATGATCCAGAAGCAGAGACAATAGCAGTGCCTTTTCCATGTAGACCAACATCATTTCTGAGGAATATGAAGGAACATGGGCAACATTATGTCAAATGTTCTACTGAAAAAGCTTTACAAACAAATATAAATAAAATCCACAAAGAAAACTACAAAATTAAAAGAGCTGCAACACATTAGAAAAAAAAAAACCTGAAATCTGTAATACCACATACAGTGGCCAAAAATTTGAATGTTTTCTTTTTTGATAAGCAATTTAAAAAGCATAAAATGTGTGAGATATCTCAGTGAAGGTATGGAGGTAACTTGATTCTCTTGACCAAGGGATGGTCGTTTGAAAGAGAAGAAGGGTACTAACAATCCTTGAAGTCGTAATGATGGACCAACAGTTAAAGCATTTTGAGATTTTTCCATTGGTGGAATTTTAGAACCTTTTGGACCTGCAAAAGAGAAAGGAGTTTATATCCTTGGGATGAACGACATCCTTTAAAAGTACACCAAGAGAAGAGCCGCCATCTGCATACTCCACCTCGTAGTCACATTGCTCTGGGTGGTCACATCTGTAGTCGCCTGAATGCAGGGACGCGCAAATTGGGTCCCTGCAGATTACTAGGTCCTTGTTGGGTCGATAAAGCGAATGTGGCGTCTGCAATAAGAAAATGATGAGAAGTTATTAGCACTTATCACCCTGCATAACATCATGAGACCATTCGAAACAAACATCTGAGCAAAGTTTTAGGATTATCAACAAAAATTCATAGATTTGAGAAACAAATCATATGACATCTGAAAACTAATAAAATCTACCTGGGTGCATCGTACACAAGGGGCATCATCTTCTCACGTTCAGAAAATCTCTACATTTCCCTGTATGAGATTTCGCATGAAATTTCAAGCTACTTGCGTGCTACCACTCTTATTGGGTGAAAATCGGCCACCTTCGCCCATTCTGCAATTAGCACCATCTTCTATTTCAAATCCAAATCACTATACTGAGAAATCCCTCATAAGATGTTCCGAATGCTCTTGAACCTTCAATCCTCCTTTGCTCTTTCCTCTCTCAATTTCTTGGTCATTCGGTTGGTTCATATTGAATGAGATTGATTTTGAATCGGACCCTTCCCCAACCTCTTTCCCAACCTTTCGTTCATTTCTTAATGTTTTTTTCTTTCTTTTCCTTTTCTTTTCTTTATTTTAGTAAGGGTCTATAATAATGAAAATATCATGTCCGCCCATTCAGTTTGATTCCTGAAAATTCACAATCCGACACTATTTCTTTTTTTCTTTTTTCTTTTTTCAAATTTTGAACTGCATCTTCAGAATAATTGGGACATGGGCTTTTCATAGTTGCAAAAATCGAGTAAATAAGACCTCATACATAAAATTTATGCTCGATTAATGTTTCAAACTTTGGAGTAATTACAGTCTAAGTATGATGAGAAGACTTTGTCACTAAGTAGGATGCTTGAAGAAAAAGACAAGCTTCACTCTGCTTTTGTCAAAGGTTCTCTCGCGTGCGCGCGCGCATGGCTTAAATTTTCTTGTATTTTATTGTTTTCTTCCTGAAACAAGGAGGATGCGACGCCTTCAACATAACAAAATACTTTCGAACAAGAGAAACTTAGCAATGAGTTGGAAAAGAAGAAAAGAAATATTGATTCTTGGAGCGAAGAATTGAACAAACACAAAACCCTAACTGAGCGTGAGAGACAAAAGCTGGATGAGGACAAGAAAAAGGTTGCACAAGCTGCACATATTTTTTGTCAAGACTATTTACTTCTTACTTTCACCTTTTAGCTACTTGACTAAATCAATATATTTTTGGAGCCCTTCGTAACTGTGCTTCACGTGCAATTCTTTTTAAGGGTGGTCTATATTCATTGCTGCCTCGATCACCAATTTATAGAGATACGGGTGAATATAGTGCTTTCGTTGATTTATGCAAAGCGGTCATCAGACATGTCACATGGAAACATCTTTACAACATGCATCTTAGAGGATAGTACTTAAGAAGGACATTATCGATTGCTCTTTATTGTTTGAACAATGAGAGCTTGATAGAAAAGGACAACAAAATGTTTGAATAATAAGAGTGCTTACTTTTGTGTACTTGCTAAGGCGAGACAAGTGCATTGAAAACTTAACAGTGGGGAGGTTTTAAGAGTCCATTGAAATCATAAGCATATGTCGTATTTAGTCAAGAGGGGATGACAAGATGTATGATGATTTCTTAATTTGTCATTCTAGAACGATGTCAAAAAGAGTTCTCTCAAGTTGGCATCAACGGAGCAGAAAAGAGTTGATGAAAATGTCCTCAGGCTGGTAGAAGAACAAAAGGTGAATGCTAGTGACAAAAACTTACATTTGATCATCATAGCATATTATGTTTTTACTTGACTGACACTACTAGGATTTCTAGAGGGAGAAAGAGGAGGCCTTGAATTGGAAAGGCAACTTGACGTGAAGCAGAAATTGGAAATGGAGATTGAAAAGTTGAAAGTGAAAGGAGAAGTTATGAAGCACCTTGAAGATCAAGATGATGAAGCTCTTCAAAAGAAGATGAAGGAGATGAATGAGGAATTGAAAGAGAAGAAGAACGAGTTGACCAATTTGGAGGATCTAAATAACACCCTTTTTATTAAAGAGCGCTAGAGCAATGATGAATTGCAAGAAGGGGAATCTGTAGACAATCTCGGTTTGTTCATATCAAATGAGATTGATTTCGAATCGAATCTTTCCCAATCTTTCGTTCTTTTCTTTATGTTTTTTTTTTTCTTTCTTTCTTTTCCTTTTCTTTTCTTTATTTTAGTAAGGGTCTCTAATAATGAAAATATCATGTCCACCCATTCAGTTTGATTCCTGAAAATTCACAATCCGACACTATTTCTTTTTTTCTTTTTTCTTTTTTAATTTCAAATCGCATCTTCGGAATGATCGAGACATGGGCTTTCTGTAGCTACAAAAATCGAGTCAATAAGACCTCATACGTAAAATTTATACTCGATTAAAGTTTAATTAAAAATTCACTAATATCATTTTTCAAAGTTTATAATGATTTGAAATAGCAATTTTTCTCATTATACTTGGACTGTAATTTCTCCAAAGTTTCATTCATCAAATCAATCTTGTTAGGTAGACGCGTGACAATTCTATGTCTACTTTGAGCCGCGTCCTCAACAAAGTCAAAGATTGTCTGCAACTTCCCCTTCTTGCGAAGGTAATCTCCCACTGGCTCATCCGCATCATAGTCATCTGACCGCGCGCACCAGTCATATGTACTTGATCCAGGCTCTGCCTTCCGCAAATTCCAGCCCTTTGTTCCGTGATTCTCAGTTTCGAGTTCTTTCTCCAATTCTGTGGTATGCACACTTAAGATTATAATAATAGAGAAAACCAGCATCAGCTTCTCACGTTCAGAAAATCTCTACATTTCCGTGTATGAGATTTCGCATGAAATTTCACGCTACTTGCATGCTGCCACTCTTATTGGGTGAAAATCGGCCACCTTCGTCAATTCTGCAATTAGCACCATCTTCTAGTTCAAATCCAAATCAATATACTGAGAAATCCCTCATAAGATGTTCCGAATGCTCTTGAACCTTCAATCCTCCTTTGCTCTTTCCTCACTCAAAATCTTGGTCTCTCGGTCAGTTCTTATCGAATGAGATTGATTTTGAATCAGACCCTTCCCCAACCTCTTTCCCAACCTTTCGTTCTTTTATTTATGTTTTTTTCTTTCTTTTCCTTTTATTTTCTTTATTTTAGTAAGGGTCTCTAATAATGAAAATATCATGTCCACCCATTCAGTTTGATTCCTGAAAATTCACAATCCGACACTATTTCTTTTTTTTCTTTTTTCTTTTTTCAAATTTTGAACCGCATCTTCCGAATAATTGGGACATGGGCTTTTCGTAGCTGCAAAATCGAGTTAATAAGACCTCATACGTAAAATTTATGCTCGATTAAAGTTTCAAACTTTGGAGCAATTACAGTCCAAGTATGATGAGAAGACTTTGTCACTGAGTAGGATGCTTGAAGAAAAAGACAAGCTTCACTCTGCTTTTGTCGGAGGTTCTCTATTGCGCGTGCACGCGCATGGCTTACATTTTCATGTATTTTATTGTTTTCTTCCATAAACAAGGAGGATGCAACGCCTTCAACGTGACAAAATACTTTCGAACAAGAGAAACTCAGCAATGAGTTGGAAAAGGAGAAAAGAAATATTGATTCTTGGAGCGAAGAATTGAACAAACGCGAAGCCTTAACAAAGCGTGAGAGACAAAAGCTAGATGAGGACAAGAAAAAGGTTGCACAAGCTGCACATATTTTTTTGTCAAGACTATTTACTTCTTACTTTCACCTTTTAGCTACCTGACTAAATCAATATATTTTTGGAGCCCTTCGTAACTGTGCTTCACGTGCAATTCTTTTTAAGGGTGGTCTATGATTCATTACTGCCTCGATCATCAATTTATAGAGATACAGGTGAATATAGTGCTTTCGTTGATTTATGCAAAGCGGTCATCAAACATGTCACATGGAAACATCTTTACAGCATGCATCTTAGAGGATAGTACTTAAGAAGGACATTATCAATTGCTCTTTATTGTTTGAACAATGAGAGATTGATAGAAAAGGACAACACAATGTTTGAATAATAAGAGTGCTTACTTTTGTGTACTTGCTAAGGCGAGACAAGTGCATTGAAAACTTAACAGTTGACAAGTTCTAAGAGTCCACTGAAATCATAGGCATATGTCGTATTTAGTCAAGAGGGGATGACAAGATGTATGATGATTTCTTAATTTGTCCTTCTAGAACGATGTCAAAAACAATTCTCTCAAGTTGGCATCAACAGAGCATAAAAGAGCTGATGAAAATGTCCTCAGGCTGGCGGAAGAACAAAAGGTGAATGCTAGTGACAAAAACTTACATTTGATCATCATAGTCTATTCTGCTTTTACATGACTAACACTACTAGGATTTCTAGAGGGAGAAAGAGGAGGCCCTGAGTAAGATCCTTGAATTGGAAAGGCAGTTGACGCGAAGCAGAAATTGGAAATGGAGATTGAAGAGTTGAAAGGGAAAGTAGAAGTTATGAAGCACCTTGAAGATCAAGATGATGAAGCTCTTCAAAAGAAGATGAAAGAGATGAATGAGGAATTGAAAGAGAAGAGGACGAGTTGACCAATTTGGAGGATTTACATAACGCCCTTTTTATTAAACAGCGCCAGAGCAATGATGAATTGCAAGAAGGGGAAGCTGCGGACAATCTCGGTTTGTTCATATCAAATGAGATTGATTTCGAATAGGATCTTTCCCAACCTTTCGTTCTTTTCTTTATGTTTTTTTTCTTTTTTTTTCTTTCTTTTCCTTTTCTTTTCTTTATTTTAGTAAGGGTCTCTAATAATGAAAGTATCATGTCCACCCATTCAGTTTGATTCCTGAAAATTCACAATCCGACACTATTTCTTTTTTTTTTCTTTTTTTCTTTTTTAATTTCAAACCGCATCTTCGGAATGATCGAGACATGGGCTTTCCATAGCTGCAAAAATCAAGTCAATAAGACCTCATACGTAAAATTTATGTTCTATTAAAGTTTAATTAAAAATTCACTAATATCATTTTTCAAAGTTTATAATGATTTGAAATAGCAATTTTCTCATTATACTTGGATTGTAATTGCTCCAAACTTTCATTCGTCAAATCAATCTTGTTAGGTAGACATGCGACAATTCTATATCTACTTTGAGCCGCGTCCTTAACAATGTCAGAGATTGTCCGCAACTTCCCCTTCTTGCGAAGGTAATCTCCCACTGGCTCATCTGCATCATAATCATCTGACTACGCGCACCAGTCATATGTACTTGATCCAGGCTTTGCCTTCCGCAAATTCTGGCCCTTTGTTCCGTGTTTCGAGTTCTTTCTCCAATTCTGTGGTATGCACACTTAGGATTATAATAATAGAGAAAACCAATGTCTCACGTTCAGAAAATCTCTACATTTCCGTGTATGAGATTTCGCATGAAATTTCACGCTACTTGCGTGCTGCCACTCTTATTAGGTGAAAATCGGCCACCTTCGCCCATTCTGCAATTAGCACCATCTTCTAGTTCAAATCCAAATCAATATACTGAGAAATCCCCCATAAGATGTTCTGAATGCTCTTGAACCTTCAATCGTCCTTTGCTCTTTCCTCTCTAATGTAGAAAAACAAAAATATCAACATATGATTGCAAATATTTTCAATGAGTTCACCATGATAAATCTTACTGTTTCAGTCCCTTATGTATGAGCTTAGAGAGCTTTTTCTTCTCCGTGGTTGGCATGGTCATCACTATTCTTTCCGTAATAATCTATGGTGATTATGTAGAAGTTAAGGAGCAAGAACTAAATTGAGAAAAGAGGAAAGGACAAAAAAGGGAATATCACTCATCCATATTACCCAATAAAATGTAGGAATCATACTTTTCAGCCACTTTTATGGTGACACAAATTATCTTTCGGAATATGTAAGGACAATCTCTCGATGTGTGGACAACTCTATAAATATCGCTTGCACTCAAAAGCATTAAAAAATACAATAAAATATATAAACAAATGAAAATACAACAGTGGAGGGTAGCTGGATTGCGAAAGACATGATAGAGAGAGGGTGGTCTTGTTGACACTCGAATTTTTGTTGACCTTTTAAGTATTAGGTCATTTTACAAAATACCAAAAAAAATTAAAAAATAAGATAAAAAGCAAAAAATAAAATGAATTAAAAATGAAAAACAAAAGAATGAATGAAAATGAAAATTGGGCAGACCATTCATACCAAGCCCATTGGTTCATTCTCCTCACCCAACTGGTTATTTTCATTTAGGCTCGATCATTCTCTTTAAAAAAAAAAAAATTCAGTTTATTCCTTTTATTTGTTATTTCTCACCATCGGCCCATTCGAGGCGGCAAAAGCCCAGTCCCTTTGGTGGCCCTTCTTCCTTCTTTGGCACACTCCCGCCTCTGAGGGAGAGGAGCACGGACAGACTGTGACCAAACCAGCCATGTGAGCTGGCGAGGCATAACAGAAAAGATTCGAGGGAGAGCATGCTCGATGACATGCTCGACGTTCCCAAAGAAGGAAAAGATGTGGAGCATTCGACGAGAGGAGAGAGTTGAGTGAGAAAACTTTGAGAGAGAGAGAATAGGGGGCTGATGGTGGGTGGAGACGAGAGAAAGAAAGCGTTCTATGAAAGAGCGAGACGAGACATCTATAGAAAAAGAAAAATCTCTCCAGAAGAAACCATTAGCACACTCTCCTTCACCACCCTTCGCTCTCTCTGTTGGTGGTTGCCGTTCTCGACTTTGGTGGGGATGATTCAAGCCAGGCCAACTTGATAAGACACGGCCAGAACATCTCGCCATTAGGAGGTGAAGAGCCTTGTAATTTCCTTTAGAGTTTCCGAGCTCCATAGGTGCCGATTTCAGTAACTCCATTTCACCAAAGGAATAAGGTATGTAAACTCTCTCTGTGGCACACGCTATATATGACTTTTTTTAACTAAGAATGAACCACGAAATTTGAATGACGAAATCGTGAGGAAGCTTGGGTAAAATAGTATGAAAGAAACCGAAGGCGATAGAGAGAGGAATAATGTTTTTTTCTATATTTCCTCGATATGTCTGTAAACTGTACAAATCCTAAAGATATAGAACTAGGTTTGTACAATTAATGGAAATAAAGAATTCTATGTATGAATCTAGATATGTATCTAATCTTTAATTGATATGTACATAATCAAATCAAATCAAATCCAAACCTCCTAAAGGAATATCGCATATCTTCTAACACTCCCCCTCAAGTTGGAGGCTTGTAGATGTCCAAGATGCCGAGCTTGCTCAATAGATATGCGTGCTGTCGATGACATAGGGGTTTGGTGAAGATGTCTGCTGGCTACTCTGCTGTGCCAATTCCTTCTGTTTCAATTACCCCTTCTTGAATCTTGTCTCGTGTAAAATGACAGTCCACTTCTATGTGCTTAGTCCTCTCATCTAGTCATGGTCAGGTATATGAGCTTCCCGACAAGTCTTTGATACCCTGATGGATCTCTAAGTATGGGATCATCGTTTTGTGATATACCTCTATCATATTCTCCAGTAGTCAATTTAATGTTCTGCTCAATAGGAATCACAGCCGGTCTGCATCCTGATAAGCCTGCTTCTGATATAATTTATAAGACAAACTTCCGTTGACTAAGGGAAATTCCTTGATCAGATCGAGCAATTTCAATTCCAAGGAAATATTTAGGTGCTCCTAAGTCTTTAATATTAAAGGTAGCATGTAAATAATCCTTGAAATTGTCTATGCAGCCTTATCATTTCCCATAACAAGTATGTCATCGACATATATCATTAAATAAATGGATGACATACCTTTAGTCGGTGTGAATAAAGCATAGTCATGTTTAGACTACTTGAAGCCTGCTATTGTAAGAGCATTTGCAAAGTTGGCGTACCATTGTCTGGATGCTTGCTTCAATCCGTAAAGGGATTTACAGAGACGACATACTCTATTCTCCCCCTGTCTCCGTAAGCCTTGAGGAATATCCATATAAATTTCCTCATCAAGATCCTCGTGCAAGAAAGCATTGTGCACATCCATTTGACGTAGTCTCCAATTATTAATAGCAGCAACAGACAAAAAAGAACGAACTGTGACATCGGTGGCAACCGGAGAAAATGTCTCATGGTAGTCAAAACCTTCCTTTTTAGTGAATCCTTTTGCAACTAACCATGCCTTGTATCATTCAATGGAACCATCAGCACGATATTTTATCTTGTAGACTCACTTGCAGCCAATTGGCTTGCGATCAGAGGGGAGTGGGACAAGATCCCATGTTTTATTGTCAATCAAAGCCTGAAGTTCCGCATTCATGGCCTATTGCCATTTTGGATCAATAGATGTCTCATCATAACTAGACGGCTCCTGTTCTTCTAATAGGCGACTAATACAACATCTATGTTCCTGTGATAATCTATGAAAGGAAACATATGATGAGACCGGATACTGAGTACATGGAGAATGATGAGTTGCACAGATATAGTCTTTAGTCCACGTAGGAGGTCGTGTAGTGCGACCAGAACGCCTTGGATGAGTGGTGTCTGTGTTTGCCTCATTGGTAGGTGGCGACTCAATATGCTGACTTTCTTCAGTATCATGGGAATCTTCGAGTCGTGGTTCTAAAATTTCTTCTGAGCGGTCGGTCCTTTCAACAGGTGTTGACGTTGATATTGGAAGAAATGAATTAGTGGGAGGAATGTGCCTCGATTCTGCCATTGGTACATAGGTAGGACCTTGAGGCATTGCTTCATCAGATAGGATGCTACAGGGAGAGGTTTGTCATCCCTGTATTTGCATCTGGAGTTGTCTACTCAGAAAAAGGAAAAATGTCTTCATGAAAGATGACATCACGACTTACCATAAATTCCTTTGTGGAAATGTCAAGAACCCGATACCCTTTTTGCAAATTGGGATATCCCATGAAAATGCATGCCAAGGACGTGGACTGAATTTGTCTCTAGGTCCTACTGTTGCAACAAAACAAAGACATTCGAAGACCTTGAGATGCTGGAGCTCTGGTTTCTTTCGGAATAATAACTCAAATGGAGTTTTCCCTTTAAGTATCTTAGTTGGCATACGGTTGATTAGCTAAGTGGCTATGACCACACAATCTCCCCAATAATCGTCTGGAACTAACGCTTGGAACTTTAAGGCTCGTGCGACTTCTAATAGATGATGATGTTTCCGTTCTACCACGCCATTTTGTTGTGGTGAATAGATACAGGAGCTCTCATGTTGTATGCCATGTGTAGTAAAAAGTGAAGAGTAATCATGGCTGAAGAATTCTCTTCCATTATCAGTACGGATCCACTTTATGGATTTGCCAAACTGATTCTTTGAGAGTGAGAGAAAACTTTTCAAATGAGAATAAGTCTGATTCTTAGACTGCATCAAGAAAATCCAAGTCACATGAGAATAATCATCGACTATAGTGAGAAAATATCGAGATCCATCATGATTTAATGTGTGGTATGGTCCCCATATATCTACATGAATCAAAGAAAAAATCTCACTAGTCCGGGTGTTACTAGATGGAAAAGGCGCATGAGATTGTTTAGCAAGAGGATATATAAGACATTGTGGACATGGAAAGGAGGCACTGTGGCCCAATCTCAAATGCATAATGGAATTTCTATCATTGGTAGTCAAGTTACACAATGATGACTTATTTAAAGAATTGCAAGGAAAATTACTTGGGAAACTATTCCAGAAAAAAAAGGCCTTCAGAGAGACTACCCAAGCCCATCAGTTTCCCAGTCGAAAGGTCCTAAAAGAAATACGTGTCAGCATTGAAAATGACCCGGCATGAATTTTCTTGACAAGCTTTTGACACAGAGATCAGGTTAAACTAGAATTCTGGGACATAAAGAACATTTCTAAGAGTAATCTGTGAACTGAGATTGACTGTCCATGTTTCATGGACATGGGTAATATCCCCATTGGGCAATTGCACGGAAATAGGGAAATCCAATCTGTCATTTATACTTGAGAAAAATCCCCTGTAACATATAATATGGTCGCTTGCCCCTAAATCAATTTATCCACGCCTTTCTGGATATTGAATTAATCAAGCAATGGGTAATACCTGAGAAACTCGCTCCTCTGTTTGTCATGTCCATTTTTTGAAGTGCCTCCATCAATTGATGATACTGACTATACAAGATAGGTTGGTCAATTTTTTACCGGTCGACCCAAAGAATTTGATAAGTCGCTGAAATCCTTTTTTCTTTTTCACCAAAGCTTTCCATGCAATTTCCAGCAATTATCAATTGAGTGATTAGTACGTTTGCAATAATCACAAAATAATTTATTCTTGCCTTTAAAATTTCTTCCGAAATTTCTTGATGACGTGGCAAGCATCTGACGTTCCTTTAATCGCAGCGAAGATCTGACTGTCCGATCCTTTAGTCGCGAGTTTCTGTCCGCCGTTGGATCCGATCGAGGGATCGAAGGTTTGCAAGCCGTCCGATCCTCGTATCACATCCTGACCGTCCATTCGATCTGCTTTAAATAGCCTGAGTTCCTCTTCCGCAAACCCTAATTTGGCCGCTCGTCTCTCTCTCTCTCTCGCGATTTAGGGTTTGTGTCCTAGTGGCCACGTCTCGCCAATCTCCGCGGGCTGCGAGTGCGACGCTCTCGCTGCTCCTAGTGTGGTCTGGTGTCGCCTATCGCTGACTCTCCTCCTGCACAGCCAATTGAAATATCCACCCAATCGGCGGCGTGGGATCCATGGTGAGGATCTGTGAGCGAAATCCGAGGTAAGTTTCATTCAAAATGAGGAGAAAGCGTGTAGCTTTCTCCCTGTCTTTGATAGATCTGTATTGTTTGAGAGTGGATTCTGATCCCACGAGCTTCTCCTCAACCGCTTCGAGCTTGTTCCACAGAGACGAGAGCCTGTTGAAATTGGTTGTGACCGTCATATTTCCTTACTTCAATTCACTGAGCTCTTGCATTAGATTAAAAATTTTCACCTAATCCAGCTTCTCGTACATTTCCTGGATATTTTCCCACATTTCTTTTGCATCTTCTGTTGGTGGGAGTCCGGCCGCGACCTTGGAGGAGACGCAATTGCCGATCCAGGTTTGGACCAAGCGGTTGCTCTTCCTCCATAGTCGGGCTAGGCATTCGTCTATGGGAACTTGAATGGTTCCGTCGAGGAAACCATCTTTGACTTTGGTTGCTAGGGCGCGCCGGAATTCCTGCGACCATCTTGTATAGTTTTCTGGCCCGGTCAATTGCTGATGAGCCGCAATTCTGGTCCGTCAGCATTAGAGATGAACAATGGATCGCCGAGTTCTGGTTGTCCGATGAGCGCCGCCGCCGGAAAAGGTAGAAAACCAGGCGCGAGGTTCGGGTATGTATTTCCTTGACCCGATTCGCTCGCCCCAATTGGATAACCCGCATGATAAAAACCCGGGTAGGGATTTGTTCCTATACCCGGCTCTCCCGACCCATTCAACTGCTCTGATCCGATGGCTAGGCTTGCCCCATTCGTGGTTGGTGGGCCCCTATCGGTTTGGACGTAGCTCTGGTGGCCCACATATGCAAACGATGATGGATTTGGGCTTGGCCCAAAATAAAGTGGATACAAAATCCACTAGTATGGTTGACCCGCCAAGGGTTGCCCCACATTGAGCTGAGTTTGCGTGGGTCACCACTGTGCGGGTTGTAATTGAGTCTGCTAATTTATGGCTGGAAGTGTCGCAGGTTGATGTTCAGCATGCAGATCTTGGGGTGTTACTTTTCCAGTTGGTGAATTTCCGGAAATAGAGTTGCTGGTTTGTGGGGAGGCCATGGTAAGTACAAAAAAAACTCCTTCGATTATTGATTCTAATGCCGAATAGAACTCTTTTATGTAGGTCGAAGAATTATTTGGCAGAAGAACGAAGCGGAAGCAAATCAGAAGCCTGGAGGCTCTAATACCATGAAAGAAACCGAAGGCGATAGAGAGAGGAATAATGTTTTTCTGTATTTCCTCGATATGTCTGTAAACTGTACAAATCCTAAAGATATAGAACTTGTACAATTAATGGAAATAAAGAATTCTATGTATCAATCTAGATATGTATCTAATCTTTAATTGATATGTACATAATCAAATCAAATTAAATTTCAAATCTCCTAAAGGAATATCGCATATCTTCTAACATAGTACATCATGAATAGTCTGATCTTGATGCATGTACATCGTTTTTTTTAGATGGAAAATCATGCCAAAATTGAATCGGAAGCTTGTTCTCGTTGCTGCATATCACCTGTTTGATAAAATGCTTAAAAGAAGATGGAAAAATATTTTTCAATGCAACGCAAAAGTGACCATGTGAATTCACCGACGGAATCCATAATATATTCCCGGTGGTCGATAAAGGTAATAGATATAACATTACAATTACTAATTTCCTCGAAGCACTTCGGGTAAGTGTGGGGCTTGCCTACTTCCCACATCATTTAAACCTGTCACTTTGACTCGCCAATGTTTGGGCCCAACTTAACAATCAATTGCGCTTCACGGCCCAATATGGTAGCCACTTTCCTTTCGACTTTACATAGAAACTAGGGCAAAAGGCCAAAAATGTTCTAAGAGAAAAGAAAAATGGTTGATACCACGAAAAATCTCAAATTCTTAAATTTCCAAATCAAAACATCTGTGATAAATTTACCCAAATTAATTTTTTAACCACCAAAAATCCCCAAACCGGTCTTTTTGACATATTTATCCAAAACTAAGTATATTTATGATAAATTTACCTTTTGTTAGTTTTCGTTAAATTTTATTATCAACATATTAAGTTGGATAACACGTGACAATTTGCTGATGTACTAATTTGAGGTTTTACTCTCCATTTGTCACAATTGTATTAGGTTTGTGATTTTTTGTGGCATTAATGCAGTTTAACATATGGCATATTTGTCACAAATGTATCAATTTGAAGGTTAAAAAATTAATTTTGGGGTACATTTGTTAACAAGTATATCAATTCGGAATTTTTTGTAGTCAGTTAGGATAAATTTGTCATAAATATACCGAGTTTTTTGTGATAAAAAATTAGTTTTTGGTAAATTTGTCTTAAGTATACCGGTTTAAGGTTTTTCATAATATTAACCCTTTTCAAGAAAACAATAATCAAGAGGCGGCATTGAGTATGACCTTAAAATGTTTCATCTAAGCTTTAGAACGTAAAATTAAGAGGTATTCCCATGAGACGGGAGTAGAAAAAATAATTTTCTCAAATTGCAAGCGGAGAGGTGCAAGAATCAATACATTAAAATAAGGAAAGAATTACAAGCAAGGTGGCCCTTGACGAAGCTCTCTTGAGCTCTTGTGTAATGGTAAGGTACAAGGTTAATCACCAGTACTCGAAAAATTCTTGGATGCACCAAGTGTGTAGAGCAGCAAGCCAAAAGCATCGTAGCTTCAAGATCCCGCGAGCCCGGTGACGGTACTCGCCCGATCTGATTCTGAGTTCGACTGCAACGACGCCTGCTACACAATTAGTCCATCGTAAGCACGTCTTGCATCGTTATCACGTAGGGATAACAATTATTACCTCGTGATTTCCTTATATAATGGGTACTCGTTAGAAAAAACAAGGACCTTGGCGGGCTCAATTATTACAGTCGATTCTTGTCTGCTGGGAAGAATCTCTTTGGTGGGTGCGGAGCATTTGGTCCATGTCCGAGGGCCTGGCCAATTCAATTGAAAGCAACTGGCTTTTGTTTTTTTGTCTCGCCGAGGTTATTTTGAATTCAAACGCGACCAGTACATAACTTCACTTTCAACCGTCACAATTGTCTCCCCTCGGGATTTGTCATGTCATGTCATAAAATAAAATCCAACAGCATAGATGGAAGAAGATGATATGAATTGTGTAACACCTTTTTTTAGGTAAGAATTTTATAGGGCTTACATTAACAAGTTGCCACAATATGGGCCTCTAGTCAAATGAAACTTCAAGTCCTTGTAAGTTTCCAAAGAGTCAATCTAGTGTACGTAACGTAACAAGGCTCCTTTCTTGTATGCTGATCCACATTCTTCTTTACGGAGATATAAAAGACCCATAACCTCAAGCTCAAAAGTACAGTTATAGCTAAAATAAATGTGTCACATCTTCTTCCATGAGATCACAAGTTCGAGTCGTGCTTGAGTAAGAATTATCACTAGTTTTACCCTTGACATTTACTATTTGACATGGAGAGACTAGACTGTTTCTAATGTGACAACAATAGGACCTTGTTGACAGGCTTTTGTGTTTACAAGTGGCTTGTGCAATTATAGCTCTTATCGAACATTTGGAGATCAGCTATGGAAAAGGGCCGAAGCATTAATTGTACTCGTCACCCACCCTTTTCATTGAAAAGAAAATTATAAAAACGTGAACTTTCGTTAGTTCCTTTGCCCAAGAGCCGGAGGGACTTTTTTTTTTTTTTTTTTTGTCGGTTGAACCGGATGGACTTCACCACTAGTAAAGGCTGCGCATGACAAAATTTCTATTTATTGATTTCTCTATTTCTCTGTTCCTCGGAACAGCTTTGGAACAGAAATACATTTGGTAACGCAATTTGATTTCTCTATTTTTGAAATAGATTTCTATTTCAGAAATAGAGAAATTGAAAAAATCAGAAACTAAAAATTTTTAACTTCTCAATTTTGAAATAGAAATCAGAAGTTGAAATCAAACCATATAAAAGAACCTTGTGTTTTATTGCTAACTTATTAACTCATAACCACAACTTCACAAATTATTGCTAATTTTCTTTTTCTTATTTTGCTCGTGTTTTTTTTTTTCTTTTTTTTTTTTTTAATCTTGATAACTTCCTCTTTAGGATGAAAGGCAATCGAATGGGCCCCAATTTTAAAAACGACCAAAAATCTTAAATGCTTACTTAAAAACAATGGGGCTCTTTCCTTCTAGAAAGGGCATGCACATGGCCTGAGTTAAAGAAAAAGTTCTTACGTAATATATGAATAAAAACGTGCCTAGAAATTTAGCCTTGTTTCTTTACGGATTCAAAATTCTTGCAAAAGCAAAATAATTAGATTGTTACACAATCTTGAATTTTAATTCAATGCAAGAGATTCAAGAGATCTCTCTCTTTGCTATGCAAGGGCCATTAAAGGTTCATTGAGCGACAATAAAGAAATTAGGAATGAGTAACTGGACTGATTCAATTCGAGAATAAAAATAAACTAACTTTCCCCCGATTGGTTCATAACCATAAACGTTACTTCAAGATAGAATTCTCATATATTCATTTACACCATCAAATTTATATTATTGATGATCTTGTATAATACTAATCTTTAATAAAAAGACAGAGTTATATTTAATAAAAATACAGGGTTGTATAGGCACCATTGATGGCACCCATATTCATGCTTCCGCAGTACTTGTCTAAATCTACGCATTATGAGCTTAGGAAATGAGGAGGGAAACCAAATAAATACGCTTAGGAAAACCATTGCTAATAAAATGGCAGTGAATAATAATATGCCAGAAATTCCATGAAATTGTATTTTCAACTTTTGTAGTGTATTAGTATTATTTTGACTATTATTTTGTATTTGAGGATTTCCTATATTGTTATCTAATCAATTTATATTTTATTTTTATCTAATCAATTTATATTTTATTGTTATCTAATCAATTTATATTCTTAGAAATATAAATTTTATTATATTATCAAACGGATTTCTGTTTCAGAAATAGAAATTTGAGTCGTTATCAAATGTGTTTCTTTGCTCAGAAACTTGTCCGGGGAATAGAAATTCTCAATTTTTATTTCAGAAATTTTGTCATGCACATCCAAAAATAACGACCATAATTGAATCGGTCCATTTACACTTTTACCCGCCGAGATATTCCACGCCGCGGGAGTGTTGGCCGGGAAATACGCCAGCTCCACTCCAAAGCAATTCAAGAAAAACCAAATCGCCTGGACTCTTTGCACGAGAAAATATTGGATCGGTTTTACCCTCAGACCACTAAATCGCCAAGTGGCTCCACATGGCTCTGGGGTCAAAGATTGAAAATTGGAGCGGCCGCCTCCTCTGCTCTCTCCTGTAGACTGGGGCCCACCACTCTTACGCTTTCTCTCCTCTACTCCAACTGCTCTCCTCTGCAATCGTGTCTCGTCCTCTCTATCCTCTCTCTCCCCGTTCTCCATTCTGTTGCGGAGAGAACAAAAATCGCAGGTGCTTCCATACGCTCTTCCCCCTCCCTCATCTGCTCTCTCTCCTCCTCTGCTATCTCTCCTCCGCCGGTTGCTTCCATCTCCCCCCCGATGCCGACGCTGCCGACGCTGCCAATGCTCCTCCGCACGACGCCGACGCCCCTCCACCTCCGCCTCCGCCTCCACAGGTTGCCCATGACGCCGACGCCCTTTCTAGTGAACTGCGACGCCGATGCCCCTCCGCCGATTGCCTCCGTCGCCCCCGACTCCGACGCCTCCGCCTCCGCCTCCGCATCCACCTTCGCCCCTAATGCCAACATCGACGCCAACGCCCCTCCACCTCCGCCTCCACCTCCACAGGTTGCCTTCGTTGCCCCCGACTGTGACGCGGACGCCTCCACCTCCGCCTCCGTGAGGGACATCGACGAACTGCCGAAGAACGCGGCCAACTATCCTATCGGTCCTTTCGGCACGAAGGTTAGTCTCATAGAGTGGATTGCGAATCCGAGATGTGCATTTATCTCTTCGACATGTGTTCTTACTATGAGATGTGATAGTTTGTGTCTATAGACTGATCTATTTACACTTGGAGTGCATTATTGATCTCATGCTGCTTTTGATAGTTGTATTTTACTTATTATCTAATCATTGTTCGTTTGATGCGCTACAGTAACATCTCGCGTTTGATGTTTATATATGGATCTTCGTGCTGATGAGTTCCTTTCCATATTGTCGAGACATTCAAGTCAGAAGACTGCGGTTATAGGCACTTCTAAATGTTTGAATGGGAGAGTTTTTTGGTTTTTCTGACAATGTTGGATTATTTAATCGCTATATGTTCAAATGGTGCGGATGTTTTGTCTTTTCTGTTTCTGAACGAGCACTTGCTGTGAACTCATGCTGTCACTTTGCATTCGATTTTGTCGATCCTTGAAACAAAGTGATAAATACAATCGACTATTTTTTTTCCCTATTTGCTAAGTGCTTATCACAAAATGAAATCATTGGCTCAACAGGACCAGTAAAGCTACATTGACCAATAATTTTGATCGGAACAGTATATAATTTTTGGTCAATTATGCATTGTGAAAGTGCAATTTGGAGGCTTTACATGCATTGTTATGATATTGGTCAATAAACATAAAATGCAACTCAAGATCGAGTTTACAAAGTTGTAGAGGCATGTCGGTTGGTGGCTGATAGTTCATTTGTGAGTCCAAGTTTGACAACCAACAAAGCTGTTTACCATTGATTATCGAGTTAAGGTAGGAGCCTGGATTTCTGGAGAAAATGGTTCCTCAATTACTACGGACATCAGCATAAATCCTCGCCAATCATTTGCTCCATCATGCAAGAAATCGGCCCTATAATTGCCCTCGACCGGGGTCTTTCGCGCGTGTTCGAATAATCGAACAAGAACAAGGACGGGTTTGAGTTTCGCCAAGAACATTTCCTTCTTGCTTATTCGTCAGTTGTAATACAGAGAGAGGGAGAGAGAGGCAAGAAGAATGGGGAAATAGAAAGCAGGTTTGGTCGCGTTGCTGATAATTGTGTCGAGCCGGTGTGTATCATCGTCCTCCTACTCCTCTTCTTCTTCTTTCAGAGGTGATCTGAGCAGAGGCAAAAGGCGCCTTTGACTTTTGGGTTGGTGTCATCGTCGCCGGTTCTCAATCAGGTTGGGTCATCCGTTGTCTTTCCACTCCATGGCAAGGTTTTCCCAACTGGGTACCCTTCTTGACCTGTCTTCAGTTCAGTCCAGCGTTTCATTTATTAGTCAGAGAGAGAGAGAGAGAGAGAGAGAGAGAGAGAGAGAGAGAGAGAGGGAGAGAGAGAGGTGATGCACCTGCATTTTTGCTCCTTCAATGAATTCTTGAATGCCCGGGTGACTCGCACGTGCCGTTCACGCTTAGAAAGTATGGGTCATCTCTCACATTTAACTGTCTTTGGTGATATGAAAGGGTATTTTTTTCCTCCAAAAGTTCAAAAGTTCCTACGGTTTTGGCTAGTTACTACGTTGGATTGCTGTTTGATGACCTGAAGATTCATCCAATCTAATGTCATAGTGATTTATGTCTCCCTAAGTGGTAACCATAGATACTATTATCACCCCACTTAGGAATTCCTGAAGTTTCAGTATGTTGATCATCGATTAAATCTTTCATGCCAAGGGAAAATTGCTTGGAAGATTCTATATGGTTTTCATCACATTAAAGCGTCTCTTTCTTTATGACCAAAAAAAAAAAAAAAAAAAAACGTCTCTTTCTCGAGGGAAGTTGTGTTTTATCAGTTTCATACATTTTTATTCTATTATGGCTGCGTTCATTTCACAGAAATTAACTTCCAGGAAAATGTTTTCCGAATTTTCCGGTGTTCGTTTCACGGAAAATCAACTACTCAAGGAAAATGTTTTCCATCAACAAGAAAATTACACTCAAAGCTAAGGAAAATGTTTTCCACTTCTAAAAAGTGGAAAACATTTTCCATAACTTCTTCTATCTTTTTTTTTTTCTTTCTTTCCTTTTCAATTTTCTTCCTTAGCTTTTTCTTCCTTGCCGGTGGGGCCTCGACAGCCGGCAGCGGCGACGGCTGCGAGCCACGAGCCGCTCGAGCTCGCCCCGGGCCGGCGAGGCTCCGCCTAGCCCGATCGCGTGGAAGCCTTGGCTCGCCCGAGCTCGGCGAGCTCCTGCCTCGCCGGCTTGGGGCGGAGCTCCGGCCTTGCGCAGGTTTGGCGAGCCGCGAACTCGCCGGATCGGCGGCGGAGCTCGGGCTCGCCTTGATCGAGAGCCCGAGCTCCGCCACCAAATCCGGCGAGCTCACGGCTCGCCAGACCTCTGGCGAGCTCGGGCAAGGCCCGAGCCCCGCCTAGCTCGCCAGATCGGCGGCGACCGGATCTTGGTTAGCTCGCCATGCGTCGGGCATGCGGCGGTGGAGGAAGGAGGAAGGAGAAGGATGAGGTAGAAGGAGGAGGAAGGAGGAAGGAGAAGGAAAAGAAAAGGAAAAGATAAAAATAAAAAATAAAAGGAAAAAGAAAGAAATTGGTTAACGAACGGTGGAAAATGTTTTCCACCCAAAATTTAAGTTTCAGCCGAACACCGGAAAATATAGCCATTTTCCTGGAAAATAACTTCTAGTAAAATATTTTCTAGAGATGGCCCATTTTCCGTGAAACGAACGCACCTATATGTCATAACTAGACCCGTTAAACGGGTGGGTCGGGTCGGGTTTGGGTCGGGTCATAAATGGTCCGACCCAAATCGACCCATTTAACCCGTTTATGACCCGTTTATTGCAATGCAAAAATTTTGACCCATACCCGACCCGACCCATTTAATTAAACTTAATTTATTATATATATAGATATATATATTTAAAAATGATATTGCTAAAATAATTTTATACAACAAAAATTTAATGGACAATTTTTATAAATTTTAAAATAATTATTTTAAAAAATGGAATTTTAATTATTTTTTTTTAAAAATAAAATTTTAATTATTTTTTTAAAAAATAAAATTTTAATTATTTTTTAAAAATAAAATTTTAATTATTTTAATTTTTAAATATAACTTTTCTTTTTTTCTTTTTCTTTTTTTTCTTTCTTCTTCTTCTTCTTCTTCTTCTTTGGCCGGCCGCCGCACGATTTTACGGCGGCGGCCCCGGCCGGCCAGGCGAAGCCTCGAGCTCGCCGGCCGCCGACGCAAATGCCAGCTCGAGGCTCGCGGATCGGCGAGGCTCGAGCCCGCCCGGCCGTCGGCGAGGCCGCCGCCTCGCCGATCCGGTGAGCTCGAGTCTCGCCCGGTCGGGCGAGGCTCAAGCCTCGCCAAACGTCGGCGAGGCCTCCGCCTCCCCAGATCCGGCGAGCCCGAGGCTCGCCGGCGTCGGGCGAGGCCTCCGCCTCCCTGGATCCAGCGAGCCCGAGGCTCGCCGGCGTCGGCGAGGCCTCCGCCTCCAGGATCCGGCGAGCCCGAGGCTCGCGGCGTCGGCGAGGCCTCCGCCTCCAGGATCCAAGGGCTCGAGGCTCGCCGACGTCGGGCGAGGCTCGAGCCTCGCGATCTGGCGAGCCTCGAGGTCGCCGGCCGTCGCCGTGCCGGGCGACCGGAGGAGGAAGAGGAAAGAAAAATAAAAGAAGAAAGAAAAATAAAAAAAAAAAGAAAAATGAATGGGTTGCACAGCCCATCTTTAAAGCGTAATGGGTTTGTAAATGGGTCTTAAATGGGTACCCATTTAATACCCATTTATTTTAGTTCTTTTATTTTTAAAACCCATCGGGGTACCTTATTTCTCAAGGCCTGACCCATTAACGACCCATTTATGCTTAAATGGGTCCATAAATGGGTTGCACGACCCATTTAACACTTCTAGTCATAACGATGCAGTGCTTTTCTTCTCTTTCTTGATCGCTGGGTGTTTCTCAATTGTTAACTTCGTTCTCACTTTGCTTGTCATTCATTTTGTGTCCCTTTTCTGTCACACTTCGCTAATTGACTGTTCAATCTTTTGAAGCATAATGCTCCTCTCTTCACGCGATAATCGATCTGAATATTATAAAAGCTTGTGTTTTGCCCCGGCATCGATGATCAAGTGAACTGCCTATTTTAGGTCATATAACACAACTGTCTTCATTAGGCAGCCACCAAAGCCTTACTTTCTTGATCCCGACACTGGTAGTGACCTCACATCGCTCCAATGTGATGCCCCTTGTGTACGATGCACCCAGGTAGATTTTATTAGTTTTTAGATGTCATATGATTTGTTTCTCAAATCTATGAATTTTTGTTGATAATCCTAAAACTTTGCTCAGATGTTTGTTTCGAATGGTCTCATGATGTTATGCAGGGTGATAAGTGCTAATAACTTCTCATCATTTTCTTATTGCAGACGCCACATTCGCTTTATCGACCCAACAAGGACCTAGTAATCTGCAGGGACCCAATTTGCACGTCCTTGCATTCAGGCGACCACAAATGTGACCACCCAGAGCAATGTGACTACGAGGTGGAGTATGCAGATGGCAGCTCTTCTCTTGGTGTACTTTTAAAGGATGTCGTTCATCCCAAGGATATAAACTCCTTTCTCTTTTGCAGGTCCAGAAGGTTCTAAAATTCCACCAATAGAAAAGTCTCAAAATGCTTTAACTGTTGGTCCATCATTACGACTTCAAGGATTGTTAGTACCCTTCTTCTCTTTCAAACTACCATCCCTTGGTCAAGAGAATCAAGTTACCTCCATACCTTCACTGAGATATCTCACACATTTTATGCTTTTTAAATTGCTTATCTTTAAATTGCTTATCAAAAAAGAAAGCATTCAGATTTTTGGCCACTGTATGTGGTATTACTGATTTCCAGGTTTTTTTTTTTTCTAATGTGTTGCAGCTCTTTTAATTTTGTAGTTTTCTTTGTGGATTTTATTTAAATTTGTTTGTAAAGCTTTTTCAGTAGAACATTTGACATAATGTTGCCCATGTTCCTTCATCTTCCTCAGAAATGATGTTGGTCTACATGGAAAAGGCACTGCTATTGTCTCTGCTTCTGGATCATCAGACAGGTAAATATGTTGTATTGCATTCTATTTTAGTGTCTGTTGGAGTGTCTTTTTGCTTCTTCTTCTTTCCCTTTAAGGCGATCGGTCGCATAATTTGACTTTTCTTCAAAAGGAAAGACCTTAAATCTAAAAGAACATTTTTTATATTTATATTTTTTGGTTTAAACACACAAAAATCTTGAATAGAAGAGGTTAAGGTCTACATGTGTTGGCAATTCTTCCTTTTGGTAGTTAAGAGATCACATTTGTGTAATTTAGCAAGTTTTTTTATTTTTAAATTGTTTGATTCTATGAATTACTATCTGTTGAGCCTAAAGAAATTTACTCTTCATGAGTTGCTGGTCATTGTAATCGTGCTCTGAAACTAATCTGCATCTAGACTAGTTGTTCTACATCACCTATCATTGGACCCATAGCCGGTGTAGTGTCTGTTACATGCATCAGTTGCTTATGCTTTGTAATTATTCAAAGGCATCGACAAACTAGGGCAAATACCTATGTATACTATATTTTTGGTCAAAATAGGACTTTTATATTACTGTTACTTTTTTAATACGTTGACATGCATCTATTTGCACAATCCACTGAAGTAACATCAGAACATTTCTTAATGGTTTCTAAAAAGCTGTTTCTTGGATTCTCATAATTCGACTCATGCATTCAAGGATCACTGAGTCATCTTAAGTTCTGCTCTAAGGTACTTAATCTGCTTTGGCCTCATGCTCTCACTCTGTTTTTAGGAATTTGTCTACCTCAGCCATTATGGAAAGAATTCCCAGCAGGTGGCCACATCCTGTGTGGCATCCTCCATGGAAGAACTACAGGGTGAGAATTGTGGCCTAATTTTTCTGGCAGCTAGAAGAAAGTTCTTGTTTTGTTTCAGTAATAGTTATGGTGTCATGTGATAATTATACATTTCAATTTATCATACAGCTGTGTCTTGTCCATGTTATCGTATCTGCAATTATTTGCTCGCTTACTTGGATTGTCATGTGTTTTGTTTTCTCCTTTTTGTATGTGCAAGGTCATAAGTGGGCATTTGGGATGGGTGAGATCTATCGCATTTGATCCTAGCAATCAATGATTTTGCACTGGCTCTGCAGATCGGACAATTAAGGTATTAAGCTGTCACAATTGTGCTTTTTGATGATTCCTGGTCTTCTTTTGTTTGTAAAATTTGCTGATCATAGATGCTCACTTTTTAGTTCTTTGGTTGCTACCATTTGCTAATTTAAATTTCTATGTATGGTTCTTTTGGTTAGTTGAATGAGATGATTGTTAGAATCATTGAGTCGCCAGAAAGTTGATCACTCTTTTCTATGGCAGCATTTTGTTCTAAAACTTTTTTGAAGTGGTATCCTTAATTCTAATGTTATTTCGAATTGCATGATCTCTGTGATTTAATTGTATGAAGTACAATTTAAGATGGAAATTGCTATTAAAAGTTTTGAAATAGATGAGCGTTGACATTGCAGAGATGAATTCTAAATGCCCCCAACTGCAATGCATGAGCTTAAATCTTTGAGTCATAATTATTAAGCATTTTGTTATAGGTCAAAGTTCTCAACAAACTTGCTTCAGCTCGAGCTTCAAGAGTAGGTAGCGGCAGCAGAGCCTTGACAGATTTGGTAGAGGGTCTAGAAGAAGCAGCTGTTGCTGTAGAATTGAGGTTACAGATCTTTCCAAGACTATGGAGAGGCAGTGTTGAAGCACTTGGAGAACCCAAAGCTTCAGAAAGCTCCAGTAAATTATGAAGGAGTAAGTTTTGAATCGATGAAGTTATCCTTAATAGATTGGACCTCATCATTTCAGCAGCTATTTATACTGTGTATTATCGTGTTCATATGCCGAGGAGACAAGTTAATGCTCTAATTCTCAATTAAAGTACATATGTTCTGAATGCTCCTGGGGATGGGAGCAAGAAGGAGAGTTAAACGTCGCAATGGAGTCCATGCTGGTTCTTGATTTGTATCTACAAGAGGAGTCAAAATTATAGTCCACAATGAGTTGAGCAAAATGCTGTGTGCTTACCAAAATAATATCTGAACTAGTGACCTCAGAGGAGTATTTTACTATAAAGTAAATGTAGGTCCATCATGCTATCTAGTTAATTCCTCTCTTCTTTTCTCCCTGAATAGCGCAAGACACTGGGTGAGCTTTGCATTTTGCATGTGATGCTGATCTTGTTGGATTAATAATGTCTCAGTTGCTGTTTTCTATTTTTTTTTTTACTCTGTTTTCTGCTGTTTTCTGTTCTGTTTTCTGCTCTGTTTTACTCTGTTTTTTATTTTAAAAAAAACAGCCAAGTTCAATTTAGTTATTTATTTAGTGTTTTTGCTATTTTCTAGGAAGTTAATAGCACGTTTGTGTGCAGTTATGTGTTGCACGTACGTGAGCATTTTTGCTTTGTTTAAGTTGTTCTATACTTGGCGGTTTCCGTTAGAACAGGACGTATGCAAGTTTGTGTTCTGTTTCTCTACACTTCTCTTCCTCATCTGAAAAATATAGCTTCTGATTTTCTATTTTCTTGTTTACTATTTTGATCAGTAACAACAGTGGTATCAGCGCATGTATGATCTTGAGGGACTGTGAAGTGAAGCAAGTATCGAAATGTAAAGAAGTTAAAGGGTGATGGAGATAGGGTCGAATGGTTTCTCTGCGATGGCTTCTCCAGTATTTACTGGAGAGAATTATCAAGCATGGGCTGTTAAGATGACGGCATTCTTGGAGGGTCATGATTTATGGGAGGCTGTGGAAGATGATTATGAGGTTGCTCCACTTCCAAACAATCCAACCTTGAATCAGATAAAGTACCATAAAGAGAGAATCACAAGGAAGGCTAAGGCAAAGTCATGCATGTACGCTGCTGTTTCACCCACTATCTTCACAAGGATCATGAGATGTGATTCTGCAAAGGCAATATGGGATTTCTTGAAGGATGAATACGGGGGAGATGAGAAGATAAGAGGCATGAAGGTGCTGAATCTCTTGAGGGAGTTTGAGAGACAGCAGATGAAAGATTCAGAGTCAGTGAAGGAGTACTATGATAAGTTGGTTGGGATAGCTGAAAAATCAGAGTTTTAGGGACTAACTTGAAGGATGAAAGGCTTGTTCAGAAGATCCTGGTGTCTCTTCCGGAGAAGTTCGAAGCCACCATAGCGTCTCTGGAAAATACAAGAGACTTACTCCGATATAAAGCTTGCAGAATTGTTAAATGCTCAGGAGTAGGCACGGGAGCACGAAGACTGATGAGAAGAGAAGAGTTTGTAGAGGGTGCGCTGCAAGCTAGAGTGAAGTCAAATGATGGAGGCAAAGGGAAGAAATGGATTCAGTCCGAGAAAATGCCGGTGACTCCAAGTTTGTAGCAAAAAGAAGGAAACTCGGTGGGTCTAGCAAATGGAAGATGAACAAAAAGTCTTGTCAATACGTGGTGGAACTAATCATTAGTTTTTAGATGTTGGAGAAAGCCGATGCTAGATGCAGAAGATGTCACAAGTTGGGTCACATGGAAGCCATCTGCAAAGAAAAAAATTACCATCAAGCGGGGAAAAGCCCGGGTAGCGTGAATGAAACGAGGAAGAGCACTTGTTTGTAGCTTCATTTTCTGAATCTTTTGTTGGGAATGATGCATGGCTGGTGGATAGTGGCTGTACCAATCATATGACCGGCAACGAAGCAGTTTAGGATTCTAGACGGGTTAGTCGGGTCCCAGTCGAATTGGCAATGGGCGTATATCGAAAGTGCAAGGGAAATGCGGTGGCTATTGAAGGAAATCGGAAGTGAAGCTAATCGGTGATGTTCTCTTTGTGCCAAATATTGACCATAATCTGTTAAATGTTGGTCAATTAGTTGAGAAGGGCTATAAAGTGAAGTTCGAAGGGAAGGAATGTCTTATTAATAATGCAGATAGCAAAGAAGTGCTAAGAATTCCAATGGAGGACAAGAGTTTCATGTTCAAGCCACAAGAGATGCAACAAATGGCTTTAAAGTGCAAAGAAGAAAATGCAGAGATATGGCATAAAAGACTTGGGCATGTTCACAGGAAGAGCATGTCGTTTATGCAGAGAAATAGCTTGGCAGATGACTTGCCAAGTTTGGAGGAGGAATTTCCACAGTGCAAAACTTGTCTTCTTGGCAAGCAAGCCATATTTCCTTTCAAAGGAGGAGGATGGAGAGCATGTGAGAAGCTGCAATTGGTCCACACAGATCTATGCGGACCTATGTCGGAGTCTTCTCTCAATGGTAGCGAGTATTTCATTACCTTCACCGATGATATGACTAGGATGAGTTGGATTTATTTTCTGCGAGCCAAGTCTGAAGTTGTTGATGTGTTTGTGAAGTTTAAAGCCTTAGTTGAGAATCGAGTGGGAAGAAAATTAAAATGCTCGGGTCGATAATGGTTCGGAGTATACCGCTCACAAGTTTAAGTTGAATTGTGAGCAAGCAAGAATTGTGCAGCAGTTCACTGCTCCCTATTCACCTCAACAGAATGGGGTCAGTGAGAGGAAAAATAGAAGTATTATGGAGATGGCCAGATGTATGATGTAGGAGAAGATGTTGCCTAAGAAGTTCAGGCTGAAGCGGCTAATACTACCGCAGTGTTCTTGTTGAAGATTGCCCACAAAGGCCTTAGAGAGGTCAACACCTTTTGAAGTCTGGTATGGTGTTAAACCTTCTGTGAAAAATTTGAAGGTTTTTGAGTGTTTGTGTTACACTCATGTTCCTGAGGTCAAGAGGGACAAGTTGGATAAGAAGGCAGAGCTTGGAATCTTCATTAGGTACGAGTCTCAATCAAAGGCTTATAGAATTTTCACCCTATGATAGAGAAGGTGACTGTATGCGAGAGATGTTGTTTTTCTAGAGGAAGATGAGTGGAATTGGATGGAAGGAAAGAGTGCAGAAAAAGCAGCAGTTCGAAAAACAACTTTGCAACGAGATGTAGAGGTTGATGAAGTTATAGATGGATTGGAAGACGGTGTGGATGATTTACCGGTGAGGGGCACAAGGTCACTTGCTGAAATCTATGAATGAAAGAAGTAATGTGGCAATGCTCGAACCATCTAACTTTGTGGAAGCTAAGGAGGATCGAGAGGTGGATTGCAGCAATGCAGAGGAGATTGTAATAATCCGAGGAAAAACCACACATGGGAGCTTGTTGACGGACCATCGATAAAAATGTGATTGGGGTTAAGTGGGTGTTTAGAACAAAACTTAATCCCGATGGTTCAATCAATAAACACAAAGCTAGACGGGGTGGTGAAAGGTTATGCACAAATATGGGGAGTAGACTATTCTGAAACATTTGCTCATGTTGCACGACTTGATACAATAAGGTTCTTCGTTAGCTATTGCAGCGAGAGAATGGGTGGCCTATATTTCAGTTAGATGTCAAGTCTGCATTTCGAATGGAGAGCTTGAGGAGGAAATTTTTGTTGAACAACCTTTGAAGGCTTTAGTATCAAAGGGCAAGAAAAGAGTGTATACGAGGTTGAAGAAAGCTCTATATGGACTGAAGCGAGGCTTCAAGAGCTTGGTATGGGAAGATAGATCGATATTTGCAAGATTTTGGCTTTGTGAAAAGCTTAAGTGAGTTCACTCTTTATGTCAAGAAGGTGAATCACAGTGTTGTAATTCTGTCACTTTATGTAGATGATCTATTAGTGACGGGGAATGATATGGAATTGATAGAGAAGGTGAAGCAAGATTTATTTGCAGTTTTAAGATGTCGAGACTTGGGAAAGATGGCTTATTTTTTTTTTTGGAAGTCAAACAAAGGCTTCATATGAGATCTTCATCGTCAGGAAAAAATACATTAAGGAAATTCTAAAGAAGTTTCAGATGGAAGATTGTCGAAGTGTAAGCACTCATATGGTTGCTAAAGAGAAGCTGCAGAAGAATGATGGAACAGATGCTGGTAGATGCTTCTATGTATAGAAGTCGATTGGGTGTCTCATGTATCTTACAGCAACCAGACCAGATATTCTATTTCTTTTGTGAGTGTTTTATCCAGGTTTATGAGTAGTCCTAGTAAGTTACATTTGATTGCAGCAAAAAGGGTATTAAGATATCTCAAAGGAACATTGTTCTTTGGTGTGAAGTTTAAGAAATGTCGAAGTTTAATTTGCAAGGTTTTCGATAGTGGCTCAGGCTGGTTGATGTAGATGACATGAAGAGTACGTGCGGATATTGTTTCAGTTTTAGTTCGCTTGTTTCTCTGGTGTTCAAAAAGCAAGAGATTGTAGCTCAGTCCACACGTAGAGGCTGAGTTTATAGCAGCTACTCCAGCTGCAAATCAAGCTTTGTGGCTGAAGAAGATAATGAATGATTTGTGGTTGAATTCCAGTGATTGCATTGAAGTTAATGTGGATAATCAGGCTGCGTTAGCAATATCTCATAATCCAGTTTTCATGGCAAAACCAAGCATTTTAAAGTCAAATTTTTCTTTTGCGTGAGGTGCAACAAAATGGCGAAGTTAAATTGGTCTATTGCAGATCTGAAGATCAGCTTGCAAATATGTTCACAAAACCACTTCAAGCTGGAAGATTTGAAGTATTAAGAAAGAAAATTGGAGTATGCAGCAGCAACTGATCCAATGAGGAGTTTGTTGGATTAATAATGTCTCAGTTGCTGTTTTCTATTTATTTATTTTTTACTCTGTTTTCTGCTGTTTTCTGTTCTGTTTTCTGCTCTGTTTTCCTCTGTTTTTATTAAAACAACAGCCAAGTTCAATTTAGTTATTTATTTAGTGTTTTTGCTATTTTCTAGGAAGTTAATAGCACGTTTGTGTGCAGTTATGTGTTACACGTACGTGAGCAGTTTTTGCTTTGTTTAAGTTGTTCTGTACTTGACAGTTTCCTTTAGAACAAACGTATGCAAGTTTGTGTTCTGTTTCTCTGCACTTCTCTTCCTCATCTGAAAAATATAGCTTCTGGTTTTCTATTTTCTTGTTTACTGTTTTGATCAGTAACAACAGATCTCTAGTCTGATTGCTGCTTAAACAGGTCCAGGTGTCTGGGTTTGGAGGATGGTTCCTTCTGAGGCTCTCGCTTCATGATCCTGTTCTTCCTCTTAACATTGAGGTAGAGGAATCTCTTACACAAGCTACCATAAAAATGATTTTATTGGATTAAGAATTCAATTCAAAATTTACATGCTGTAGGCACCAACTCATGAAGACGCTGTAAAACTTGGACTCGCCGTGCTTGGGGCTGTTAAGGAGTTTGCAGCTTTGGATACATCTGCTTTAGACAAGTTTGTTCAAGTATCATGAGCCGATGATGCTGAGCGCTTTGGTACAAGTATCTTTCGGCACATTATACTGGCAGTTAAAGTCGGCTTTGGCGTCTACCTCTGTACAGTACGTATAATCAGTGCGTCAGTCTCTGATTCTGAGGAGGTTCATTTTTCAGATGGTTTTGGTCACAGGCACTCGAAATACTAGTTGATGGCTATGTTTAGTTTTTAATTATGTTCCATGTATGTTACAGAAATGTTCTGATAAATAAGAAACGTTCTTCAACTACAAAATTTGTCGGAGGGATGTTTGAAGTTGTGATGCAACTAGTTTTTCTCTTTTTTATAATGTTCGATCAATTTTGATTGCGCGTATCTCCTGATCATTGTTCTTTACATGGAATGCGCAATTTCTGTGCTTAAATGTTGGTGATGTTTCCCAAAGACATCCCACGCGTCTAATGTTTGTAATGATGAAGACTCGTATTGGACGTGCTGATGAACTGACCTAAATCTCTTACGGGCCGAGATTTTCCTGGACAGATGTCCGGCGGTTCGGCGTCATTAGCATGACCGAGTGGGGACGAAATGACAAGTCAATCTTTTTAAGCAACCGATTTAAGTGTTACAATTAAATAAAGGAATCTAGTCTTTGAATTCAAAGAGTTTCAAACTCAGATCGGGAAAACATAGTACAACTGCCATGTGAAATACTCTCTAGTTCATCAGACGTCATTGACTGGCACCAATTTGCATCAAAGTAATTGAAATATGGTTTGACTGATTAAGTGCTCCTCTAAACTTGCGAAATCACAAATTTGACACCATCAAGAACTCCTTATGTATAGCATTCTCCATGCAACCAATCAAAATCACAACAAGGCATGGAGGACGTTCGGCCAGGAATGAAACAAAAGCATGAACCTGAATGACAGAACTCCACCAAAACAATTCATCACAAAATTAGAAGCAACCGTAGTTCCTACCCGAGAAGCAATGACCCACTTGCCGTCACTCCAGTCCTGGTGAAGCCTCAGATTAGACTCATTGAAAATTAGTTCTTCATTGGATGTGCTGAAGTAGACAACAGACTGAGAGCCTTTTAGAACTTTGGAAACTACACCGACCCACCATCTGTCATTGTACCAAGCATCAACTTTGTCGAGTTGCTTGAAACGCTTGGTTGGAAGATGAGAAGCATATCAGGCCCTACCCTCCTCATCTTCCAACCAAGCGTTTCAAGCATATTCACTGAATATGCTTCTTCCCTCAAAGGTTCAGTTTCCTCATCTGTTTTCAAGGTTAGGTATTCGAGCAGATACTTGTCATTTCCTATATAGTCGATGACAATTGCGGAAAACCAAGAACCCTCATAACCTTTTTTTCATCACTGCTGACCTCCACAGTTTTACACTTTCCAAACTAGGGGGTGGCAATGATGTCCTTTATCGAGTCTTATCTTGAATTTTATCTTGTGAGGCTTTAACTCCATCGTAGATGACCTATCCTGCAAGTCAATTTTCAAGAACTACAAATGCGTTAGAAGAAATATGGCAAGAATATAAAATATACTCAATGCTAGGTCTAACTGAGCATATGGAGTCATTCAGCCACCAAAGATACATAACAACTTGCCAGCATGTGCCGGCTAATGCCAACGGAGGTCAGAGGTAACGACACTTCAGAAACATTACCTAACCGAAAGTCAAGAAAATGATATCAGATCGACATGTATCAAAAAGATTACTCCAAATTTATCTACGCCGAAGCCAGGGAACGCCTACGAACTAACTTTGTCACCACCAAAAATTTTGCCCTCCTTTTCGCAGGCTTCCAGGTACTCCTTGATCTTGCAAACTCACACTCATCTAAATTGCATATGCAAGATAAAAGTCCAACCTGGGCATCCACTATCTACTACTCACAGAGAAGCTCAATAGACTATTGTCAAGGGTATAACAATCACAAGCCCTGCAAAAACATGAATGCCCTGCACCCGAAAGAGTTTGACCTACCCACAGAAAGAATAAAAATATGATTTAGTAATTCTCATACGCTCTTGAACACCTATGAAAATCATTAGATCTACCGCATGCTTCTTAGTATTCAGATTTCCCATTGGGCACGGACGAGACACGCGTATAGTTATTTGATGGCAGAGATATAATTGCTGAATTCGGACAGAAATCATCCAAATTCAAGCATCAAGTGGAAGGTCTGCTATTCTTACCGATAAGCAGGAAGGGCTTCATACTCAGACCAATCTTACGTAGTAAAGATCTCTCCTCATCACTTATGGTTTCCAAATCAACTGGAAGGTCTGCTGGTGTAAGATTCTCCTGCACTTTTGCTAGAGCTTTCTCAGCCCTTTTGACCTTCCCTTTAGCCTAGAAAGAAGAGGAAAAAATAAATGGAAAATGTGATAAATAATTAAGGAAATGAGCAGAATTTTATAGCATAAGTTTGTTTAATCTCATAACTTACAAGAGCAAGTTTCTTCTCAAGATATTGCAAGAGTGCAACATGCTTATTGAGTGATTCATCTTTACGCATTTGCTCAACATCTTTGCTACTTATTTCATTCCCCCACCAAGAGGTGGCAGCCAGAGTTTCAGTAAGAGTGCCAGCAACAAGTGGGCTTTTAGAAGCTTTTAATTTTGATTCAATTGAGCTGAGGCCCTCTGACGTGCTTGGTCTTCCTCATTTGCCTGCACATCTGTTAGTTTCTCTCTCTCTTTCAGTGCTTCTACCACCACAGGAGGCAAGAAGTCATTGCCCCTGTAAAACACAATATAATCTTTGTTCCTAGAAAGTAGTGTTCCCCCAGTTAAATTCTGCATTCAAAATGACACAAATCAATAACAAGAGCACCAAATTTTCCTTACCTAAAGAAAAAGGACGGAATATGCAACACCAAAGCAACCAAAGAGGAGGCTGAGCAGCTCATTGTCCACACAATACAGGATAGTCAAAAGATGCATGAGCTCGAATTAACCAGCCATAGGATGGTTGTAGATGTACTCAATAGCAAGACGACAGGAGTCAATTTTATCAGCTTCCAAATCTGGGATTTCGAGCTTAAATTCTTCTTCCAGTGCCATTACAATCTCTACGTTGTCCAAGCTATCTAGACCCAAATCATTTTGGAAATGCACATCAGGAGTCACCTGCAAAAACAGAGAGAAGCCCGTCTTATGAAATCCTTGCCAATTTGCAATGTCATTCTTTCATTTAATCATCACACGAGATTGGAAGAGCAAGATGTTCTACATACAACCAACACTTCTTTTATACACGATTTTCCATTTAAGCTTCAGCACCCTTTTGGTGCCCCAAAACAACAGTTTTGTATGGAGAAGAGGAAGATAGCAATCAAGCACAGGACCTCTTTAATAAGAGGATGCAAATGAGTAACTTCACCTTAATAGTGTGCTCAAACCCCATCAACGAGTGAGATTTATTGGGAAGCAAATATAGTGACAAAAAGGAAACTGACCAAGCACTCAAGGAACTGAGAAATTATGAGCATAATGCAATAGGGAGGGGAAAGAAAGAGAGACATAACAAATACATATCCTCAGCAGCAGTACATGACAATTGAAAGATGAAAATCAACTAAGATTCACCAAAAATAGAGTTATGACAAAAGAAATTAGAAAGCCAATTGCAACCGAATCAATCAAAGGCTCTTTAAATGTAGTGTGTAAATCCTTTTCAGAAAGTAACCAGACATACTTCGGAATCTGATGGCAAAAAGCTGATCTTTGCGTTTTCAGTGGAACTCCAACATCTTTCAAGGACAACATACACCTATTGCCCTTGGAAATACAAAGGATTATCCATCAGAATTGGTCTTATTAAAAACTCCCATAAGCATCCATCTGTACTTATGTAGTTTAAAGGACATTCAGTCCAACATGTTATACATTTGATATTTAGGTTCTTTCCTCTTCCTCATTTTAGTTCTTTCTGTAGTTTCTCTTGTATACTGTGTAAGTATAAAAATATATTTGACTTTACTGATAGATCTTATATAAAAAAGCAGGGCAATTTTTAACAAAATGCCATCTCCAAGGAGCAGGAAAAACAGGTGATCTTTTCAATTGCTGGACATTCAACATAATTAAGGCTGAGCCATTAATGTCCAACGCGACAAGGACCTCTGGCACTTTGGTAAAAGCATAATAAAATGAAGAAACATGTTATGCTGCTGGTGTTTAACGCAGAGATTCTTCACACTACTATTATCATGGATGAGAAAAACAGCACCATAAGAAAGGAGGATAACTGTACAAGTATCGGAAGGGGAAACACTCAGCCCGCACAAACACAGAGAAAAGTTAGCTTCAGATCACAAAATATTAGCCAGAAGCACCAAGTATGCCTAAAATGATGGTCTACTGTTGGATTATCGTCCAAATAGAAAAAAATAACATGATCACAAAAAGGTAAGAAAAATGCAATATGTGAACCTCTCAAGTGAAGTAACCAATTGTGAGTATTAATATATTCAGGCAATATTGACAAATATCCATTCAAGCACCAAACTGACTAAAATGTTAAGCATCTCCAGCTTCAAACAAACTTTTCGTGCATGTGTGCACATTTGGACCAGAGAGAGAGAGAGAGTGTGAAGACTTAATATCTTTGTAGCTCTGCAATTAGATGATGCATTTAATTAGAGTTAAGACATCATTATACATGAAGACAGCTTTATTATAATAGCACTTTAGCAAACATAAGTATATGAGATTTTTTTCTCCTATGAAATTGTCAAATGTGATTGTCAAGGTGGAATATCCAATTTATTAAAAAGTTCTAAGAAAACTAAACTTACAATATTTAGCCCATCTTGTTTGACACCTACACTAATTAACTACTAAGGGAATAAAATATCCCAATCATTATCGTTTATGAGTAAAATGACATAATCCTACTACTAATATGCATGGGCTGATAATAGAGACATTGGGACTAAATTCCACATGAAAAACAAACAGTCACTTAATAAAACTAGATGAACAAATGCCTCCAGCTTTGTCACCAACCATCTCTACCTATTACTCATGCTACATCAGGCGAAGAGGAATTAGGAGCTTTTGTTGCCGCATTCATTGCCTTGTATGAGCAAAACCCTACAAAATTCCTAGGGTAGACTGAAGGTTGCCTAGCACTTTCAGGTATCTCTTCATCAAAACGATGGCACAGTTCTTCAGTATAAACTTTAAGGATCTTGAATATATAAGCAAGTAGATAAATCAAATCAATTTATAAGAAATACAAGAAAAAGCACCCAATCAGGCTAATAGTTAGATCGAGGTAGCTACACAAGTGCAAGACTACAATCCTAAAAGTGCCATTTTCATTTTGAATGCCAATACCACTATTTATCTAAACTCCTGAAGCCCACCTGGACTCATCATTCAGGTCCCCACTCAAGTAGAGTCAAAGATAAGAAGTGGCATTTTCATTTTGAATGCCAATACCACTATTTATCTAAACTCCTGAAGCCCACCTGGACTCATCATTCAGGTCCCCACTCAAGTAGAGTCAAAGATAAGAAGTGGCATATTCCCATAAGCATTGAGGAATATCAAATATTCCATTCGAGCAACTTTCCAGGATTAAGTTAAAGCTCCATATCTGAAACAATACTAAAGTAACAGTATGTATTTGCCACACCCTATCAAAAACCACTTCTCTCTCAGAATATTTGCCCAAAACCATCAAAAAACAAGAAGCTGCCGATTGCTTGCCCAAAACACATGGAAACACTCACTTCCGCACATGCATGTGCACATCGAGCTTTCAGTTGACTGATTCCCGAGCATCTTTCATCTTCTCCAAGTTCATCATTGTTTAATCAGCACTAAATAAAAAGACCGAAGGCAAAGGGACGAGATGACTTAACACTCGATTCTGAGACACTTCTCATTGGCATCTCGTAAAAGCGAAACCATCAATTACATGCCTTAAACATCAAGCAAGCGTGAACAACAGATAGGTTCCTCACAATCTCACGCGAACATTTTGGCAGCAACTACGATAGACAAGCTCATGTACGATTTCAATCACTGCCCGATGCTAACATAGGCCTAAAATCGAAACCGCCATTCAAGCCCAATCATGTCGGCACAAGCCATCATACATTACAGCTACCATCACGAATTCAAATTTCACAAGCATTCCTAAGTCCACACTAAATTTTCAAAATACAAAATGCATATCGCGGCATAGTCTGAACCTAAAGCCGCCGCCGCTCTTTCAAACATTGCGCACCAAGCAGCACAAACCTCCACCGACACCTCGAGGTACGTTCACTTGATAGAGAGTTCGAATCCCCCGGGAAAGCACATTCACTTTCAGGCCGATCGGTCGCGAGCGAGCGAGTGGAGAAAGGAATCGGAAGCGGTGCTCACCTGGAATAGCGGGACGCGACAGAGTTGGCGACGGGGGAGAGGAAGGGGAGGGGCCTAGGGGCGGAGGCGTCCGGCCCGGGGTTCGGGGCGGAGGCGGAGGCTGCGTCGGCGTCGGCATCGGAGTGGGAGTGGGAGTCGGAGTCGGGGGCAATGGAGGCAACCGGTGGAGGGTGTCAGCGTCGCAGGCAACCTGTGGAGGCGGAGGCGGAGGTGGAGGGGCGTCGGTGTCGTGCGGAGGAGCATCGGCGAGAAGCGAGGGGAGAGAGAGGGAGAGGAGGGGAAGAGCAAATGGAAGCACAAGGTTCGTTTTTTGTTCTCCCCGCAACGGAACGGAGAACGGGGAGAGAGAGAGGAGAGAGAGGACGAGTGACACGTCGCAGAGGAGAGAAGAGTAGAGGAGAGGAGAGAGAGCGTCGAGTGGTGAGCCCCAAAAGCGGCGGGCAAATTTTGAACCGCCTACGTGGAGCCACGTGTCGACTCTGAGTGGTCTTACCCTTTCTAAAACCCAGCCAATATTTTCTCTCAACTTGGGGAAGATCTAGTATACTAGGTTCCTCATGTCAATTTTGAGAAAGAAACGCAAAAAAAGGACGACATTGTTTGTGGCTTTTCGATTTTCTTTTTATAAGCAAAACATCACCATTTTCATCTTCGGCATTCGTCAGCGTCGGCAACGCCGGCCGGTGCTGATTAAGATTCCACATCAGATTATTCCGATTAAGATTGCCGAAAGAACTTAACTAACATAAATATAAAAGATTTAAGATTGAATTGACACAATTGCAATGAATTTAAGACTTTTTTTTTGTAATTCTCCCCAAAATCGCACGTCCTACAACTGCAAATGTCAAATCAGAGAATTAGTCATCAATCTTAAGCGCATTAAATTTAGTTAAGAGTAAATACAGCCCGCTGTAAGAATTATTGTGGCCCATATTATGTGATTTATTATATGGTTTAATATTTATTGAAATGCTATAAATAATTATTGGTTACGAGAAGGTACGACTCTAATAAAAGGAAAGGGTATATCGCTTTGATGGAAGGCACCTTTTCAATGAGCGTATAAATAGAGTCCGGTCCTCTCTCCACCCACATACGAAGAACAACAGTAACTAAAAGAACGTATTCTCTCATCCATCAATTGAATACATTAAGGTTTAGTGGGTTAAGGGAGAGAAATCAGATTTCTTCTTTTGGATCAAGTTCAAGCGTAACGCTATGGATAAAGGTATGTCTTCATCCAATTGTGAGAATCATGAAGATCAAAGATCCTTGTTTTTACTTTGAATTTCCGCATCAAAGTATTATATGAATTATATTCTAACAGTTGGTATCAGAGCATTTGGTTTATGATCTCATGATTTTTCCGTTTAAAGAAATATTATGATTTATGCATGATGATTTGTTGAATGATCCTGTTCGTAGTATTTGTTGTTGTTGAAATGTTTTGAAAGGTTCTGTTAAAGAAAGTCCGAATGATGGAATGTTCTTCATGGACGAAAATGATAAAAGAAAAGTTACTGTGCGCGAGTGAAAAGGACGAAAATGAAAAATTCGGAATTTTGAGGGCAAGTAAGAAACTCGCCGATTCCGGAGGAAATCCGGCAATCCACCGCTTGATTTCGGACCCATATGGTCGCACTACCATGAGGAACATTAGGCATGAGTTTTTCCGGTATATCGGTGTTCGTCGGAAGCGAATCAGGCGGCGCAAGTCGCGGTGATTAGGGTTTGCGTTTTGGGAAAAATTTTGGCTTGATTTGGGGCCAATTTCTTGACCATTTTCACCGAAACTCAAACCCATGTGGTCGTGTCGGCATACTCCAGAAAACCCATTATTTTATTTGTGTCTGGGATGGGCTATCGGAGAAGAACCGGCCGGCGAAACCGCGGAGGAACGGCGAAAAACGGCGAAGAAACGCGTCTATGCGCGAGGAAGAAGGCGCGTGGGCTCCACGCGCATGCTACAGTTGCAGGCGCGTGGAACCCACGCGCCGTAACGCGCGCGCAAGCGCAAGCGCGTGGGATCCACGAGCGCGAGGCTTCCCGCGCAGTTGCAGGCGCGTGCGGGGCACGCGCCCGCGGCGGATGAAGGCGTGTGCTCAGCACACGCCTGACGTCCCCGCGCGGCCTTTTTACGTTTTCGCCCCTATGCCATTTTCAAAATTCCAATTTTGTCCTTCTCGCAATTTATTTATTGTTTTGCCCCTATTTAATTTATAATTACGATTCTGCCATTGCTGATTATTTACCATTTTGCCCCTAGATTATAATCTTATGGTTCTGCCCTTATGGAATTATGATTTTACGATTATGCCCTTATGCTTTGATTAAGTTTTTGTCCTTGTGTGCAAATTTGGTAAATATTTGTATTTTACAATATTGAAAATTCATATTATGAATGGTTTGTTAGTCACCAAAGTGGCCAAACCTTGAAGTTTTTGAATTTTGATATTGTAAATTATTTTATTCAATTACCCATGATTAATTGATGCTATATATGAAATTGATATGTTTTATATCATTATTGGAGTTATGGGTATATTGAAGTTCATTTATTATAAGAACTTGGGATTAACCCAAAGGTTAATTATTTTCTTATAATTCATGAACATGATGGTTGATAATTAATATGATTTGTTAAATTTGTTTGTATATCCAAAGATAACAAATAAATTTTAATAAGATATATTTACAATTATCAAATAAAAGTTATTAGCATCATTATGGTTTATATATATTTGTATATCATAGGATCGCCCAAAGAAGAACTATGATGTGCATGTGTAGTTTAGTTTGAATCTGATTAGGTGATATTCTCAAAGCATTAATGTATGAGTATTTTTTTACACATTTGCAGTATCTGTACCCGTTTCACTCCATTCGCACGCCTCATCTGTTCCCTTATTCAATGAGGTAAATTTTCCTGATTGGAGTGAACAAGTTGAGTTTCACTTAGGTGTCCTGGATCTTGATTTAGCACTTCAAGCTGAGAAACCAGCTGCTATTACTAATGAAAGTAGCAATGATGAAAAGTCTTTCCATAAAGCTTGGGAAAGATCGAACAGACTAAGCTTAATGTTCATGCGAATGACTGTTGCAAACAGCTTAAAGACTTCTCTTCCCAAGACTAACAATGCTAAGGAATTTATGAAATTTGTGAAAGAACGTTCTCAAACTGCTGATAAGTCACTTGCTGGTACATTGATGAGTACACTGACCACCATGAAATATGATGGTTCGCGTACCATGCATGAGCATATACTTGAGATGACGAATTTAGCAGCAAAGTTAAGGACTTTAGGAATGAATGTGGATGAGTATTTTTTAGTACAATTTATACTTAATTCCTTACCTCATGAGCAATATGGGTCATTTCAAATGAATTACAACACTATAAAGGATAAGTGGAATGTAAACGAATTGGCCATTATGCTAGTTCAAGAGGAAACAAGGATAAAGAATCAAAAGGCTCATTCTGTTCGTCTCTCAAGTTATCAAGAAGTTCGAAAGAATTTCAAGAGGAAAGGTGGAAGGAGCAAGAAGAAAGGACTACACGTCCTGAATGACTTTTCAAAGGCTTATCAAATCCACAAGAAGGAACACAATCTTATTAAGTGTCATTTTTGCAACAAAATTGGACACTTGAAGAAAGATTATGCAGAAATGTAAGGCTTGGTTCGAAAAGAAAGGTAAGCCTTGTGCTTTGGTATGTTTTGAATCAAACTTATTGAAGTTCCTTATAATACTTGGTGGATTGATTCTGGTGCCACCACTCATGTGTCAAATACGATGCAGGGATTTCTTACGATCCAAACTATAAAGCCAAATGAAAGTTATGTGATTATGGGGAACAGAAACAAAGCTCCAGTTGAAGGCATTGGCACTTATCGTTTCATCTTAGATACTGGGCATTATTTGGATTTGTTTCGAACCCTTTATGTACCTACATTTTCTCGCAATTTAGTTTCTTTGCCAAGACTTGATGTGGCGGGACTTTATTGTAAGTTTGGATCTGGATCTTTCAGTCTATTTAAGAGTGATACTCTTATTGGAACTGGAACTTTATGTGATGGTCTCTACAAATTTAGACTTGATAATACTTTTGTTGAGACATTAATGACCTTGCATCATAATGTTGGCACTAAACGAAGTTTGGTGAATGAAAATTCTGCTTACTTGTGGTATAAACGGTTGGGTCATATATCCAAAAAAAGAATGCAAAGATTAGTGAAGAATGAAATTCTTTCAAATTTGGATTTTACTGACCTTGGAGTGTGTATTGATTGTATTAAAGGTAAACAAACAAAACACGCTAAGAAAGGTGCCACAAGAAGCACAGAGCTTCTTGAAATTATACATACTGACATATGTGGTCCTTTTGATGTTCCATCTTTTGGTAAGGAAAGCTACTTCATAACCTTTATTGATGATTTTTCACGTTATGGTTACATTTATCTATTGCATGATAAGTCTCAATCAGTGAATGCACTTGAAGTGTATATTAAAGAGGTTGAGAGGCAATTAAATAGAAAGGTGAAAATAGTAAGATCGGATAGAGGCGGTGAATATTATGGAAAGTATGATGAATTGGGACAATGTCCAAGTCCATTTGCTAAATTCCTTGAAAGACATGGCATTTGTGCTCAATACACAATGACAGGTACACCACAACAAAATGGTGTAGCAGAAAGACGTAACCGTACTTTAATGGAAATAGTTAGGAGTATGATGAGTCATTCATCTTTACCCTTATTTTTGTGGATGTATGCTTTAAAAACTTCTATGTACTTATTAAATAGGGTTCCTAGTAAGGCAGTTCCAAAGACTCCCTTTGAACTGTGGACGGGAAGGAAACCTAGTTTACGACACCTGCATGTTTAGGGTTGTCAAGCAGAAGTAAGAATTTACAATCCACATGAAAGGAAATTGGATTCAAGAACGACCAGTGGTTATTTAATTGGTTATGCAGAGAAATCAAAGGGTATAAATTTTATTGTCCTAATCATAGTACAAGAATTGTTGAATCTGGAAATGCTAGGTTCATTGAGAATGGTGACATCAGTGGGAGTGAAAGAATGCATGATGCTTGCATTCAAGAAGTAAGGGTAGGAGTTCCTATACCCAAAGCTTCTAAAGTTGTTGTTCCTGATATTATAGTACAATCTAACAATAATCGAGAACAACAAATTAATGAACAAACACTCAATAATGGAGATGTCAATAATGAACCTCCAATAGCCGAGTCACAAGAAATAGTATTAAGGAGATCTCAAAGAGAAAAGAGATCGGCTATTTCTAATGATTATATGGTTTATCTACAAGAGTCAGAAATTGACTTAGGAATTGGAAATGATCCAGATTCATTTTCCCAAGCCATTGAATGTGAAGATTCTAATGAATGGTTTAATGCCATGGAAGAAGAGTTAAAATCCATGCATCAAAATCAAGTTTGGGATATAGTTGAATTGCCTAAAAGGATGTAAGAAGGTCGGGTGTAAATGGGTCTTTAAGACCAAGCGCGACTCAAAAAGGCAATATTGAACGCCATAAAGCCAGACTTGTTGCAAAGGGTTTTACTCATAAAGAAGGCATCGACTATAAAGAGACATTTTCACCAGTCTCTAAGAAGGACTCACTTAGAATCATTATGGCTTTGGTGGCTCATCATGATTTAGAGTTACACCAAATGGATGTAAAAACCGCATTTCTTAATGGGAATTTAGAGGAAGAGGTTTATATGGACCAACCCGAAGGCTTTTCAGTTAAAGGAAAGGAACACATGGTATGTAAATTAAAGAAGTCAATATATGGACTTAAACAAGTTTCCCGACAATGGTATCTTAAGTTTAACGATACCATAACTTCATTTGGATTTAAGGAAAACACCGTTGATCGGTGTATATATATGAAGATTAGTGGGAGCAAGTTTATTTTTCTAGTTACGTATGTTGATGATATTTTGCTTGCTGCTAATGATCTTGGTTTGTTACATGAAACCAAGAAGTTTCTCTCTAAGAATTTTGAAATGAAGGATATGGGAGAGGCAACATATGTGATACAAATAGAAATATTCCGTGATAGATCACAAGGCTTATTAGGATTGTCTCGAAAGCCTACATTGAGAAAATTTTAGAGATTTAATATGAGTAAATGTTCAGCAGGAATAGTTCCAATTCAGAAAGGTGATAAATTTAGCCTTATGCAATGTCCGAAAAGTGAATTGGAACGAGAACAAATTAATAATATTCCTTATGCATCTGTTGTGGGGAGCTTAATGTATGCACAAACTTGCACCAGACCAGACATCAGTTTTGCTGTTGGAATCTTTGGGCGGTATCAAAGTAATCCTGGAATTGATCATTGGAAAGCTGCAAAGAAAGTTCTTAGATACTTGCAAGGAACGAAGAATCATATGCTCACTTATAAAAGATCTGATCATCTCGAGGTGATTGGATATTCAGATTCAGACTTAGCCAGATGTACCGATACAAGAAAATCAACGTTTGGTTACTTGTTTCTTAAGGTGGAGGGGCAATTTCATGGAAGAGTGCAAAGCAGTCAATTATTGCTGCATCCACTATGGAAGTTGAATTTGTGGCATGCTTTGAGGCCACAATTCATGGATTATGGCTGCGGAATTTTATTTCAGGGCTTGTGATTGTCGACAGTATTGCCAAGCCGCTGAAAATTTATTGTGATAACTCTACAGCAGTTTTCTTCTCTAAGAACGACAAGTATTCTAAGGGTGCTAAGCATATGGAGATCAAATACTTGTCTGTCAAATAATAAGTTTAGAAACAAAGAGTGTCAATTGAGCACATTAGCACCAATCTTATGATAACAGATCCCTTAACAAAAGGACTGCCACCCAAAACATTTAATGAGCATGTTGAAAAGATGGGCGTTATTGGACGTCATTAATGTTTGTATTATGATTGTATTGAGTTTATGTATTTGACACTTTGAGCTCACTTACGTGTTTCTGATATTTCCTGTTTTCTATTTAGTATACATTATGGAAATAGATGAATGTTAAACAGGATAGTTTCTAAAGAAACATTATAGTTGGACTATTATAGTACTTCTCATTTATGGATCATGTTAAGTAAAGTGCTATAGTTGTAGTGCATAGAAGGGACTATGTCGATTAATAACATACAACCGCTATGACTCATATTAGTTTTTCTTTACTTAATTGTGATCATTATGTGATTGCCAATTTAATGAAATTTTATAGCATAATCTTATTGTGCACATTATAGTCTTTATTAACCATGAAAGGAAAATCATATGGGCCAAGTGGGAGAATGTAAGAATTATTGTGGCCCATATTATGTGATTTATTATATGGTTTAATATTTATTGAAATGCTATAAATAATTATTGGTTACGAGAAGGTACGACTCTAATAAAAGGAAAGGGTATATCGCTTTGATGGAAGGCACATTTTCAATGAACATATAAATAGAGTCCGGTCCTCTCTCCACCCACATACGAAGAACAACAGTAACTAAAAGAACGTATTCTCTCATTCATCAATTGAATACATTAAGGTTTAATGGGTTAAGGGAGAGAAATCAGATTTCTTCTTTTGGATCAAGTTCAAGCGTAGCGCTATGGATAAAGATCCTTGTTTTTACTTTGAATTTCCGCATCAAAGTATTATATGAATTATATTCTAACACCCGCAACCAAAATTACACTACCGCTGGATTTTTGGTCGACAAGCTTCTGGATTCCATGGCCACATCCAGGGCGGTCAACCCATCATCGTTCCGAAGCCGCAAGTCAATTGTTTTGTTTTTCGTCAAAGAGTGCATAACTTCAATATGGTTGTTGTGCATCGATGCCAAATGGAGGGCTGTGTTTCCATCGTCATCTTTCGAATTCACCATGAGTAAATGATCGTCCCAACCTTCGCAAGCCATGTAAACCGGGTAGTAGCCGTCTTCGTCCGTTACAAAGGCGAGATGAGAGCATTTCTCCAGCAGGAGCTTCACTGCAGAATAACTTCCGACCGATGCTGCAACGTGCAGTGGTGTCCCCCCGTTTTCATCCCGCAGGGTGAGTAAATTCGGAAACCGATGTATAATTTCTAACAAGATACCTGAATTATAGGTCATCGCACTTTTTAGGTTGGGAGCAATTAACTCATTAAATAATTATTGCTGCTACCTCCTGCAGAGTTATATGCTTTTTGACCAAATGCTATTATCAAGATTTTCTTTAAATTGGAATATGAATTTTGAAAAAGATCAAAAAAAAAATCAGTACAGTTTACTGAAATCTATGTATTTATGGACTAGAACCGCACGTAAAAGTATCCATTACCTATCCACTGCCTCTCGAATGTGGCCAAAACTGGTGACATGCCATGTATCTTGTTTGCGTAATCTTCACCTCAAGCAAATTCTTGCAAGAGAAGCTGAAAAACATCCCAGCCCTCCCCCTTGCGATCATGCTCTTCCAAAGCCTTGCACTTTTCAATTGCCAGATATAATGGAGATTTACCATCCGGTATATAATTTCACGGTCTCCTCTTCGGTCAATTAGCCTCTTTGTTTCGATGCGCCTTCAATTTTGAATGGCGAGATGGAGGGGGAGTATTCTCTGAGTTTTTCCGGGTCATGATGTCAGGAAAATGAATGACAATGAACTCCATGAGATTATTGTTCCCAAAGCTTGGTGCTACATGAAGCAATGAATTCCCGGAGGGGGTGACTTGGTCGAAGATTAGCGACAAAGCTAGTTTCCTCGACTCAATATTCTCTTCTAACGCATCGATAAATTTCTTGACATCCCCTTTTATCGTGGCTTTATATAGGTCACGATCTATAATTTTGTGCAGATCATCATCTCTGAGCTCTTGTTGGTAATATGGTGGGACGGCTCTCCTCTTCAGAGCTTCAAACCTTTCGTTTAGCATCGCCCTCGTATCACCATCGTCTACACTTATTGAGTGGTCCATTTCAGACGGCGGGAGTCTTTCTTGATCTCTTCCAAATTATGTAGTAAGAATACAAGAGTAGAGAGAGCACGCGGCTTTTATAAAGGGTTAAGTTTTTACATCAACCAAACACCTAATATGACTCACCTTGGCTAATGTCATTGATTTCAAACCCAACAGTCAATAAGTGGTCAGCCCGAGATGCAATTATGGAGTCCTAGTCAAATATACTATGTTAATTACGGCACTCACATGTCGCACTATCATTAGAGAGATTAAGAAAAAAAGTTGCTTTAATAAAAAGTTGTTTTGCTTTCACGTATTTAGACTCTGAAGACAAGCTAAAACCCATTTCAGTCCCAGAGAAATAAAATTTTGGCCGATCGAATTAAATCCTACGGTCTGTATTTATATGTAATTTAAGTATTAGATTCACTGAATAATTTTTAACGGGAGCCACACCCAAAATATCTACTGAATCCGTCCGTATCTCAGATTATTCCCCATGATATTGTACGTCTGTATATTATCGCGTGGGGCACTATAGCATTCAGGAAAAGTTGAGACAGGATCTGTCGCATGGTTCATATCATGTCTCTTAGCTTTGTATCCCACTTTTTTCTTCTCAAGTGGGCCCCGCATCTTCTTTATTTTTCGTGAGAATCCCTCGTTCTATCCTCTCCCTGCTTGCTGCATCTCCAACTTGCATTGAATGTTGGAGTACAGGCAGGTGATCGGGACCCTGCTTTGAGCAGAGGCATTGGTTGATAAGACCTTAAGAAACACGCTAAAATACATTCGTCATAGGTGGGACAGAGATTAAAAGATTATCTCTACATCGTCTTTATGTTTTTTTTTTTTTGACTTAGGGAATCTGCATACCGTACCAACACAGACAGCTTGAAAGACCTGGGATAACAAGAGGTAAATCCTGGAGGCAATACGTGCTAGCCACCACACACGTGCCACCAGATAAGTCACCCTGCGATGCCCGGAAATCGAACTCCTCCCCTTATGTTAGGGGGAGAAGCTCGCCGTTTGCAGCGCCACCCAGGTGAGTGGTGTATTTGTGTTTGTTTCTCTTTTAGCCCTCTTTTTACATTTTTTTTTGTCATGTCTTTCAGCTCTAGTAATTGACTTTTCTGACATTTTCACAAATAGAAATGATAGCTCTGAGTACGGGTGAAAGGTTCCACCCTAGAACCAGAAACCATCTACTAAAGACCAGCTCCGAAAAATTGGAATCGGAAACCGTCCCTTAGCTGCATGGATCTATCTAGGAATCGGACCGCCAATCTGGTCCGATTCCTGAGTAGATCCCTGGAACCGGTCTCACCAAAGGTCAATGAAATATTGCCGATCTAGACTTGCGCAACTAGAAGCTAGCCAACATTAAGTCTAACTCGAATAATGATAAGGAGGAAAAAAATGTTCTGGTACCTATATGTTGCTCCTTTCAGACCGCTTTTCTCCTCTAGGTACAACAAGCCCCTTGAAATCTCATCATTCCCCATGAAAATTTTCGGATTTGGCGCAGGCTTTCAAATTTTTCCATCACCACCTCGAGTGTAGCTTGCATTGATGGGTTGAATCGAGATTGAGTTCGAAAAATATCCACATCGAGTTATGTGGAAAAAAAAATGTTTCTGTCTAACTTAGAGAACCAATGGCATGATGGGTGTATGTCAGAATCTAAATTGGAGAAGCCGTTATGCTCAAGTTCAATCAAATATTTTAGATTTACTAATTTCAATTTTTTTTAATATTAAAAATTAATTTTTTTTTATTTTTATAATATAACATATTCGATCGGGTGGGCGGATTTGCCCATGGAATTGGAAACTGGACTGGTACCCACCGGTTCTCATAAGTGGACTCGGGAACCGGTTGGTTCCCTTAAGAACCACCGGTTCCGGACGAGTTCAGTCTAATTCCAGGCGGTGCAGGCGGGTCCAGGATTCCTTTCCACACCCCCAACTCCCAGACCAATGAGAGAAAACGAACGTGTTGAATTACTCAAGGTAATAAAACGAAATATTGAGAAAAGGAAATTATCCCTAAAACTCTAAACTATTACTTAATACTCCACATCAATACTTTAAACTTTTTATTATATCATTAAAAACTTTAAATTTATATCAATATGATCAAGATGCATTCTATAATAATTCTGCCAAAGACAACTGTTTAAAATCTTAAGTAGCAACTTATAGGCAAATGAAAGTTATGTGAATTCGAAAAGTTTTATCAAGAACCTCAACTTATGTCCACTTTGATATCAATACACCAAAGTTTTTTCTCGCATTATCAATATCCCAAAGTTTATGGTGCAAATTTGGGAAGAATTTGGAGAATGACTTTGTTATCTTCAACTTGACGATGTCCCTTTCTTGCTAAATAACTTGCCAAGTGTTGACGCTGATGGGGCATGCCTCCACTACTATGAATGTTATTGTTTGATGGAAGTCTCTTTCTACTGAAAAATGATCTTCTCAACTTGATTACTACCATTTTATGTAGAAAATTCAAAATCAACATCACCAATAATTGAAGTACGAGATTTTCCTCCTGTTTTAAGTAGATTTCCATATTGTATAAGTGAGCACAATGATATGAACAACTAATTATTTTCCTTTTTTCTTTTCCATTTTAATTTCATTTATCTTTTTTTTTTCTTTGGAGTTTTCAAAAGTTTCTTGATGTGGCGTTTGATAGGCATCACATCGAAACCACGTATCTTAGGAAAGTAACAAAAAAGCTACATCAGTATATCCCATTAGCCAAATTGAATGGAGTTTAATAAAGAGATTTTATTGTATCAATTTGACAACTTGTAAGAACATGATTGCACCATGTGAAATTATTGGACTCGATTGGACATTCGTGATAAAATTTTAGTGTTTCAAGTGCACTTATCTCAGAACTATATATTGTATCGAATTACTCGTTTATCTCTAGGACACTTTGCTCAATTATATCAGTTCGTTCTAAACATTTCTTGAATATAGTCATTGCTCAAGCAAGCGATACAGATTGAGCGTGTACACTAGCATGAGAATAACTACAACTTATGCTCATGGACCTATTATAGGTATGCTTCGTAAAAAAAAAAAAAAAAAAAATTTATAACTGAATTGGCCGCCATATAATAGATTTAGAACTTTTTAGATGATTTTTCTCAGCAACAATGGTGGGGGCTTATGGGAGAGCCTACGGCAATAGTTGCCAGAGTAAAAATTAATTCATTTGCGGTAAAGATTTGATTATTGTTTCCATCTTGACAAAGTAAAAATTATTCAACAGA
>JABKBK010000027.1:0-25000 GCA_014182545.1 Eucalyptus globulus
GCACCGCTAACATTTATGTTAGCATTTTCTGCAAAATTGCCTGAATGGACTCAATTAGCAAGGAATGAAAAAGTTAATGACTAAATTGGCAAAATTAAAATGTTTAAGATTGAATTGGTGAAAGTATAATAGATTTAGGACTTTTTAGATAATTTTCCGAAGAGAGAGAAATAGAGGATTTGGTGAGCAACAAATCTCTTCTCCTTTTCTTATTTTGGTTTTTCTTTATTGATTTCTTTAATGTCAATAGGGCCAAAACGAGATCGTTCCTTATGATTTTTGCTGATTTGATTTTCCCGTTGAGCCACGTTAGCCAATTTATTATAAATTAATATCACGTCAGATTCCCAACCATATAAATCGCCAATAGCATTCAAGTGAAAGATCTTTAAATAATTTTGCACAAGAGTAGTCAAGTAAGTATCGTATAAAAGTTTTAATATTTATATTGTCTTTATCCCCAAATTAAAAAAGAAATAACGCATCCTATAAAAGATTCTGGAGCATGCGTTCTTCAAGAAACTCTGTAGTCACTATATTATAATTCAAAGTTATGCCATGAGGGTGAGTGGAATGAATAATTCGCCCCACCCTTGGGTATTTTTTGAGATCCACGCTGTACAAGTCTTTTAAGGATGGATACTTATCGAGTGTGGAACTTTGGAATCTTATTCAAATATAAATCTGATTTGTCCATTAACTGACCAATACCTTCATTCCGAATGAACGCGTCTTGTTTTTTACCAAGAAGACATGTGACAATTTAGCCTAATAGACGGTTAACCACATGTCAAAGCAAAAGTTAAGAATTATACCGGTTCCAAAAAAAAAAGAAAAATTCCCATGCAGCTTTTGCATCGCTGATAGAATCTGTCTCTTTACCACGGGCATATGAGCAGATTCCTTTCGATAGCGACAAAAAGCATTTCTCAGAGACTCAATTATACAACTTCCGGTAAAATTCTTGGAAAATAATTTCTTACCTTTAGGAAGAGCAAAAGCTTTAACCGGGAAGACAATCGAGACTAAACATCTTCATAGCAAGGAACATCCTCAAAGCTTCCACGGCCTTTATAGGCCTGAGAAATATGGCAACTGTCGAAACTAAATAATTGAAAAACGAAAGGCTAGAACTAAGAGCAAGCCTACCAGTCTTCTTGCGGCATATGGCTTACCCCCTCTATCACCTTAAGTTTGATCATTGAAGAGTTTCCTTTCTGGAATTCTTTGGCCAGTGATTGTGATAGATACTTGTCCGGTACACCCCATGCGAGCAATACGGTTTTATTGCAGCTATGAGTGGAAAAAGAATAGCAATATGAGCTGGGAGAAAATGTAATCTCATATGGAATAATGGAAACTTATCCGTAATTTGTTATCCAAACGAAAAATCGAAAGTAATTCAAGTTGCTGTTTCTGTTAAATTATGTCTCAGAGTTTCAACTAAGTACAAAACCTGAACCAAATTGGATGAGCGGATTGAAATTATTGACCCGATCTTATCCTGGCGATGCTTAGAGATATCTATCCAAGATTTGATCAAGATTTCGATTGCCTCCCTGCCAGAGAAAGAAAAAAGAGCACGTGGGTTTGCTTTTACTTCTCTTTCCTGAATAAATCAGCAACCGCGCCCAGGGGGAATAAAGAAGAAGGCCGGCGCGCGTCCTTTCGAGAAACAGAGCCGCCGAAGAAGACAAAAAGGACGCACGACGATCTTGGTTTTCGGCCGCACGGACGTGACAGTTTTATCATCAAATTGAGTTGATTTATTTATAAATATTTTGATTTTGAGCTTAATCTACATATGAAAAATACTCTAGTTATTGCAACTCTAATTCTTTTGTGGATTATTTACCACTAATTCTCCCAATAGATATTGGTACTAATACTTGGGTCAAACTATGTAAATTTTCGATATCCTATTATTTCTCGTTTATCTTTTTACATTAATTTAGTTGTAAGATTTTTCGCGTTGACTTTGCAATAGTTTCCTTGAAGACAGCTTTTCTCACGACTTCTTTCGCAGCTTCAAGCAAGGCTTGTCAAAAAAGAAAAGGGGAAGAAAAAAAGGAGAGACTTGAGGCTTGGAATTTAGAATTATGCCTGCCACATTTGCTACTAATCCAGGCATTCATAACTTACCAATATGATGACTAAATTCACTTAATTTTAGATATTCCATCAATTTTTTTGTGTTTCTGAAGATTTATGATGCATTCATTCTCTCATCAATCAAATATGACGGAGAGTTTAGAACGGATATTTTGTATTTAGATGAGTGAGAAAATGTCTCTTGTAGAAATGTCAATTTGATGGCAAATTATGATCTTTGGTGCAAAATCATATAAGATTTATATTAAAGGTCCTCGGTGCTTTTCCAGGATTTTCAGAACTAAATCCAGGAAAACCGCTTGACGAATGTGACAGCCAGTAGACATCTGCCTTTTCTACCTTCAGATATAACTGCAAGACAAGATAATTATAAGTCCGGATTCCGCACAAAGGAGAGAATTTAATGGTACTTCATGAATTTTCAGACACAGAGGAGGCCCAAGTAGAATGAGGCCCAAGTAAAAACCTTATTAATGCAGTTCTCCTCCTTTGAGGCAGAGAGTATCATTCCACTATTCTCAAAATCCTTCTTAAAGCCATCACGAACTGTTGAAAAAAGTGCACCAGCTAGGTTCATCAAAAGAAATCTTTGCAATTGTCTGACACGTCAACCATATAAGCTGCAATGAGCAACCTTGTGAAGCGCGATATCATTGTTTAGAAAAGAAAGCAGACTAGGATATCTACAGTTCCTAGATACAAGGAAATATTGATGGTGTCTAAAAAAGATAAATGCTTCCCTGTCGAAAAAATTACACTAAAAGTACCAGACTTTTGTATGACATTTGCTTTGGTGCCAAAATGAACTAATGGAGCAAAACATTTTCCATCGATGGAATCTTCTAAAATAGAGAAGAATATTTTCTATTTTTCAAGTAGGGGAAAATATTTTCCATATCTTCTTTCACTTCACTTCTTTTCAAAAACACATTTTCCATTTTTTATTCTTATTTTTTATATATTTTTGAAAATTTGAGTTTTTTTTTTCATTTTCTTTCTTTTTCTCGTTCTTCTTCATTGGTCGATCGCTGGCCACGGCGGTGGCCGGTTAAGAACCACAAGCGAGCTCAAGCCTCCCTAAACCAGCAATGCTTGATCTTGCCCGATGGCCTCAAGCAAGCTCTGCCTCATCCAGATCCGGTGAGTTGGTTGGGGCTCGAGCCTCACCCTATGTCGGCCAAGGAAAAAAAAAAAAAAGGAAAAGAATTAACAAATTGATTTAAAAAATAAAATAATAATAAAATTATTGAAAATGAGTGTATGTAGGAAAATATTTTCCTTACCGAACGACAAAAATATTTTGTAGTTAAAATACCCAAAAATATTATTGTTTTCCTAAAAAATGGCTTATTCGAAAATATTTTTCAAAAACGCCACATTTCCATGAAGTGAATGGAGCCTGAGTGCCAACTTCGATTCAAGATGATGGAAATCGAGACGTGGCAATATTTTATCAATTTCCTTAACCAAGATGGCTGGCCAGCGTGCTTAGGTCGGCATCGTAGCACTCAAAGACATCGTCTACATGTTTTACCCTAAATGTAAAAGGTACGAGACATTTGGAGTGCCAAAACTTGGCATAAATGGACACTTAAGTGTCGAAGTTAGGAAAGTGATACTTGAGTGTCAATATCGGAGTAAAATGGATTACTTAAGTGCCAATCTAGCCAAAATGCCGACGTGGTGAATTTCCGGCAAAGGAAGTACAAAACAACGTCTTTTGCACGTTGATGTGGCTAGACAATACAAAAATGACGTCGTTTTTGTGCTGACGTGGTATAAAAATTAATTAAATTAAATTTAAAACTAAATTTATTTAAAACATTTAAAAATAAAATAAAAATATTAAAAAATAAAAGGAAGGGGGCGAGGCAACTAAGGGCTAAGCCCTCGCCACCGTCGCCCCCTAGCGGGCGGCAGCCTTGGCTCGGGCGGGCGAGGGCTGCCAACCCTCGCCGCCGGTTGGCCGGGGTCGCCGGCCCTTGGCTAGGGCCCGGCGACCCGGCCGACCCTCCCTCTCCGCCGCCGGCCCTTCTAGCGACGGGGGCGGCGGCGGTAAGGGCTCAGCCCTCAACCGGCTACCATCCCCCCCTTTTTTTATAATACTTTTATTTTATTTTTAAAATGTTTTAAATAAATTTAGTTTTAAATTTAATTTATTAATTTTTCTATTAATTTTTACCACGTCAGCATTAAAACGAAGTTATTTTTATATTGTCTAGCCACGTCGGCATGCAAAACGGCATCATTTTGAACTTCCTTCGTCGGAAAATCGCCACTTCGGCATTTTGGCCAGAGTGGCACTTAAGTGATCCATTTTGCTCCAATTTTGGCACTTAAGTGTTACTTTCCTAATTTTTGGCACTTAAGTGTCCCTTCATGCCAAGTTTTGGCACTTGAGATGTACTTTGTCCCCAAATTTAATCTCTAATTCAAACGAATTAAGCCATTTCCCAAATTCTTTAAACTCTAATTCAAACCAAACAATTTGCTACAACTAAAACTCCAATAATAGCCACATTAAACAGAGAAAGCACTCAATCAGATAACACCAATACAAAACCCTAATTAAACGCACTTGTCCTGGTCCCCTTGTAGTAAAACATGGCAAAGAAAATGATGACGAATACGAGCACCGCATCCCTAATAGAGGAAGACATGGTGACAACATCAAAATGCTATCGTTCAATCGCTCATATTTTACACTAATAGAGGAAGACATCCCCTTTGGCAAGGAAAGGGGGAAGTGCTTTTGGTATTCATTGACTGGGAGCACAATCATTGGCTTTAATGGAAGGTGCGGCAAGACTCTCAAATCCATAGAAGTGTATGTACAGCCCACACCGCACCTGTACTCTTTCATAATTCGCTCCATCAGCATTGTGTACGACAACAACGGTTCTATCTTCGAATGCTCTCGACCTAGCAGAGAAGATGGGTCTCAAGGCTCTGGGTTAGTCATTGTTTGGAAGTCGTTTGCGGTTTTATGCATTTGCACGTATGTGACACAGCCCACGAACGAGCATGATCCAAGACAGTCAGAAATAAGGCTGTTTCCCATACAAGGGCTAGCCCACGAGCTGCCATGACCAATCCGTGAACGACCCTTGATCAATGCACGGCCGGCCCATGCGCAATACGGACAAGCTCGTGACTACCCACCTGTTCATGTCAGGCGGCTTTACCATTTCTTTTGACACACGGCCCTTGGGCCTTTCCCAAGCCTAGGACCATCATGTAGCCTAAGTGTACAGAAATATAATGATGGTATAGATTCAAATACCACCGTTGGATTGGAGAGGGGATCAACGGCTGAGATCAAACTCATCCATGTATAAATAAGGGACCCACCCCTTCAGTTGTACACACTAGTTCATGAGCAATACATTCGTGCTTCACTCAATATCTCATTCTTGTGAGCTGAGTACGTGCAAAGGTTGACTTGGGATGTAATCCTAAGGCTACATGGGTGTGTGATCGTTCAAGGTGACGATCATGAGGATCATGGACGACCGGTTGAGAAGACCACCCGGTCGAAGAAAAATTGTGCTTTCTCGAGCTCGAAGGATCCAAATCGGTGACCTAGAGAATTGGGTGATGGCCCTAGAGGAGACTGTCAAGGATGTCTAAGTGATGGTGGACGACCTCGACCAGACCGTCGAAGGAGCGGAAGCCGTTAGGGAGGAGTTCTTAGCCGAAATGCAAGAACTCAAGGCCGGCATAGGAGAGCTCCGTGTCGAGGTGCTGGGGTTCCTCATGCATGAGCTACAGTAGCGGGATGAGACATGGGAGGCCGTGATGGCGGCCATGCGCACGGAAATGGCCAAGCTAAAAGCCAAGCTCGCTGAGGTTGAGGTCACATGCATGAATGGGTTGGTCACCATGCATGCAAATCCACAAACTGAAGCATCCAAGCCAAGAGAATTCAAGGGCTCGCGGGTGGCCAAAAATATGGACAACTTCTTGTGGTACATAGAATGATACTTCCAAGCCATGGGAATCAATGATGACGCATCCTGGGTAAACACTGCATCAATATTTTTAGTTGATAACGCTTTGTTATGGTGGCGTTGTCAGTCAGATGATAGGTGTAGCAATCCTATCATGACATAGGCTCAGTTCGTCAAAGAATTTCGACAGAACTATTATCCCATATACAAGGAGGAGGAAGCTCGCAATGAACTCAAGTGCTTAGAGCAAAAAGGCAAAGTCCATAATTACATTAAACAATTCTTGGAGCTGCTGCTCCAAATCTTGTCCATGAGTGAGACAGAGGCGTGCCACCAATTCAAGACTCAAACCATGGGTGAAGCAAGAGTTAAAGAGATGCCATGCGGTGGATCTCGCAACAGCAATATTGGTAGTGAAGTCCCTTGTGGAGTACAAGTCGTCATTCCCGACAAAACCCAACTCTCGTCCGAAGGACAAGGCCAATGGTGGGAGAGAACAGGGAAGATTTAATCAATTGAATGGAGGTAAACCACCAGTGGCTATCCTTAGGACCCAACCGGAATTGAGTGGATGAGGACAAAGGAAGGTACGCACATACAAACGTTTCTTTTGTGAAGGTCCTTACATGGCCTGCGATTGTCCTAAAAGGAGCAAACTAGTCGCCCTATGTAAAGAGGATGAACCGCGAGTGGAGGCGTGGTTGGGTTCCCTACGCATTCTAGGCTCGATCAAAACCAAGAAGGCGAAGGAACCCAAAGAAATGGTGTACATGGATGTGAAGATCGGAGGTACCATGATAGGTTCGCTCGTGGATACCGGGGCGCTCGACCTCTTCATATCACAAGAGGCCATGAAGAAGATAAATCTTCTGGTCGAGAAGGGGAGAGCCAGTTGGCTTAAAATGGTGAATTCCAAAGAAGTCCTGACCAGCGGTGTGGCTAGGGACGTGAAGCTCTACCTTGGTCCATGGACCAGCAAAGAAGACATTGAGGCAATCCCCCTTGATGATTATGATTTCGTACTCGGTCTTTGACTCCTTGATAAGATCAATGTGGGCGTCATGCCATTCGCGGATTGTATATGCATCCTAGACAAACAGTGTCAATGCATGGTGCCAATCTATCGCAAGTCGGACATGATAAGAAGATGTTATCGGCCATATAGCTCTCTAAGAGAGCCAAGAAGGGCGAAGTGATCTTCCTACCGACCTTGAAGCCGAGGACACTTAAGGCGTAGAGAGCATCATCTTGAATGAGGTAGACTGAGTCCTCGATGTGTTCAAGGACATGATGCCTCTCAAGTTGCTGAAAAATTGCCGCCCCGAAGGGAGGTGGACCATCAGATCGAACTCGTGTCGGACGCTCGACCACCTGCCATGGCACCCTATCGCATGATGCCTCTTGGGTTGGAGGAATTACGGAAACAACTCAAGGAGTTGCTCGACGCGGGCTACATCTGGCCATCCAAAGCTCTGTTTAGTGCCTCGGTCTTATTCCACAAGAAGTATGACGAGTCCCTCTAGATATGCATTGATTATTGAGTGCTGAACAAGCTCACGATCAAGAACAAGTACCTGATCACTCTCATTACAAACTTATTTGATCAGCTTGGAAAAGCCCAATGGTTCACCAAGCTTAATCTTCAATCGGGCTACTATCAAGTTCAGATTGCCAAAGAGGATGAGCCGAAAAACGCATGCATGACACGTTACGGGTTGTATGAGTTCCTCGTCATGCCTTTTGGCTTGACCAATGTGCAGACCACTTTCTGCACTTTGATGAACAAGGCATTCCATCTGTTCCTTGATTGGTTCATTGTAGTTTTGTTTTGATGATATTGTTGTATATAGTCGGACGCTTGATGAACACGTCAAGCACTTGAGGCAAGTTTTCCTGGTCTTGCGAGAAAATGAACTGTACATGAAGTGGGAAAATGCGCTTTCGCGCAAAATGAAGTCCCCTTCCTCGAGCACATCGTCGGGGGGCGGACAAATGCAAATGGACGAGACCAAGATCCGTGCTATCAGTTGAATGGGAACCACCAACCAAGGTGACGGAGTTGTGATCCTTCCTTGGTCTCACAAATTACTATTGGCGTTTCATCCAAGGATATTCGAGCCTCACTGTGCCCCTCACGAATATGTTAAAGAAAGATAGGCCGTCGGAGTGGACGGATCAGTGTCAAGAAACATTTGATCGGTTGAAAAGGGTCATGACCGAGGAGCCAGTGCTTGTGTTGCTCAACCATGCCAAGCCTTATGATGTGGAAACTGATGCCTCTGATTTCGCTATTGGTAGTGTCCTCAAGTAGGATAGGTAACCGGTTACCTTGAGTCTCGGAAATTGAACGATACCTAACAGCGATACATAATCCAAGAGAAAGAGATGACCGCAGCGGTGCATTGCCTTCGTACGTGGAGGCACTATCTCTTGGGATCTCGGTTCATCATGAGGACGGACAACGTGGCCACAAGCTACTTCTAAACCCAAAAGAAGCTCGGCCTGAAGCAAGCTCGATGGCAAGACTTCTTGGCCGAGTTCGACTATGTGCTGGAATATAAGCTCGAGAAGTCTAACTCCATGGCCAATGCCTTGAGTCGAAAGCTAGAGTTGGCCAGTATAGCGAGTCGACCCAACTGCCCATGGATCGATCGTATCAAGAAGGGGCTCAAGCCCGACTGAATGTCCCAAACCCTCCTTCGATACATGTAGGAAAGCAAGACAAGGTGATTTTGGTGTGAGGACGACCTCCTCTACACTAAGGAATGCCGATTCTATGTGCCGCTCCACGGGAAACTAAAGAAGGAGGTGCTGCACAAGTGCCACAATTCCAAATGGGAGGGTCATCCAAGAATCCATCGTACCATGGCACTTGTCAAGAATTAATATTATTGGCCACACATGTGAGACAACACTAAAGCTTACGTGCGGACATATCTTGTGTGCCAACAAAACAAGATAGAGCAATGGTCGCTGGTAGGGCTCCTTGAACGGTTGCCGCAATGGTCACCGGCAGGGCTCCTCGAACTGTTGCCGCAATGGTCGCCAGCAAGGCTCCTCGAACTGTTGCCTATCTCAGAACCTCCATAGGAGAGTGTCTCCATGGACTTCATCGTGAACTTGCCAAAGTCCGAAGGATGTCAGACTCTCATGGTCGTCGTGGATCATTTCTTCAAGTACACGACATTCGTGCCAGCCACCAAGGATTGCCCAACCGAGGAAATAGTCAAGCTATTCCTCAAGCATGTCATCAAGTATTTGGGTGTGCCACGCACGATCATGAATGATCGCAACCCTCAATTCACCGGGCGGTTTTGGACCGAGCTCTTCAAGTTGCTAGGGTCGAATCTCAACTTCTCCACAAGTCAGCATCCTCAAATTGATGGACAGATTGAAAGGGTGAACGCACTCATAGAAATATATCTCTGGCACTACGTGAGCACCACACAAGTGAACTAGGCACGACTGATTGACGTGGCCCAATTCTCATACAACTTACAGCGGAGTGAGTCCACATATCAGAGCCCGTTCGAGATCGTGATGGGGCAACAACCGCTTACACCAAGTGTGATTGCCTCGGCGTATTGTGGGAGTAGTCGATCGGCTTACAAGTTTGCTAAAGAATGGGATGAACATGCGGACTTGGCGTGGGCGTGCCTACACAAGGCCCCGAAACACTTGAAGAAGTGGGTCGACGAGAAGCGATGGCACATGGAATTTCAAGTTGGGGACCTAGTGTTGGCCAAGCTACACTTGGTCCTTTGGTACCGCGACGTGCACAAAGGACTGATCCATCACTATGAAGGCCTCTTCCGAGTGTTGTAGCAAATTGGAAAGGTTGCATACAAGTTGGACTTGCCGGCCAAACTCAAGGTACACCACGTGTTCCATGTGAGTATGCTGAAACCTTTCCATGCAGATGAGGAAGACCTGAACCGAGGTGAAACACAATGGGTGCCCCTCGGGGCGAAAACCTCCTATGATCGGGACGTTGAATGCATCATAGTGGACCGAGTCATACGGAAGAGGTATTGTGCACCATGGAAGGAATACCTAGGTTGATGGAAGGGCCTTTCCGAGAGTGAAGAGAGTTGGGAACCGTCAGAGACTCCATGGCAGTTCAAGAAATACATCGATGCCTTCCATGCCACAGATGCAACGAGGGCGTCGCTTGAATAGGTGAGGGAGATTGACACGGCCCATGGATGAGCATGATCCAAGACTGTCCGAAATAGGGCCATTTCCTGTAAAAGGGCCAACCCATGAGTTGCCCATAACCGATCTGTGAACAACCCTTGATCAATGCACGGCTGACCCATGCACAATACAGACAAGCCCGTGACTACCCACCTACCTATGTCAGGTGGCCCTGCTATTTCTTTTGACACACGCTCCTTGGACCTTCCCCAGGCTTAGAGCCATCATGTAGCCTAAGTGTAAAAAAATGTAATGATGGTATAGATTCAAATACCACTGTTGGATTGGAAAGGGGATCAACGGCTGAGATCAGATTCATCCATGTATAAATAAGGGACCCTCCCCCTTCAGTTGTACACACTAGTTCATGAGCAATACATTTGTGCTTGACTCCATATCTCGTTCTTGTGAGCTGAGTGCGTGCAAAGGCTGTGTTGGGATCATAATCCTAAGGCCGCATGGGTGTGTGATCGTTCGGAATCAATCGACCTGTGACATATGCTTGTTGCTTTTCACAATATTCTCAGCTTCATGTAGCGCAATTTGTTTTCATCGAAGAATGAGACACTTCTTTTGGTATCCTATATCTAAAGCTTAAGGTTAAATTCTTCTTCTGTTTTCACAAGTAAAAACATGTTTCACTTTGCTATTCTCGCAAGTCTTTTTGAATTATCCCAAGGAGCATCTTATTTCAATATCCAATTGGATGGACAAAAATGGAAACGCGCCTTACACTACCATCTACAACCTAGAAATGCATACCACAAACGCCACTCATGGGTCGTATGGATTGGCAACAGGGTCGATGAATGCTCGTAAAATGTTAAGAGAATTCCGTATCCTAAGGCAATCAAATGATAGAAAGATCATTGGCTTTTTTGGAAGGGTGGGAACATGTCTTAATTCTATTAGAGAGCGTTTGGAACCATATTAGGTTAAGTTTCCTCCCTCACGCCCTCCCTAAGCTTTTTTTTTTTTTTTTTTTTGTATTTTTCTTTGGCTTATGAGTGCGGGAAACTTCTTCATTGTTTCATTCTTAGATGATGATGAAAAAACTCCTATCTTTCAAGCATTCTTCATGGCAAGTTTGGCATTATTTGATAACTAGCTTTGAGAATTCTCCGAGACACAACGAGATGTTATATTTGGAAAGGAAAAGTAGTAGTAAAAGATTCGAAAGCTCCATTCATTTCATGGAAAATAACTTTCTAGAAAACGTTTTCGGATTTTTCGGTGTTTAGTTCATGGAAAGTAAATAGTCAAAACATTTTCCCCTAATGGAAAAAGCTCCCTCAAAAGTGGGGAAAATGTTAAACATTTTCCATCTTCTTTCTTTCATCTCTAGGAAGCATTTTTTTTGCCAACCGCCTTTTTTTTTTTCCTTTTTCTTATTTTTTTATTTATTAAAAAATTCTAATTTTCAATTTCCTTTATCTTTATCTTGTTTCCCCTTTTCTTTTGCTTCTTCCTCAATTGGTCTCGGCCATAGCGGCGGCCCGCGACCGAGTCATAGGCGAGCTTGACCTCATCAACCTCGAGTCTTGCCACAGGCCGGTAAGGTTGAGCTCGCCAAATCTAGCTAGCAAGCTCATTACCGATTCGCAAGCTCAAGTCACAACAAGCTCGCCGTCCACTCGTGGGCTCGAGGCTTTGCCAGATTTAACATGCAAGCTCGAGGCCTTGCCAGTCATAGCATGTAGCCATAAGGTTGTTGATACTGGTTATATGCCTTAAAGTAACCATGTAATAATTTCATGTTAGGAATTTAAGTTGCATTATTTAATGGCAAAGATATATTCATTAATCGTCTCATGAATGAGTTCATAATCCAGTCATGACTGAATCTATTCATAAGTTGTTAAGAATATGTGTGATAGATTTACAATTATACCGAGTCTTTAAACAGTTCCTAGTTGATGGATCATTGAGAGAATATTGATGATCCTATTAAGACCAGTGTGTTCTCAAGCTTCACCATTGAGTATCATATACCTCTAGGGATGATAAGTCACATGTCATTAGGTATTGTGATATCCGAGCTAGAACACGAGTGCTTGTCTCAAACAAGTTTACTGAATATGATATGCATAGAACGATTTGTAACATGGAAGTTTTTAACGGGATCGATGACTAATCATTCGTGCTTTGATCTTATGTAAGATCCTTAGACTTGAGGCACGATGCTGACTTGTATGTTGGATGGTTGTGTTTCAAAAGTGCGCACATTGAAGCTCGATCAAACTGTCTCTATACTTGATGTCATAGTTTATTCACATGCAAAGTCACATGAGTGCACAATATGGAATCTGTCTTCTTGTTATATATGTTATATGCAAGATACAATAATGATGTCCTATGCAATATAATCATAACATTTTATTGAAGTCCTCAGCTAAGATTATGATCAAGAATGAATGGTTCATGTCTCAAAGAATACATGTCAATTTGATTTGGGAATAGCTTGACAATCAATTCCATGGCTTTTTGTTTGATTGAGACATAGTAAAACAGAATGATCAAATTACACGATCACCAAAGCTGACAGGTTTATTATGTTCACTATCTAGATAGCCATGACATATTGCTAGATGTCACTCATGATTTTGTAGGAATTGGAGATTGATCGGGATAATTAGTTCTTTTGATTGTACTAATGTGTTAGTACAAATCTTACTACCAAATCATTGATAAACTTGGGGATGTCACAAACTATAACCAATCATAATGACGTTTGAATGGGAAAGACAATATTGCAAATATGTTTGCAATTGAGGCAATTAGATTGAGTCAATTTGAAAATCTAAGTTCTGAAATGGTTTCAAATTTTATGGACGAATCAAAGATCTGAAATAGATTTCATACTTTACAGTCGAATCAAAGATCTAAAATGGGTTCAAATTCAACGGCCGAATTAATTATTGGACGTGAGTTTAGAATTTATGGCCGAATTAATAATCTAAAGTGAGTTCAAAATTAATGGCTGCATTAATGATCTAAAGTGAGTTCAAAATCAATAGCCAAATTAAATATCTGAAATGGTCTCAAATGTAACGGCTACATTAATGATCTGAGATGGTTTTAGATTCAAACGACTAATTAATGTTCTAAAGTGATTTCGGACTTAACAATCAAATTAAAGTTTTGTAATGGTTATAAAGTTAATGCCCAGAATGAAGTATTGTAATCGTTATAAATTAATGCCTAGAGCAATTACATAATTAATGCCCGAATTAGTGTCTAAAACGATTTCAAAACTTACATCTAGATTCAACGTCTGAAGCGAGCTTATATGTTATGGCCGAATTAATTCTCTAAAACAATTTTAGAGTTAATGAACAAAATTAAATGTGAGGGCCGCACTCACTTGAGCGAGCCGTCGCCCAGATCTACAAGGGCCACACTCGCTGAAGCCTTTGTCGATGTGGGCAAGGGCTCGCTCGAGCCCTCGTGCTTGAGTCCCGAGCCAGCTCTGCTTGAGCCCCGATCCAGCGCTGCTCGCTCGAGCGAGCGCAGCGAGGTTAGGGCCCGCTCGAGCAAGCGTGGTGAGGCGATGATTCGCTTCGACGAGCGTGGCCCTCGCCATTCACTACACTCGCTCGAGCGACCCATTGTGGAAACGATTGAAACAGCAAGTTCTCCGTGAGATGGTTTGTCTCTGCCCCAGTGCCTTCAGTTAAATGCTTTTAGTTAGATAATTTGGCTTGCAACCCAAAAACTAAAGAAAACTCGCGTTACTCCATCAGGTGTCGGTGAAAAGGTGAGTTTCGCCAATCTTCTGGTTTTATTGCAAATGATAGTTCAGGGGGAACAAAAGATCAGAAAGTCCCTTCTTCTCTCTCTATGTTTTGTTTGTTAAATAAATCTATGCAGTGTAGTCTGAAGATTAGTCTAGATCTATTTTGGAATAAACATTAACTTTGTAGGCAATGCAAAGTAGATCCATGAGGGCCGCACTCGCCGATCTGGGTGATGGCTTGCTTGAGCCCTCGCACTCGAGCCCGAGCCAGCACTGCTTGCATAAGTGATGTGGACATCGAGTCATATCGAGGAGGAGGTGCTAGGGACCCATTGTCTATTCCCTCTTGGTTCAATTACTCGAGCGCGGGCCAAACAATTCAGGCAATTTGTTGGCGTCATGGTTTGTGATCTTTGGCATGAAGATGACCTTGGATCAAATCTTGAAGAATCTTGGAAATCTTGGTGCAATTTAATTATCTTGTTACCAAATAATTGACCAAGTCAATTTATATATATTCTTGTTTAAGAATATTCTAAAATAGGAATATTTTAGAATATAACGCATTAGATTTTTAGGGTTGGTTTTTAGGGTTTGTGTGGCAGCCTATATAAAGGATTTGCTAAATTTCTTTGGGGATAGATATATTTTATTTTTTATGGAAAAGAATTGAGAGGTTCTCTTTTACTGTTCTTTTGAGGACTTGACCTAATCAAGATTCTCTTATGGCGGTCAATTCGACTTATCGAGCGAGATAGCGAATTCTTTCGCTCATGGCGTCTATAACGTTGGTTGGTTGACACATGTTCGTCAACAGGTCACGTTTATACCGAGGTTGCCAATCATAGGTTTGATTGGAGGTCGAGGTTTACAATTCGCACCTTCCGGGCCTTCGTAGAACGATCCTTCCGCAACGATTCACATCAGTTTGGTATCAGAGCTTGCTTCTACAAGGTCTATTTATCTTTAATTTTCTGTTGATATTTAGCAATTTGATATTTATTGAGTTAGGGTTTCGGTTCTAGTTAATTTAGGGATCCGATTGCTTTTGTGCTTCCATACGTAGTTGTTTGCTGTTAGTTTTAAATTTTCTTTTCTAGCATCTTAAATTGTAACTAAGTTTGTCAAAAAAAAAAAAAAAAAAAGAAAGAAAAAAAAACAGAGAAAGAAAACGCACAAAAAAAGTGTGCAAAAAAAAAACAAAATTTGGCAAAAAAAAAAAAAAAAAATTTAGCCGAACAAAAAAAAATCAATCAAGAAGGCAACTCGTTTGTTGGTAGACCAAATTGAAACAAAATCAGTAGTGATTTGCTGTTGACACCTAAATTTTGACTAATCATTTAGTAATTAATTGCATAAAAATTTAGGGATTAATCTTTAACCCCTAAGAAAAAATAGTAAAATTGCATTTCATATAACCGCATTTGCATTTGTACTAAGAGGACAACAAGAAGCAGGGGCTCGCGGTCGATTGCATGCACAAAAGGATGGTCTCTCTTTCGCTGGTCTGAATATGCATAAGAAAAAATGATGAGGAAAGAAGCTCTCGCACGTCCATTATCTATTCCTTATTAATGCATTGCACAAATTCGGTGGACGTGCGGATTATGGGGAAATCTTCAAAGAAGCAAAAGCATGCCCACAATATTATACAATATGTTAGCTTTGGTGGCACCAAGAAGAAACTTCCTCATTAATGCATTGCCATACACGCACGAAATGGGACAGGCGCTTGCTAGAAGATTTCCTTGCTGAAGAACAAGGGGGGAGAAGAGTGTCAGAGAGAGAGCTAAAAAATATTCATTGGGAAGGGGCTCCTCCTTCGGACAAGAAAAAATAAAGTCAGGGGAAGATATTAAAAAATGAAGGGAAAGTTTGTCAGAAGAAAAGAAGATTAAAAAAGGGCAACGTTCAGCCTAAATTCTGGAAAAGTTGCGCTACATCTTGTCACAATAATGTTGGCTATCTTCAAGAGGCAATGGACTGCCTATAAATAAGACCACAAGAAGCCGCGTTAGAAGGGGGGCGAAAAGAGAAAAAAAAATTCCATTGTGAGGGCTTCTCCTTCGGTCAGACAAGGGGGAAAGAGAAAACAAAAGAAAAGTTACATCGGGAGGGGAGCTTCTCCTTCGTTCAAGGGAAAAAGCAGAGAGAGAGACTGCAGAGAGTGAGACGTGAGAGAGAGGAAAGACAAGACCCCTACTGTTCATCTTCTCCAGGAGTTCTTCGCTGCTAAATTTCCACCGGTTTCTGCTACTCCGCCCGCGTCCGCGCCGCTGCGCTCGACGGAGCACCGGCAGCTGAGCCACCGCACCGCCGGCCGCCCCCGTGCGAGCACCACCCACGAGCTCGCGCCGCCCCTCGTCGCTCCTGTTGTGGTCGTGACAACCCGACAGCTCCAACCGCTCGAAGTTCCGCTGCCGTGACCGTCTCCCGCACAGCATCTCCACCGCGAGCCTCCTCACCGCACCACCGAGCCCGCTTGCCGTCCTGCACCACCTGATAGCCGTCCGAAGCTCCGCTGCCGTGACCATACCCCACGACCATCATCGTCGCTGCACCACCGGAGTCGCCCCCGGCTGCGACACAGCCCGCTCGCTGCTGACCTGCGACGCCTTGCTCGACTCCAGACGCTCGTCGCTCCGCCCGATCCTGCGCCACTCCGCCTCTCCTGCTCGCCCGAGCCTGAGTCGACGCCGAGTCGCCCCTGCCGAGCCGCTCCATCCTCTGCTGCAGCGCCTCCGTTCCCCCTCATTGCGACCCAACGCCAACGACCACCGTGCTCGCCTTTCTCCGAGCACCACTGCGCTGCAACCCGACCGCCAGCTGTTGACCGCCGCGCCGCCACTGCCAGCCCAGCGAATCTGCTCCGCCCGACGAAGCCGCTGTTGTGCAGATCCGAGTCTCATCCGAGACTTCCGCCCAAGTGTCGCTACTGTTTCGCCCGAGTCCGCTGCTGCCAACGCCGCCGGTCCGCCCTCGCCGGAACTCCGACGTCTTCCCCTTGCCAGAGCTCCGACCGGTGTTGCCCCTCTCAATTGATTGTAGCAGCCAAGCCGTGCGTGGAAGCAAAAAAGAAAAAAAAAAAAAAAAAGGAAAAGCAAATTAGGTAGTTTTTTATTATTATTTTATCTTTATTTTTTTATATAGTTTATAGTTTGTTTTTATATAGTTTTTTTAGCGTGATTATTCGTTAATGCATGATTGAAGTTCCAATGTGAAATAACCCCTCAAATTAGGGATTAGGAGTTCGATTTTCACGCCCGAAATCCGACTCATGATCTCTTACAAAAATCGACAATCCAATCTTATGTCCGAGATTCGATTCGCGATTTAAGTTAAACTTGACCAACCCGATCTCATGTGCGAGATATGGTTCGTCAATTTTGAATATTAATCTTATCTTGATTGGATTGGATATCGGGTTATTTGGACTAACTTCTATTTTGCATAAGAAAAAAATTTAAAAAATGCAAGTTAGATTAGGGCTAGGGTTAGCGTATTTAGTTATTTCGCTTTTTAAAAAAAAGATAAATAACTAAAAAAAAAAAAAATGCATTCATGATATTAGTTTTTTTTTTAAGAATTGCACGTGTCAATTTAGGATAGGATTTTTTTAATTTTTATAACAAAAAAAATCCCCAAAAAAATTAATTAATTTAGGATGCTAGTTTGCATGTTTAATTGTGTGCAAATTTTTAAAATTTCGAATTTTATATATAAAAAAAAAAAAAAAACAAACAAAAAATCATCATGCATATTAGAATAGAATTGCATGTCTCATTTTAAGTTTCAATTTTTAGGATAGATTGCATTTTTAGGAATAGAAATATCATGTGCACATCATGTGGGATTAAGTTCATAAAATGCACGCCATGTAGAATTGGGCTCATTTAATTAGAAATTGCCCGTCATTATAATTAGGTCATTTTGATTTGCATATTTAATTATTGCATGTTCATTAAGAAAAAAAATATATTTTACTCATGTCATGTAGTTTAGAACACATTGTCATGCCATTCCATGTTAGATTAGTAGCATGCTCACTAAATAAGCTAAAAACCAAAAAAAAGAAATTGCCTGTTAATTAGAAATCATATTCTAGGTCTGTTAATATGAATTCTGATTTAACAATGCAGATGCTTTCGTTGCTATGAGGTAAGTCCTGCAATTTATGCATCGCTTTCTTGGGTGTTAAATTGGTGGTTTGCGCATCCGCATGATCACCTCACACGTTAGGGAGGATAAATTAAAATCAATTCAAGCTGCCTGCAAAATATTTTTTAAAGAAAAAAGAAAAGAAAAGAAAAGGTACCGAAAGGGCGTTAGAGAAATCTAGCGTAATCAAGTCCCCGAACTCACAATCTCTGGTTCGTAGGAATGAAGTAATTCTCCCATTACTTTACTTGGGTTTCTAATCTACCCACCCAAAATAGATTAGTGGCGACTCCTAATTGAAAATCATTTGCATGTTAAGAACTTGAACCTAAGTCGCGGGTGGTATGGGCTTGGGAGAGCCCGAGTTAAGTCTAGGCTTAACAATCCATTAGCCGAACCCTTAGGTGGTCCAATCCGCTTCGGGGAGGTCGCGACATTTGCGTTTCAATTCGAATTTTGAAAGTTGTACTTATTGGTTTGAAATTGTTACTTGCTGAAACAAAATCAATAGTGATCTAATCTTGTTTGATTAGTTTAATTGATTGTTGTGAGGGGTTGAGAGACAGGTTTTGAGTCAATAAAGAGCTTGTGAAAAGAGAATACGAGAGGAAAAAGGCAAGAGTGTGTAAGCTTAATTGAGGATGGAAAAAGCCTAGACTTGAGTTAAACACGAGAGGAGTGACAAACATCTCGAGAGAAACACGTGAGGGAGCGATTGGTGAGGATTTTTTTTTTAGGCTAACATTTACTTGCAGGTCTAAAATATGTCGCGCGAAGAAAGCGTGAATCAACGAGAGGTTGACTCCATACGAAGGGATGAAGCGCTCGTAGAAAACATCTAGCAATTGAGGGTCGTAGTGGAGGAGCTTAGTGGCCGAATGATGGGGAATGGCATGAGAGTTGATGGTGACCGAGAGATACCCCGAGGAAGGCCGCAACATCAGCGAGATGCCTCTAGAACACAACATAGAAGGCAGCGGCAATATGATGATGATGAGGCCGACATGGAGGATGATCGAGATGCTCGATTTGAAAGGTGGAATGGAGGCCGAAGGTTTAGACACCGAGGAGATGATGAACTTGGCAACATCAAGATGAAGATTCCTTCCTTCCAAGGGAAGAATGATCCCGATGCGTATCTAGAGTGGGAGAAACGCATGGAGATGGTATTTGATTGCCAACGATACTCTGAGCTCAAAAGGTAAAAATTGCAGCTGTTGAATTTACTGATTATGCTATAATTTGGTGGGATCAACTTGTGACTAGTAGGAGACGCAATGGTGAAAGACCGATAGAGACATGGGATGAGATGAAAGCGGTGATGAGGAGGCGTTTTGTGCCAAGTCATTACCATCGAGATTTGTTTCAAAAGTTACAAAACCTCACACAAGGCAATAAGAGCGTGGAAGAGTATCATAAGGAGATGGAGATTGCCATGATCCGTGCTAAATGTGATGGAGGATCGTGAGGCCACAATGTCAAGATTTTTGAGTGGTTTGAGACGAGACATAGCAAGGGTGGTAGAGCTGCAACACTATGTTGAATTGGAAGAATTGGTGGACAAAGCCATCAAAGTTGAGCGGCAATTGAAGTTGGACCGAAATCACAAGAGTAGAGGAGGTTCAAATCAGAATTGGAGATCCAATTGGAAGAGAGATGAGAAGCTAAATTGGAGAGGAAACAACACCAAAACCGAAACTTCAAAGGAGAAGGAGAGGGACGGTAAAGTTGGAACAAATCTGGTTTCAGGTAAAACCGAAAATCCTAACACTAGAACTCGTGAAATTAAATGTTTTAAGTGTTTGGGCAGGGGTCATATGGCGAATCAATGTCCTAATAGGAGGGTGATGATCATGACTGGACATGGTGTTATTGAGTCCGAAAGTGAAAGGGACGAAGATGATGATGAGATGCCACCATTGGAGGATTGTAGTCATGGAGAAGTGGCTATAAAATGAGACTAATTGGTGGTTAGGCGTTCTCTGAGTGTGCAAGTAAAGGAGGAGGAGCATCAGCAACAAAGAGATAATTTGTTTCAAACAAGATGTGTGGTGAATCGTAAGATCTGTAGTATGATAATTGATGGAGGTAGTTGTGCGAATGTGGCAAGTTGTATTATGGTGGATAAGTTGGATTTGAAGACGACAAAGCACCCTAGGCCTTATAGACTTCAATGGTTAAATGATAGTGGTGAGGTAAAAGTATCGAAGCAAGTTCGAATTCCATTTGAGATAGGGAGATATAAGGACGAGGTAAAGTGTGATGTTGTACCTATGCAAGCGGGTCATATCTTACTTGGAAGACCATGGCAATATGATCGAAAGGTACATCATGATGGGTATACTAATCGTTATTCATTGATGATGAATCAAAAGACTTATACCTTGGTACCAATGACACCTAGTGAGGTGTATTAAGATCAACTAAAGTTACAACGAGAAGCCGAGAGAGAGAGAGAAAATGTGAGAAATTCGAGGGCTTGCGTGGTGTGTCTGAGACGCAAGGAAAAGGAGAGGCCGAGAGAAAGATTGTGGTAAAAACCGAGGGAAAAGAAGAGAGGAAAGAAAATAGGCAAAATAATTTTTATGCAAAATCAAGTGAAGTGAGGAGAGCTTTAGTTCTAGATCGACCAATGCTTGTACTTGTGTACAATGAGGTTTTATTTTCTACTAACGATCTTGACCCAAGTTTGCCTAGTCCTGTTGTATCTTTATTGCAGGAATTTGAAGACGTATTTCCTGATGAACTTCCTGGAGGGATACCACCGATTCGAGGCATAGAACATCAAATTGACTTGATTCCTGGTGCGCCATTACCTAATCGATCCGCATATCGAAGCAATCCCGAGGAGACAAAGGAACTTCAGCAGCAAGTTAGCGAACTATTGGAACGGGGGTATGTGAGAGAGAGTCTTAGCCCGTACACCGTCCCTATTTTGTTAGTGCCAAAGAAGGATGGAACTTGGCGAATGTGTGTCGATTGCCGAGCAATTAATAATATTACGGTAAAGTATCGACATCTTATTCCTAGGTTAGATGACATGTTGGATGAGTTGCATGGTTCTTGTGTTTTCACTAAGATCGATTTGAAAAGTGGCTATCATCAAATTAGGATGAAAGAAGGTGATGAATGGAAAACTGCATTTAAGACCAAGTATGGATTATATGAGTGGTTAGTAATGCCATTTGGATTAACTAATGCACCGAGCACGTTTATGTGACTTATGAATCATGTTTTGCGTGCTTTTATTGGTCGATTTGTGGTTGTCTATTTCGATGACATCTTTATTTATAGCCGAAGTCCTGATGACCATATTGAGCATGTGTGAGTTGTCTTGCAGGTTTTAAGGGCCGAGCAATTATACGCTAATCTAAAGAAGTGATCTTTTGTTACCAACAAATTAGTATTTCTAGGATTTGTTGTTAGTGCTAATGGTATACAGGTTGATGATGAAAAGGTTAAAGCAATCCGTGAATGGCCAACGCCTAAGACCATAGGAGAGGTGCGTAGCTTTCATGGATTGGCGAGTTTTTATTGACGATTTGTGAGAAATTTTAGCACTATTGCCGCACCATTAACTGAGGTTATCAAGAAGCACGTGGGTTTCACGTGGGGAGAAAAGCAAGAGAAAGCCTTTAATCTGCTAAAAGATAAGTTAACTAATGCACCTTTGTTATCTTTGTCGAATTTCAGTGCTACTTTTGAGATAGAGTGCGATGCTTCTGGTATAGGAGTTGGAGCCGTGTTGATGCAAGGAGGGCGTCCCATAGCGTATTTCAGCGAAAAATTGAGTGGAGCAACATTGAATTATCCTACCTATGATAAGGAGATGTATGCTTTAGTGCGAGCTTTGGAGACTTGGCAACATTATTTATGGCCAAAGGAGTTTGTGATCCACACCGACCATGAGACCTTGAAGTATTTGAAAGGACAACAAAAGTTGAATAAAAGACATGCCAAATGGATGGAGTTCATTGAGACTTTTCCATATGTGATCAAGTATAAGAAAGGTAAGGAAAATGTGGTAGCCAATGCACTTTCTCGAAGGTATGCGATTCTAACTATTTTAGAAGCAAAGTGTCTAGGTTTTGAGCATATCAAGGGCTTATATATTGATGATGATGATTTTGGGAGAGTCTATGAAGCATGTGAACATGCTACATTTGATTAATATTATAGGCATGAAGGTTATCTTTTTCGTGAAAACAAACTATGTTTGCCTAAGTGTTCTTTGCGTGAATTGTTGGTGCGAGAAGCGCATAGTGGTGGTTTAATGGGGCATTTTGGCATTAATAAGACTTATGAAGTGCTGTATGAACATTTTTATTGGCCACATATGAAGAGAGATGTCACACGTGTTTGTGAGAGATGCATTGCTTGTAAGCAATCGAAGTCTACAACTAAACCACATGGCTTGTATACATCATTACCTATTCCAACGCATCCTTGGATTGATATTTCTATGGATTTTGTGTTAGGATTACCTAGGTCTAAGTATGGTAGAGATTCTATTTATGTGGTTGTTGATCGGTTTTCAAAGATGGCTCATTTTATACCTTGTCATAAAACTGATGATGCATCTCATATTGCTAATTTGTTCTTTAAGGAGGTTGTACGTTTGCATGGCATGCCTAGATCGATTGTTTCAGATCGAGATTCTAAATTTCTTAGCTACTTTTGGAAAACATTGTGGAAAAAACTAGGAACACGGTTGTTATTTTCTACTACTTGTTATCCACAGACCGATGATCAAACCGAGGTAGTTAATAGAACTTTAGGGGTATTGTTGCATGCTATTATTAAAAAGAACATAAAATCTTGGGAAGATTGTCTGCCACATGTTGAATTTGCATATAATAGGAGTATGCATTATGCTACTAAATTTACACCATTTGAGGTTGTCTATGGTTTTAATCCATTAACTCCGTTAGATTTAACCCCTTTACCTGTTGATGAGTGTGTGGATTTAGATGGAGCAAAGAAAGCTGAATTTGTCAAGGCGTTGCATGAGAAGACGCACACAAATATTGAGCGCAAGACTGAGCAATATGCAAGGCAAGCTAACAAAGGGCGCAAGGAAGTGGTGTTTGAACCTGGCGATTGGGTTTGGGTTCATATGCGCAAAGAGAGATTTCCTGAGCAGCGACATTCTAAGTTATTACCGCGAGGATGGACCATTCATGGTTTTGGAAAGAGTTAACAATAATGCTTACAAGCTTGATCTTCCAGGTAAGTATGACATTAGTGCCACATTTAATGTTTCTGACTTGACTCTTTTTATGCCAATGATGATTTGAGGACAAATCCTTTGCACGGGGAGGGAATGATGTGGACATCGAGTCATATCGAGGAGGAGGTGCTAGGGACCCATTGTCTATTCCTACTGGTTCGATTACTCGAGCGCGGGCCAAACAATTCAGGCAAGCTGTTGGCGTCATGGTTCGTGATCTTTGGCGTGAAGATGACCTTGGATCAAATCTTGAAGAATCTTGGAAATCTTGGTGCAATTTAATTATCTTGTTACCAAATAATTGACCAAGTCAATTTATATATATTCTTGTTTAAGAATATTCTAAAATAGGAATATTTTAGAATATAACGCATTATATTTTTAGGGTTGGTTTTAGGGTTTGTGTGGCAGCCTATATAAAGGATTTGCTAAATTTCTTTGGGGACAGATATATTTTATTTTTTATGGAAAAGAATTGAGAGGTTCTCTTTTACTGTTCTTTTGAGGACTTGACCTAATCAAGATTCTCTTATGGCGGTCAATTCGACTTATCAAGCGAGATAGCGAATTCTTTCGCTTGTGGCGTCTATAACGTTGGTTGGTTAACACGTGTTCGTCAACAGGTCACGTTTATACCGAGGTTGCCAATCATAGGTTTGATTGGAGGTCGAGGTTTACAATTCGCACCATCGGGGCCTTCGTAGAACGATCCTTCCGCAATGATTCACATCATTGAGCCCTCGTGCTCAACTTCCTGCATTAACAAATACACATGCCCTTAATTGGCGATTGATTGCCAAATGCACAAAGTTGAGCTTAGGTCATTGGTTTTTATACTATTCAAATCAGTAGACCTAACCGTTCCTCTAAGCAATGCCGACATGTTAACATCAGTGAGGTTCACACTTGGTTTTCTCTTTTGTTGGTTTGCTGGTGTGAGAGCATGATCATTAGTTCTCTTTTGTTTTGTTTATTAGGCCCAAGTCGTAGTATGACATACTGGGTTGAGCTTGTGCATGTCCAAGATTGGCCTTAGACCAGTGAAAACCTATTGAAAATGAGAGTTTATCAAGACTGCACTCCACTTGAACTAACCTTTATCAAGCACTAGCGCTTGACACATCCGTAACCTCCATAGTGAGGCCTAATTCAGTAGATGCTATCGGACTCGGAATCCATCATCATGGCAACTCCTTCATTGCTATTTTTTCTTGTTTCGGATCGTTCTCAATCTCCAACTAAGCTTAACCATAAGGGCTAAGGGGATTAGGGCTATGGCTATCATGAATTCAATTTTTTCCTATTTGTGTAGTTGAGCTCGGTTTTGTTTTTACTTACTTCTTGTCATTGCAATCGTTTTTCATTCTCACTCGACTAGTTTCTATTTGCTCACTTGACCTATTCATTTTGCTAATTGTGCAGATCCATTGACGTTGGTGCTTTCAAAATCTTGCTCATCTCTAAAATTTGGTAGATTTCTCATAGTGTTCTTTGTTTCATTTTGGGTCTTCTATTTCGTTGATCATCGATGGTCATAGTACTGTGTAGCCCCTATAGCTCAAAATGCGATCTTTGTCATGTTCTGTACAAGCTAGTTCAAGAATTGTCAATGCTTTG
>JABKBK010000027.1:37500-120850 GCA_014182545.1 Eucalyptus globulus
ATTGCATTTTTAAGATAATTTTTTTTTTTTTTGAAATAGGTTAGGGTTGGACCTAAATAACTTTTTTTTTTTTTTTTTTTTTTAAAAAATTAGAGTCTTAGATAAAGTTGCATATTTTAATAATCATTTTCTAATATAGGATAGTTCAAGTCAAATGAATCCCTAAAATAAATTAGAAAATTGTTCACTTTAGATAGTTTAATTAGGGTTTTATTCATTCCAAATTTTTGATAAAAATATAAAAATATTAGGTGCATATTAACTAGTTTGCATAATAGGATCATTTAATTAGAAATTTTTTAGCAAAAATTAGGTCATGTAGTTAAAAATGCATTTTTTATAAAAGAATTCTAATTTCAAAGAAAACCCAAAAAAATCATTTGTTTTGTGTGATTTGTTTTGTGTGATACAATTTATTTTATTTATTGAATATTTAATAATGGTTGAGCACCCGTGTAATCACCTTTTGACATGATAGTAATTTAGCTTAAAATAAATCCAAGCTGCCTACAAAAATATTTTTTTAAAGAAATAAAAAAAAAAAAAAAGAAATTGTACCGAAAGGGCATTAAATAATTCTAGTGTAACCAAGTCCCTGTACCCTTAATCTCTAATTTGTATGAGAAAAATAATTCTCTCATTATTTTACTTAGGTGTCTAATCGACTTACCGTAAACTGATTAGTGGCGACTCCTAGTTAATAATCTTTTGTATGTTAAATATTTGAACTTTAAGTCGCGAATTGGTATGAGTTTGGGAGAGCCCGAGCTAAGTTTAAAAACTTATTAGTTCATTAACTCTAGGTGATGCACCCGAAATTTTAGGTTGCGACAACTTTAACACCTGTTCTCACCCGAAAATCGAACTGTGAATGGCACGACATGTTCAATAGATGAATGGGGAGCCTGTCATGCGAAATAAATCTGGGGCAAAACTTGGCTCTAATACCATATCAGAATGTCCAAATCAAAATCTTAAGTCAATAACTGGAGAGAGAAAACATGAAAATAAGGCTCATATAAATCCTTTAGACAAAAGATGTGGGACACTTCAATAGCAAATAAGCATGAGGCTGGTCGGCTTAGTTTTCTATGTTGGAACAGACAATGTTTGTGCCTTGAATTCATGAAAGCGACCTTTAGAAGGGATTGGATTGGTGGAACTTGAACAAAGGATTATTGAATCTGATGCCAAGGCGTTGAAAAATAATCTAAGAACTTCCACTAGACTTATTTGTAGGTCCCATTGGCGTGCATCCAGTATTGATGCTTGACTTGACATAATGTGATGCAGTGCAGTATTAAGAAGAGTTTCTTCTCATTAAGTTCTTATCCACAGGTCTCATGACTTGAGCTTGTGCTGCTATACGGTGTTTCTTTTCTTTAAAGTACATAGGTTTTGCTATGCCTTAAGTATTGTTGGATGCTTTAAGCATTATCAGCGGATTCGTGCTTGTACTAGCATGAGATCCCACACAATACTGCGAAGATATTTAATTTGTTCGCGATACACTTTTGAGTTATGTGATTATCAATTATGTAGTAATCAAGAATGCTTTTGAGTGTTTAAGGTGATGAAACATTGAAAGATGATGCACACATCATCCATCTCACAAAGATTTTTGAAAGGAATAGCATATGTTATGGATTTAATTATATAGACTTTTATAAACCATGTGGTATACAACCCAAGTTTGATGCAAGGAAAAAACGTCCGAGTGTGGCAGTTGATCATATTCAAGTTGTTGTTATGTAAACTTTATTCACTGCTTTCTCTCTGGATAATAAATTGTTGTTTTTATTTTCAAGTAAAAATGTTTGGTTGAAATTGTGGGTTTCAAAAGTCACAGGAATTTTTTTTATAAATAATGGATTCAAAAAGAATCTGTTACGTAACAATTATCGGAGGACAAAGAGAAAAGAAAGACAAACTAAAGCAAATAACAATAATAATAAGTTATTTTTATATATTATGAGTTCTCATTATTTTATTGATCAATGGCCAAAATATCATATTATAACTTACTGTCACATTCATGTAATTAGGTCCTCTTTCTTCTGATCCATTTGCTCCTCTGCTCGTTTGTCATCGTGCTTCCATTAACCACCTATCTCCCTTTGCTTCAATTGTATTCAGTTGTTCCCACTCAAGAGTCCATTAACTGATTTGATCTGATGCAGAAACATGAGATGCCCCAAATCAAAGCTTCTTTACTTTTCTGTTAAGCAAGCATAGTACAAAAACGTCTGACTCCCAATGGGTTGATTAATCAATTTTCTATTTGCCAATGTCTCCGTGGATTTGGTCTTGTTTTAGTTAAACGTGCAAGGTTAAATAAATATATTGGGGGTGGTAATAATTTAAATGACATAGGATATTTCAGTTGAGATTAGCTGGTGCCATTTTCCCAGCATGCCAGGTAGATTCTTTGTAGTTTCTGAAGTGCGACTTCACTAAAGACATTGCTTGTCCATGTTTTTCTCTTTGCTTGATAATAATGTGTGATAAAATCATTTTTGTGCTTTTAGTTTTTGTACCGGAAGTACGATAGGGCATGGTCACCAACTATTCTGTCCATTTTAATTTTTTCATCGAAGAAGATTGATAGGATGATCTAAATTTTTTATTTTATCTACAGAAAGTCAACATAAGGAACCAGCGTGAGAATATTGTTCTTGCTCTAGCGAACGCAAAGACTCAACTCGGCATACCCATTGAGCATCTAAATTTTTTGTTACAAAAGGTTCCTTCTTTGAGTCTCCTGGGAAATGATTAAATACTGTCCGCTTTTGTGACGTTTCAAAGTGATTCTTGTTACTAACAAATCTAGAGGAGCTTGTTGACCAATCAGTCTCCTTCTAGATATTTTTGTTTCGATGGAGTGCATTCTAATCATTTCTTCAACTGCTTCGTGGGGAATAGATCTAAAGAGGCAGGTTACCTGAGATACATCCTAAAGCATATCTGTTAGTGTAGAAAATTTTTTGGGGTTTTATCTCAAGTTGCAGCTGTGATTAACATGTGTCTGCAAAGAATACTAATTTTCATGGACTTTTGAGCATCTTAGAGCGATATATGCTTGCTTGTATAATTTGATATGGTGATGTTTTTCTTTCAATTTTCTTCGTGCATTTTGTTTTATTAACAATCATAGAACATTACATTGATATGATCCTCACATCAAAGCTTTTGTTCTTGAATTAGTGCATCATCTGGTATGGTTCATTGAATACTGATTCAGTTAAGGTTAAATGGCACCCCACAAAGAAGCATTTATAGCAAAATGGACTGAACCTTTGACCAATTTGCTTATAAGTTTGCTGGTAGAAGAGGTGAAAAAGGGAAATCGCCCCACCTGTACCTACAACAAAGTAGGGTGGAATAACATACATGCTGAGTTCAATAAACCAACAGAACTTCAATTTAATGTAATTTAGTTGAAGAATAAGGTAAACAAACTAAAAAAGCAGTATAGTAGTTTTAAGAAACTTATTTCACAATTTGGATTTGAATGGGATAATGTCAACAAAACGGTTGCCGTGGAGGATTCAAGTGTATGGGATTCTCACATCAATGTATCACTTTACTTGGGTCTATTTTTTCTTATTGTGGGTGTAAGCTTCAATTATATTGTTAATGTATGTCATTTTTATGGAAATTTGTAGGATAATAGTGAATGGGCTAAATTCAAGAATGATGGGTTTCCTCAGTATCCAGACATTTGTATTGTGTTTAGTGATACATATGCTATTATGGAGTATGCAGCAAGAAATGCATAAGACTATGTGGTGTCAAAAGGAGAAAATAATGGTGTTAGTGGCGACAATGGTGGTGGTGCTACAATAAGTGATTCGGATGAATCTAATGAAAACTATGTTGATGAGGGAGTCTTTACATCTGACGCGACTCCCACCCCAGTTTGTGAGAAACACAAGTTGAATAGGACTCCAAATTCCAAGAGGAGAAGAAATAGTAACAATTATGATGTTAGTGGCACTTGCAAAGCCATTCAAGAAATGATCAAATTATGGACGGCCCGATCAACAAGTGACTCTGTAACCTCATAGGCCCCTCCTCCTGTAGACTCCTACTCCATAGGAGCTGTGGTCACCGTTCTAAATGGCATGCCTGACTTGGAGCAGAATCTTTACAATAAGGTTATGAACCAGGCATGCCTTAATATCACTTGGAGAGAGGCTTTCATCATCTCTCTACTTGAAAGGAGACGTGGACTTCTTGAATCTCTTTAAGTAGTTGTTAAGAAACATACTATAGATTTATATTTGGCTTAATTGCATTCCATGACGTATGTATTTGAGACTTTGTTTATTTATGTTTTTAAGTTGTAATTATGATTACATTATTGCTATTATTGATTACTATTAGAGTCCTTATCTAATGGGTTTATATTCTTATTTTGTGTGATGATATAAGTAATATGGATGAGGGTGAAAATAGCATGTCTAATGGTCAAGTAGCATCGGTTGAATTAATTGAGCAGGATTTTGATGATTTTGATCTTGATATACTGATAGCATGGTTGGCTACTGTTACAGTGGATATGTTCATGCACATGAGGGAACCTATTAGGGACATCTTATTATCAGGACTGCAATGGATAATGGAGGTTCTTTATGAGCATTCTGATAGAGTATATGAAGCTTTTAGAATGAAGAGACATGTCTTTCTCAACCTTTGTGATCTAATGAATGAAAAAAGTTGGTTGGAAGATAGCTGATAAATTGGGATAGATGAACAAATCGGGATTTTCTTATCTATGATTTGTCACAAGAACTCAAATAAAGATTTATATGAGAGATTCCAACGTTCGGGACAAACTATAAGCAAATACTTCACTAAAGTATTACAAGCAGTTCTCAAATTGGCAAAAGAGGTTATCATACCACATTTCTTTGATGTTGTCCCACAAGAGATTCTTATGGATTCTAACCATAAACATTACTTCAAGGTAGAATTCTCATGTATTCCTTTACACCATCAATTTTATTTTGTTGATAATCTTATATAATATTAGTCTTTGATAAAATGACAGGGCTGTATAGGTGCTATTGATGGCACCTATATTCATGCTTCTGTACCTGTGTCGAAGCAAATCCCATTTAGAGGTAGGAAAGGCATCACCACTCAGAATGTAATGTGTGTTTGTTCATTTAATATGAAATTTACTTTTGTATATGCTGGTTGGGAAAGCTTTGTCAACGATTATCGAGTGCTTGTAGCAGCACTGGAGACTCTTCGCTTGGAATTTCCTCAGCCGCTACTAGGTATTTGCTTGTATTTAAGGAGTAATTTTCTTTATGATCATATTTATAGTTACAAATTATGACCAATGTATGAATACGTTGTTGTAGGCAAATACTATGTCGTGGATTATGGTTATGCAGTAACTTCGGGATTTGTAACTCATTTTAAAGGTGAACGGTATTATTTAAATGATTATAGTGGTACAGCGAGACGGCCAACAACTACAAGAGAATTGTTCAACTATAAGCATTCTTCTCTAAGGAATGTCATTGAAAGATTATTTGAGGCATTGAAGAATCGCTTTTTCATATTGAGGCACATGCCCTCATTTGTAATTCGAAAGCAAGCACATATTATAATTGCATGTTGTGCCATCCATAATTATATCCATGATCAGGACAAGATGAATAAGAACTTTTCCCTATATAGAGATATGCACTACTTGTCTGAACCTACGTAGGATGAGCTTGCAAACGATACATTGACCAAGAAGGGAAACCAAATAAATATGCTTAGGAAAACAATTGCCAATAAAATGGCAATGGATCATAATATGCCAGAAATTCCATGAAATTGTATTTTCAACTTTTGTAATGTATTAGTATTATTTCGACTATTATTTTGTATTTGAGGATTTTTCTATGTTGTTATCTAATCAATTTCTATTCCTAGAAATAGAAATTTTATTCTATTATCAAACGGATTTCTATTCCGAGAAATAGAAATTTTGAGTCTGTTGACACCTAATTTTGGCAAATCTAGGAAAATAAGGAAAATAAAAATTGCATTGGAAAAAATAAAAGGAAAAAAATTTTAAAAAATGGGGAAAATTGATTTGATTGATTATGCATGGAAATTTGAAATTCTCGATGGGCATTCGGATTTCGTTAAATGCGAAGCAATTTAAAAATCAAGTGAATAAGGGGCAAGAATTTTGCAAAATGGAAGAAATCGGCGAGGATTGAGCTGATTGCAAAATCATGCTCTAATTTGCGATTTGATTTAATGTGGCAAGAGATGAAAATTTGGAAAATGCCATAAAAAATACAGCCGTCTGGAACCACTATAAAAGAGTGCTGCATTTTTCAAGAGAGAAAGGGGAGAGGGCCACATAATGGAGATACACGGCCATAGGAGAGAACACACGCTAGAGAGAATAAAAGGGAGAAATCATGGGGTTCGGCAATTCATTTGAGCAATACACGTAAGAAGAAAGAGAGAGAGAGTCCACGACCGAGTACTTCGCGTCCAAAAATCTCAAGGCTGTGCGTCCACCGATCCTCACCACCGTCATTAGAATCCTCGCTATCACTCACTGCTGCCTTCCGAAGTTGAGAAGTTGCTGCCTCGCTGAAAATCTCCGAGCACTTTCTGTCGCAACTGTTCGTGAGTGATACGTGCATGGTGGTGTTCACTTCAACAACACACCCTCATGGTCAAAGTTTGATAATCAAGGAGGTTTATCACAAGACCCGCAGAATTCGCAAAGAACTTGGGAACTAGCCAAGTTTGTCATTGGTCAAAGTCTCCCCGCGTCCTTTGCTACCTTGCCAAGAAGCCCTGCACAGCTACGTCATCTCCATATGAATAAAGCTCGGGCCCAACTAACGCGATGGCAGACGCTGCTCCCTGTCCGAGACCTTGACATTGGAGCCCCACCACACTACTGTCCGAGCCCTGCCGATGAGCTGACACTCCTATTGATACCGACATCGCTCATTTAATATCCCTTTGGTGTCCATTGACATAAGAGATGTCGTTTCTAGTCTATATCTTTCTATTTCTATATATGGAAAGTTAAAAAATCATCATATAATAATCCAGAAAAGAAATCGAAATAGAAAAGAAAAAAGGGAGGTTTGGGATGATTTTGAAATCTTTTCTACTAGGGAATCCAGTATCCTTATGCATGAACATAATAAATTCGGTCGTTATGGTCGGACTCTATTATGGATTTCTGACCACATTCTCCATAGGGCCCTCTTATCTCTTCCTTCTCCGAGCTCGGGTTCTGGAAGAAGGAGAAGAAGGAACCGAGAAGAAGGTATCAGCAACAACGGGTTTTATTGCGGGACAGCTCATGATGTTCATATCGATCTATTATGCGCCTCTGCATCTAGCATTGGGTAGACCTCATACAATAACTGTCCTAGCTCTACCGTATCTTTTGTTTCATTTCTTCTGGAACAATCACAAACACTTTTTGATTATGGATCTACTACCAGAAATTCAATGCGTAATCTTAGCATTCAATGTGTATTCCTGAATAATCTCATTTTTCAATTATTCAACCATTTCATTTTACCAAGTTCAATGTTAGCCAGATTAGTCAACATTTATATGTTTCGATGCAACAACAAGATGTTATTTGTAACAAGTAGTTTTGTTGGTTGGTTAATTGGTCACATTTTTTTCATGAAATGGGTTGAATTGGTATTAGTCTGGATACAGCAAAATAATTCTATTCGATCGAATAAGTACATTCGATCGAATAAGTACCTTGTGTCAGAATTGAGAAATTCTATGGCTCGAATCTTTAGTATTCTCTTATTTATTACCTGTGTTTACTATTTAGGCAGAATACCGTCACCCATTGTTACTAAAAAATTCAAAGAAACCTCAGAAACGGAAGAAAGGGGGGAAGGCGAGGAAGAAACAGATGTAGAAATAGAAACAACTTTCGAAACGAAGGGGACTAGACAGGAACAAGAGGGATCCACCGAAGAAGATCCTTCTCTTTTTCGGAAGAAAAGGAGGATCCGGACAAAATCGATGAAAGGGAAGAGATCCGAGTGAATGAAAAGGAAAAAACAAGGGATGAATTCAACTTTCAAAGACATTCTATAAAGATAGCCAAGTTTATAAAACTTCTTATATGGATAGGAATAAAAATAAAGAGAATTCGAAGTTAGAAATATTTAAATTGAAAGAAGATCCATTTTTTTTATGGTTTGAAAAATAAAAAAAATAAGAAATTTGAAAAAAAAAATAAGAAATAATAAATTTGAAAGAAATAAGAAATTAAATATTAATTATTAAATAAGAAATTAATTATTCCAACTATTAAATAGAATAAGACTATTAAATCGAATAAGAATTTCCTTTTTTTTGTTGAAAAAAAAAAATAGAACTTATAAAAAATTCAAATTAAAAAAAAAAGGAATAAATTAATAAAAAAATTAATACAAACAATAAATACAATAAGAGATAAGAAGAGATGCGACCGCCCCCTACATATTTGATACCTTCTCCGAAAAAGAAACTTGTAAGACCGAAACCATTCGTAATTCCATCAATTAGTCGTCTATCCAAAAAATGAATTAGTTCAGCTAGTCCTCTTATACCCTGAGTTAAGGATATTGTATAAAAAGCATCTATGTAACCACGATTATATGACCAATCATATATCCCATTTCTTATTCTGTCCCCTAAAATTCTATTAGAACCCCTTTTAGAAAACGAATTTAGTAAGTTCAAATTTTGTAAAGATGAATAAATAGGCTTATATAAAAAAGACGCTATAAATATTCCGAAAAAAGCTATACTGACAGAAAAACTTGCATTTGTCACAAATTCATACCAATCCACCGAATTATTTGAATTCGGATGTAAAAGGTTTATAGACGGATTTAACAATTTAGATAATATATCCAAATGAATTTCTTCTTGATTAAAAGCAAAGGGAATTCCTACGACCCCAACAAACAAAGTAAATAGCACTAATATAACCATAGAAAATAACATGGTATTGTCCGATTCATGAGGATAAGAGAAAGTATTTTTAGTGACAAAATTAGTAATAGTAATAAAAGGGCGTATCCTGTTTTTTCCATTACCATCAATTTGATATGTCTTATTCGAAAGAAGCCCTTTCATTATTATTCATTGTTAATAAACTTAATAAACAAAAATGATTTTTAATCGTTTTTGGCACTTCTTTTCCCCATAGAGATATTGAATAGCAGGAACTACTTTTTTGACCATTGTAATTTTGAAAATGAACATTGAAATGTCCCTCAAAAGTAAGTAAATAGATTCGAAACATATAAAATGCGGTTAATCCTGCTGTGGAACAAGCTATTATTGCGAAAATAGGTGAATACAACCAACTATCATTAAGAATTTCATCTTTGGACCAAAAACAAGCAAGGGGGGGAATACCACAAAGAGAAAGTGTACCTACTAAAAAAGCAGTTTTTGTAATTGGTACATGCTTTTTTAAACCTCCCATAAGAACCATATTCTGACTTTTATCTGGAGAATATCCAACAATAGCTTCCATTGAATGAATAATTGATCCGGATCCTAAAAACAACAATGCTTTTGAATAAGCATGAGTAATCAAATGAAATAAAGCGGCTCGATAAGACCCCATACCTAGAGCTAACATCATATAACCCAATTGAGACATTGTAGAATAAGCTAAACCTCTTTTAATATCTTTTTGAGCAAGAGCTAAAGTAGCTCCTAATAATACTGTTATTATACCTATTAAAGATATGAAATTCATTATGTAAGGTATGATTATAAAAAGAGGAAGAAGTCGAGCTACAAGAAAAATGCCCGCTGCTACCATAGTAGCGGCATGTATAAGAGCCGAAATGGGAGTAGGGCCTTCCATGGCATCAGGTAACCATACATGAAGGGGGAATTGTGCCGATTTCGCAACTGCACCTGCAAATAAAAGAAAGTAACACAAAGTAAGAAATAAAAAAGGAACCTCATTATTATAAATCAAGTTATTCAATATTTGGAACAAATCCCGAAATTCAAAACTACCGGTTATCCAATAAAGACCTAAAATTCCTAATAATAAACCAAAATCGCCTACACGATTCGTTACAAACGCTTTTTGACAAGCAGTCGCCGCACTAGGTCGTGTGAACCAAAAACCTATTAATAGATAAGAACACATTCCAACTAATTCCCAAAAAATATAAATTTGTATCAAATTCGAACTAGTAACTAATCCCAACATGGAAGTATTGAAAAAACTCATATAAGCAAAAAATCTCAAATATCCTTGATCATGAGACATATAATTGTCACTATAAAAAAGAACCAAAATTCCAACAGTAGTAATTAATATTAACATAATAGAAGTAAGTGGATCTATTAAGTGACCGAACTCGAAAGAAAAATCATTATTAATGGTCCAAGACCATACATATTGATAGATAAAACTTCTATTTATTTGTTGAATAGATAGATAGACCGAAAGTATCATAACTATACTTAACAAGAAAATACTAGGAAAAGCCCACATACGGCGAAGATTTTTTGTTGCCGTTGGAAAAAGTAGAAGTCCCACTCCTATTAACATAGGAACTGGAAGTGGAATGAAGGGGATAATCCATGAATATTGATATGTATATTCCATAAAAAAACCTTTTTATTTTTAATTAATTCTTTATAATTCACCGGCTCTTATATCTTTTTATAGGTTCAATAAAAAATCAAGATATGGAATACTTAAATAGAATTTTCTATTCCTAATTATTCTGAATCTTTCTTCTTTAACCAATATTTCAAATATTCAAATCAAGAAGTTAGAATTGGTCAAATGATATGAATATGATCAAATATACTATTTATATTTAAAATGAAATAAGACAATAATTCATTTTATTAATATTGAATATTAAGTAAAATTTTTATGAAAATGAAGAAAAAAATTCAATTATTATTACGTATTAGGATAATTTATATGCATAGAGCAAATAATTACACCAAAATCGAGTAGTTAATACATTACTTTATTTTGATAGAAATAATAGGATGGTCCATACCAAAACGGGCGCAATAAAAAAAAGAACTCTTTTTTTATTAGTTCGTTTATTCATAATCATTAACTAATTCATGAGTACGTTTGATTTTCTGGTTGCGAGTCTTTCTTTTTCTGGCATACAGGGGTTGTGGTTCAACCCCCTTCTTTCTCTGTCTCACTCACACTGTTCATGAACAGATTTTTTCGGGTCATTCTCGTATCTGTATGAGCAATGGCAACAAATTCGAGTCTTGTAATCTGATGATAGTTCAGTGACAGCATGAGCTTCAGCTGCGAGCCATTGTTGGTGAGGGTGGGCGGTTCCACATGCCTTACAGATTCTATCTCAAATCTGAAATCTATTATTGAATAGAAATTCTTTATTTTTTATAACCTGAAATATACCCGTTAGAATTTGGAATCTAGAACTTACCATATTACAAATTTCAGGTCAATTTCAGAATCTAATAGGTTTTTTTTTTCTTCATTTTTAGTTAAACAAAATGAATATGAACGCAACAATAATAAATAAACTTATCATTTATTAAAGAAAATACAAAACAAACAAAACTATCAATAGAGAAATGGGAATTCTTAGTAAAGAATTCAACTAGATAAAAGGATGGGTTAATAGTTCTAAATTCCATACAAGTTCTACCTAGAGTTTGGAATCTACCATTGAAAGAGGTTCCCCATTTTTTGGAATTTAGAACTTATCTTACATACCCCGTGAACTTGAAACCTACCCTATCACAAGTTCCAAAATCAGTTACAAGATATACTAAGGTTCCACCTATATTATTTTTAAACGATTATTTATATTTAAGCACAAGAAAAATATGAACGTTAATAAAATAAAAATCTTAACCATAAAATGGAAATTCGGACTAGTGCTTACATGTACACTTACCATCGAATGGTATAGAATATCGGATGATCACACAGAGATATGGATCAAGAAAAACATAAAAACTTGTTTCGAGATTTTAGATTACAGGTTCCAAGTTCCAAATTCTAGATTCCTTCAACTAAGAACCTAGAACCTATCAATTAAAATAAATTCATCATTTTTTTAAAATTCAAAACCTACTTTACACACCTTAAAATCTAAAACTTACAGATTTTCACGAATTCAATTCTCATGTTCTAGATATTACTCTGGAATTATGCTCATCTCTAATTGGTAGGGTTTGTCACAGCTGCTAAAGCTTTGAGCGACGTATTTGAGCACGGGAGTATAATATTTACTCATGCAGATCTCTTCTCGGGAAGATGGTTAGAATGATGGTTTGCTCAAAAAAAAAAAAAATGATGGTTAGAATGATGTGCCGTGTTCTTTGTCGTATCTGAGCGACTTATGGAGTGTTAATGACATCTGGTGCACGCGAATGTCTTCGTCTCTTTACTGACCGACTTAGCTGCAGGCTCTCATGGGACTAGGAGGCACTTTATTTTTATGGCATCAGACCACAATAATGCTCATAATAGGCCTGTTTCAAAAGTATATCTGATTAATGTCGAGAAAATTACCAAAAAAAAAGTCAATAAATATATTACATTTATATTAATTAAGTATTAATTTTTAATTATATTAATTGAATTATAAATATTTTTACGTTTTATCAATTGAGTCAATCTCGTCAATTTTGATTGGAAACCATTGACATGGATACGTAGCATCTTATGTGTGGGGAGATTTTTTAACAATATATTTAATTTTTTTTTTATTTGTAATTTTTTATTTTCTTCTCTTTTCCTTCTTTATTTTTTTCTTTTTAACTATGGTCAGCGAGGGCTTCACGACCCTACCCAGTGGTCAACGTGGCCCCAATGACCCTCACCGGCCACACTAAAAGGAAAAAAAATAGAAGAAATAAAAAATTAACTAAAAATATTTACAATTAAAAAAGTTATACACACACCAATAGTGCCACATAAATAGTTAGTGTTCACATTAATAATTTTTGGTCAAAATTAATCGAATTGACTTTATTAGCAAAACTTAAAGATTTATGGCTCAATTGGTATAACTGAAAATTTTAAAACTAAATTGACATAAATGCAATTAGTTTTTTTAATTTTTTGGTAATTTTCCTGATTAATGTCTGGGGATAACCAACAAATAATTACATGTCCTAAAGATTAATTGATTTATTTACATTTGATGATGAGCTGGTCATGGAAAATAATTTATGTGGAAATTTATTTTGTAGACTTTCCAATATTTGGAAATGACCAAAATAATTAGTCGGTTCAAAAGCATTTCCAATCAAGAAAGTACTTGTTCTTAAAATTGAGAAAAAGATTTCTCGAAAACTTTTTCCTTAGCTAAGTTTATGTTATTCCCTCCTGATTGACATCAAAGAACTTCAATCAAATTTAGAGCTTTGATGAGGCGCCCCCACCACCCTCCCCGGCGCGGGGGCGCGGGGGCAATCCTCATTCACTTCCCGCATTTGTTTTCTCTATTCTCGTTGATAAATCCACAAGTCAAATTCTCATTTATTATAGAGTAATACGTTGAATCTATGATTAATGTTAAGCCACGTAGGCTTGGGCACCCAACTCCCACGCTCAAGTCATTGACATCTAGACTCGAGTCCATTGAGCCAGGCTTAGGTCCCCAATGCTTGCACTCAGATTTATAGTGGCTAAGCCCGAGAAATCAATGCTACTGCAATCAGGACCCCGGCTGCTGGGCCCAAGTCCCCATAGGCCGAGGCCTAATCCCCAATGCTCGAGACGAGGTCTTCTTCTCTTTTAACCTATAGCATGTACACTCTGCCATTCTTCAGAGAACAGCGAACACCATCTGAACAAAGTGAAATCTGATTAAAGGCAGACCGACTCCATCTGAGCAATTCAAGATCAACCCCCCATCTTCTTTGTTTTCAAACAGACAGTATATATACTCTGCCCACCCTCTCATTCTATTATTGAAAGGTCCAGTAAATAAATAAATAAGTATTCGGCAAATTCAGTTTTATTCTATGCAGCGACCACTAGCCAGTCGCAACAGATACAAACACAGTAAAGAACAAAATGAAATTCTTAAAAAAAGAAGAGAAAAGAAGAAAAAAGAAACAAAGTGAACCAGCATTAGGACCGTTAAATGGGTGGGTTAGGTTGGACCTGGTGCCCAAAAATGCTAATTGCAACGACGATTCAGCTTAATGTTATTTGGCTATGAAACAGACGGTGCAGTGGATGGTAAAAAGTGAAGGGAGAAAGGCCGACGACTGTCGCCAGAAATGCACTACTTTTGATGCAAGGGAAAGGAGCAGGAGGGGGCACGTCCTTATCTGGCCACCCATCAATCATGAAGAGACACACTGACGGTGTCAAGTGGGCGGGGCTTTCACTTTTTCTATTGAAATGATAATGACTGCATTGCGTGAGGGCATTGCCACCGTACAAAGGGGTCAGTTTCCCTTGTTTGGTTGCGATTGATTGCTTTTGTTTTGTTGCAATGAATGACAAAGCGTTAAGAGAACGACACGTGTCGCATACTGGGCCCAATTATCAGGGCTTTGAAAACTTTTCTCTCTCTTCTCTCTGCACGCGTGCTCTCTCTCTCTCCTCTTGAGAAGAACCAATACTCTCCCAAAGCTTTCCTTGTCGCATTTTACATTCGATCAATGAGTATAAAAAAATTCAACATACGGTCAATTTTTTCAACACACTCCAACATGTGAGTCTGAAATTCTGATATGCAAATCCGACACGTACGGATTCAATTTAAAAAAAAATTCAATACTAAAAAGTCAAAATATAAATATATGAAAAAATAATTAAAATAACAAAAATAAAGAAGGAAGAAGAAAATTTCCACTCTCAAGTTTATCACTTACAAGTTTTAACCTTCCCGTGAGTAATGATGGAATGTCCTCTTCTCGTTGGTGTAGCTCCATTGCCCCTGCAAAGTTAAAAGTTGTTATTTTTTTGCTCATTTCCACCTCTCATAGGAGTCGTTTTGCTAGTGAAATCAAACTTAGGTTCGACAAAAAAAAAAATTCAAACTTAGGATTTTTCCTAATTTAGACCAAAAATACATTGATGTTCATAAAAGTGTTATATATAGTTAGAATATAACTATTTCAAAGTTTTTTGAAATTTGAATATAAAAAATTACTTCCCTAATTCAAAAGAAACATGCCCTCAAATACCACCATTATGTTTTATCCGTGAAAAATTGGGTGATGCATCTTTTGGGATAAGAGGGGAGTGAAGAAGCATTTTTTTTTTTTTTTTTTTTGTGGGTGTTTTGGCAATTAAAGAGGAAATGAATTGTAAATTCAATCTTGAGCATGGCAACTAGGGGTGCACATGGCAACAAAGGGTGCACATGACAACATTTCTATTCTAGGGTACTATTTCTTTTTAGAAATAGTTTTTTTTTTCTATTTTTACTCGAGAAATAATTTTTGAGTAAAATAAGATTTTTGGTAACTATACAAAATTTATATTCTTAGAATAGAAAAAGAATAGAAATGTGTTTTATACAATTTATAATTTTTTGTATTTATTTTTTTTTACTCTTACTCACACCGTTGACCGCCGCTCGCTATTGCACAATCGCCGACCGTTGCCGCCGACCACCATCGTAAGACCATCGCCCACAGCTCACCAATCGTCGGCGCCGACCACCGTCACCCACAGTCCACCGGCTGGTGGCATCGTTAGCTAGTGGGCTGTGGGCGATGGCGACCGTTGTCGGCGGTTGCAAGCATTTGGGCGGTGGCAGCAGCGATCGCCAGCAGTCCGACAACGGCTGCAGCGGTCACCGGTGCAGCGATCGACCGACGGTGGCCACAAGCGGCCAGTGGTGGCCCCAACAAGAAATAAAAACAAAAGCAAAATAGAAATTTAAAAAAGGACTTATTTCTAGAAATTATTTCCGGAATAGAAGTTACTTTTTTTTTCTTATGGTTAATACCTAAAAAACCCCAAACCGGTACATTTGTGACAAATTTACCCTAAACTATTTTTTTGACCGCCAAAAACCCTAAATTGGTATACATTTGACAAATTTACCCCAAACTGGTACACTTGTGACAAATTTACCCTATATTAGTTTTTATTAAATTTTATTCTTAAATTATTAAGTTAAATGACACGTGACAAATTGACCAGTATACCAATTTAGGATTTTATGCTTCGTTTGTCACAGTTTACAATTTTTATGATTTTTGTGGTATTAATTCAATTTAACAAATGGTATATTTGTCACAAATTTACCATTTTAGGGTATTTTGTAGTCGAATAAATTAGTTTGGGGTAAATTTGTCATAAATGTATCAGTTTAGGTTTTTTTTATAGTCAATCAGGGTAAATTTGTCACAGGTATACCATTTTGGGATTTTTCATGATCAAAAAAATAGTTTTTGCAAATTTGTCACAAGTGTACTAGTTTGGGGTTTTTCAAGGTATTAACCATTTTTCTTATTTCTGTTTCAAATCTATTTTCCAGCCACTCTTTTTATTTCGGGAATAGAAAAATAAGTTGACGTTACTAAATGGATTGCTTTTTTTTGTTCTGGGGAACAAAAGAACATAAATTGGGAGAAATAGAAACATTACCATGCATGCCCTAGCTGGCCTCGCCAAGCTTAGCTAAAGCCACAAGGGCCAAGCACATATTTGGTGCGGGCTAGACGAGAGCATATAGTTATAGGACTTGACCCAAATTAACTAGGGTCAATTATGTATTTTGTCGATAGGCGAGTCTAAACAATAATTTTGGCCAGATGCAATGTCCTAGTTAAATCAAATTGTTGATCACCTCAAACTGCAAAAGGCAATGGCATGTTTTAGATGGCCCGTAGAGGAGGAATTGGGTGAAATGACATGTAAAGATTGAAAAACTTTAAAATGATTAAGATGTAAGCAAGCCCAAAGCATCTCAATCCTTGACGTTCATATGTCCTTCCTGAGGACGGTGTGATCAATGGGCTTAAATCCATCGAATTCAATTACACACCCCAAGCGTCTCGCGGCTGGGGATATGCAAGAAAGCCACCTGAAAGTTCGGAGTCGAGCCGTTTGATCGAGAGCCAATCCAACGGTGGAATAACCACCGGACCAACGTTGAGGGACGGGTCTTGTGGGCCCCATCCCATGTCCTTGTTTCCCCAATAGGAAGGTGACAATTTTGCAGTTTAGAGTGCGTTTGGTAACGATTCTGTTTCGGAGAATAATTTTTTATTAGAAATGATTTTTTCTTATTCTGTTCTTAAGAACAATTTCTGAGCAAATGAAGTCGTTTAGTAATCTTCCCAAAGTTTCTATTATTGAGATAGAAATATGTTTGGTAATATTTTTAGATTTTTTTTTTTAAAATTTTTAATTCTTTTATTATATTTTCTTATTTTTTTCATTTTTCTTTTTCCTTTTTCTTTTTCTTTTCGGGCGGTTGCTAGCCATCGCCGTAGCCGGCTACTAGCTAGACAAGGTCCCGGCAAGCTCGTTGGAGCCTTGCTAGGCCAGTGGCGAGGCCCAATGAGCACGCCTCGCCTTGGCCCGGCGAGGCCCGCCTCGTGTCGCCTAGGGAGGCTGAGCCTTGCCTTGCCTTGGCGTCTCCGGGGGTTGGCGACGCTTCGGTGAGGTCGCCGGCCCTCGTCTGGCCGGTCGCCGGCACCGGCCATGGCGAAGGTTACGCGACCGACCAAAAGGAAGAAGAAGAAGAATAGAAAGAGAAGAAAAAGAAGAGAAGAAGAGAGAATAGAGGAAAAAAATAGATTTTAAAAATTGTTCCCGAGAACAAAAAGTTACTTTTTTTTTTTTTTTTTTTTTGTTTCAAATTTATTCCTGGAAATAAAAAAAATAGATATTTTGTTCCCGAATTTTTTTTTACTAAATAGGTTTCTATTCTTTTTTCGTTCCCTAAATAAAAGAACATGAATAGTTGTTCCTAGGAACAAAAACAAATTTTACCAAACAGAGCCTTATAATCCGCATGCTATCATCCTCACTCCGAGGCACACCAAGAAATAAATAAATATGAGTATGGATATACAGAAACACTACACTTATGGCATTAATACTGTAACATAATATAAAACATTCTCCTTACGTGCTTATAATACGGCTCATCAGTGCATTTTTTTGTGATTCGAGCGGAAAAAGTTAACCCATAGAAAAAGATGAAAACCCAGAAAATTCGTTACCATCATATTACGAATAAATTGATTTGAGTTCTTAAAAGTAAATTTCTAAAAAATCTAGCAATTACGACAAAAATACATGTCGGTGCATAAACAGCAATTCCAACACCACATCCTTGTAGACAGAAGGTTGCTACGTGTATTAGACTATGCTTTTTTATTCGTCTATACATATTTATTTACTTGTAAGTCGCATGAAACTAATGGAAATAACACAAATCTTTTAGTCCAAATACAAGCGAGCTCAATATGGATAGAAAGCACATAGAAATGATAACACATTACTCCTATTCAGACATTGATGCGTCAAAAATACACAGAGATTGTACTTATTCTTGCTTTCACCATCCGATTTACTGTCCATCGCTTGTAAATCCAACGGACAACATCTAATGGCCTAGGTCTTTTACTGTAGCATGCACTTCATCATGGAAGAAAATATTGTGTGCAATTTTTGTGTAGCGTCACGTGTCTTGCCAGGTCCACCTGTAAAAAATTTTGAGATTCCCCACTCTACATCTCTCTGTTTTTAGCAATTGCTTTTCTTCTATCCTCTTGTGTCCGCCATGGATTGAGCTCAAGCCTAAGGCTTATGGCCACTTAGGAGCTCAATCTCAATCTCGGAACTTGGGGTAGCCTTGGCCTCTCGAGTTTTGAGCTCAGCCTCAAGCTCGTGGCAATGGCCACTTGAGCTTCGAGCTGGTGGCCATGGTGGCTAGAACTTTGAACTCCCGTCCATGGCCGCTAGATTTGAGCTCGTGGACACGAACGCTCAATATGGAGTCTGAAAGCTAATATGGCCACGAAGTTCGAGCTTGGGCCGAAAGTTGCCAGCTTAAACTGGAGCTAGCAGCAGCCATGGCCGCTTGAGCACGAGGTTGCGACCATGTTTGCCAAATCTCGAGCTTACAGTCATGGCCACCTGAGCTTGCAAAAGCCATGGCCTCTAGAGCTTCGGGCGTGTGGCTATGGACGTTCGATGGGGAAAAGTAAGAGAGAAGACGAGGAACAAGTAGTGCTAAACACACAGAAAGAGTAACAGAGAGAGAGGAAAGTAAACCTCAAAATTTCTGCGCTGGCGCGACACGTGTTGCGTTCCGAACGGGCTATCGTAAATTTATTCACAACATGATGGAGATGATGCTCTTAACCCTCTAATCCGATCCCCCCAAAAAAAAAAAAAAAAAAAAAAAAAAGTGACCTTCTAATTCATGGGACACTCGCCACTTCCTATATATACGAGCATGCTCCCCACTTCATTCCCCTCTGTCTCTCTCTCACTTTTGATAAGCGTGGATTCAACATAGGCGTCGAGTCCAGCCATTCCTGCGACACAGTCTAGAGTTCACGTGAGGATGGCATTGCTCTCAGCTCTCATGACGGAGATCGCGATCCCAGTTTGCGCCTTCCTCGGGATTGCGTACTTCCTGGTGTGGAGGTTACTCAAGTGGCGCGGTGGCGACGGCCTTGAGGCCAAGTGTGCTGAGATAAAGAGGGCCGTCTCTGAAGGTGTGACTTTATACAGATCCTATAGCTTCACAACTCGTCTGCTTTAAGGAACTTTTCCTTTTTGCTGCACTCGGGATTGATATTCCTACATTCTCAAAACAGTTTAGATCTTTCGGTAATTAAATTTTATGGGGACGTTTTCCAGTAAAGCTCGTAAGCTTTTAGCTCATGTTCGTTGTCCCAGGGAGAAAAGGAAAGAACGACGACAGAATGAAGTGAATTTGATTTTCTGGGGATGCGAGTCTTTTCTTTTTCTGGGCTCAGAGAGGGTGTAGTTCAACCTTCTCCTCTCTGTCTCACCCGCACTGTTCATCAACAGGTTTTTGGGGTGAATCTCGCATCTGCCTGAGCAATAGCAACAAATTCGAGTCTTGTAATCTGATGATAGCTCAACAAAATCACGAGCTTCTTCTGCTGCTTGTGGGGCGAGTCATTTTTAGGGTTTGTAACAGCTGCTAGAGCTTTGAAAGACGCATCTGAGCAGAGGAAGATGGTTGGAAGTTGGAATGACGTTGGTGGTCTTTGTCGTGTTGTTGGGGTGAGTGTTAAACTGGTACAGCTCTTTGGCTTTCGCCATTCGTTGGAGCAATTATATTCGTCTCGTGCGCTTTATATATATATATATATCGTCGTACGCGCGTAAAGTTCACGCTTTGTTCGGATTAAGTTTATGCACGTGTTGTGCACGTGAATGTTTTCGTCTCTTTAAACGCTAACTTAGCTGCTGCAGGTCCCCATGGGACTGGGAGGCACTGATGGCATGACTTGACAAAAAATGTCTGTAACATAGCTGTTTCAACTAAAATAGCTGTTTCAACGTATATTTGATTAATGTCTGAGGATAACCGACGAATAATCACATGTCAAAAGATCAATTGATTTATTAGCTCAAGAATTGAGCTAATAAATCATTAGCTTCCATTAGTTTTCTCTATTCTTATTGATAACTTGACAAGTTCTCATTGATTATATAGTAATACTTTCAATCTGTGATTTATGTCAAGTTACCAAGGCCTGGATAACCAGCTCCTGCGCTTGAGTAATCAACACTCAGGCTTGAGTCCAATGAGGTCAAGCCTAGGTCCTTAATGCCTGTGCTTGGGTTTATATTGGCTAAGCTCAAGAAACCCTAGCTCTTGCAATTGGGATCTTGGCAGTTAGACCCGAAGCTCTCTAGTTCGAAGCCTAGTCCCCAATGCCCCAGCCAGAGTCCTTGAACTCAAGTCTAGGTTCTCCATGGTGGGGCTCGGATCTCGTGAGGCCTAGCCCAAGACCCTGGCATCCATACCTGGGTCTTTGCCAATTGTGCCCAAGTCTCCCGTGGCTAGGTTGAGGACCCCGTGCTTGAGCCTAATACCCCAAGGTTGGGCTTGGGGCCTAAGCACCTGAGGTTGGATTCCATAAGAGAAAAAAATTAATTGATTACAATTTATAAAAGCATTTAAGTTTTGAAAATTTAATTTTTGATAAAGTAAAATTTGATGATATAGCATATCTCGCCCTTATATCATTTGATTAGTGCATTTTTTTTCAGAAAAATAAAAGTAAGTTTTTCTTTCTAAACAAGGAAGAATAATTTTCAATTGACTTTCAAATTCCAGTAAACCACCAGAAAATATTTCCACTTTCCCGAAAATGACTTATTGAAACATATTTTCTGTCATATTTTTTGTAAAACACGAGCAGAGCCTAAGTTTGACTTTTTCCTTTCATGCTTTGTTCTTTTATTTGTTATAGGAAGCTTGGTATGTGCAACTAATGACAGTTAGGATAGTAATTTTAAAAATATATATATAATTGGCTTTAGTCGAAGCATATTGTATTAGAAAGGTGAATTGCTGAGAATCTCCGACCTTCAATTCTGAAGTATTTTTCACTTCGTCAGTAAATGTGTTTGAAGGTTTTTATCATTATAGGTTATGATTGGATGCAGAACATTTCTCATTTTCGTGAGATTGCCATCCTCGACTTGTCATACTAGTGACGAAACAAAAAAATTCTATAGGATTAGTTAAGAATATAGAGGTAACGAACTGTGATTATATTTCTCTCCTTTGTGTTACATTCTTGCTCCTTCTAACTAAAGTCCTTATACAATGTTTCATACCTATTTCTTATCATTCTTATTTGAATTATCTTTCGAACTAGAGCATTATCAGTTCTAATGTGAACTTATTTTTTTTTTTTTTTTTCCCAATCATTTCCCTGGTAGCAGTTCACCCTTCTCCTCTTCTAATTCTAGGATATAAGTTCCGTAATTTCTGTTCTGATGTTTTCTCATTCTCTCGGTTTTAGTTCCGACTCTAACCTATTGTTCAATATTGTAAGTCATAACCTGTTTCTAGTTTCTTCTTTATTTGTAATGCTTTAATTAAAGGTTAATATTATGAAAAACCCTAAATTGATATACCTGAGATAAATTTACTCAAAATTAATTTTTTGGCTACCAAAATCCAAACTGATATACCTGTAACAAATTTACTATATGGTAGGTTCTATTATATTTTACCATCAAATTACTGAGTTGATTGATACTTGGTAGTTGACAAGGTATCAATTTGGAGTTTTACTCTCCGTTTGTCATAGATATATCAATTTGTGTTTTTTTGTGTTATTAATCTAATTAAATGTGAATTAATGGATGATAAATTTGTCGTAAATATACCAGTTTGAGATTTGTTGTGAAAAAAAAAAAAATTAGTTTGGTATAAATTTAATATAAGTGTACTAGTTTGAGATTTTTCCTAATCAAAAAATTAATTTGGAGTAGATTTGTTATAGATGTATCAATTTATGATTTTTTGTGATATTAACTTTTAATTTAAATTAATGTTTTAGATGTATTTATAATAATATTCTGGGTCTGGGACAATGCACTGAATATTCAGTTCTTTTTCTTTCATTAATTATTTTGCAAAACCGTGTATTTATTTTCTTTCAGCCCTTTTCCCATCTTGTCCTCCTCGTTATGGTCTTGTCACCCTTCCGCCGGCGGGATATTTAACACTTCGACTGTCCACCTTGCCAAATGTGATTAGTAACATGAACCATACCATCGTTCGAGTTACTCTTTTGGGGGTGCTGTAGGCTAGGCTATTTTATTTCTTGGTACTGTTAAACGTCCGAGGGGCAAATCTCGTACCAATTTGAGGAGATAAATTTGAAGGCAAAACACTTACAATTCACACAATTCAATGTAGAGAATGGTACATATAGGCCTTTTTGTTTCATTTAAACTCGTTACATGACTCTTACACAATAACTTATTAAATATTTCTAACATTCCAAGGAGATAGATTCTTGGAAATTTACAAAACATTGAACTAGACCTAGAAAGACGATCAGTCAAAATATAGAACTACGAATAAACTCTTGAAAACAACTTCAATAAAAACTTTTCTAAACTTGTGCACTGCTCTCGGAATCCGAATAACATCGATGACTTGTTTAGTGAATCGGTAACCTTTCTGCATCATGGGAACTTCAACTTATTAAATCATTACCGAAATTTGGTTTAATTGCTAACAAGAACTAGGTTCAACAAAACTAGGCAATGGAATAAACCAACTGGATTTAACTGAGTTAGACGTTATTTTGTCACACAAAACGTACTTTATTTGCTTGATAGAGAGGCCTGAATTATCGTTTGTGATTGTAACAGGTGTGAAATCTTTTCTATGCACGGAGTACCAGTATGTTGGAGTTTTCGTGGTTGCTGTTGCGATTCTAATCTTCCTCTTCCTTGGCTCTATTGAGAGCTTCAGTACCCAAAGCCGCCCTTGCACGTTTGATCCTTCAAACGCGTGCAAGCCTGCACTTGCCACAGCCTTTTTTAAAGCTGTTTCATTCCTAATTGGTGCTTTCACATTACTTGGCACGAAATTTGCCATCTATCCTAACGCAAGGACTGACTTGGAAGAGAGAAGTGGCGTTGGAAGAACTTGCATTGCTGCTTTAGGTCTTCTCGTGCTCTATCTTGAAATCATTCTGTTCAAGTTGTACTATGGCAATGACTGGGAGGGTCTTTTTGAGGCCATTACCGGCTATGGTCTTGGTGGATCTTTCATGGCTCTCCTTGGAAGAACCTGTGGTGGAATTTATGCCAAGGCTGCTGATGTTTGTGTTCATCTGGTTAAAAAGATTGAGCGAAATATCCAACAAAATGATCAAAACCCAGCTGTATGTACTCTTATTGTAGCTCTATCTCCTAAGCATATCATTCTCTTTCAGTCATAAAGGGGTTTGATCTTAATCGTTCAGGTGATTCCTAATAATGTTGGTGATGTTGTTGGGGATATTGCTGGTATGGGGACTGATCTTTTTGGCTCTTATGCCGAATCATCCTGCACTGCCCTTGTTGTTGCTTCCGTCTCTTCTTTTGGAATCGATCACAATTTCACAGCTATGTGTTATCCCCTGCTTATCAGCTCTATGGGTATCTTTGTTTGCTTGATCACAACTCTCTTTATGGCCAACTTCTTCAGAACCGAGGAGGTGGAGAAGATCAAGCCTAAATTGGAACGGCAACTTCTCATTTCCTCATGTCTGATGAGTGTCGGAATTGCAATTGTTAGCTGGATTGCTCTGCCCTCAAAATTCACAATTTACAACTTCGGGTCGCAGAAAGTTGTGAAGAAACTGTAAACTCCTTGATGATACTTATCTCTTTCTAATCCTAAATGCTGCTTTCTGCTAATGTTGTTCACGTGACATGCCTTAAATGTCAGCGGACTTTTACAGGATTCGATCAATGCGGTGAGTGTATGCATTCGCTAATTATGCATATGATCTTGCAGGGAGCTGTGCTTGTGTGTTTTTGTTGGTCTTTGGGCTAGGCAAGTCAGTGGGTTTTTCCTTGACTGTTGCCCCAGCAATGGCTACCGGTATTAAAATTTCCGAAGTAAATGAATGGTATGAATCCTTACGACTGTCGATGGACTTGTTCTGATTACGTAATGATCCTTTTCTCTGAAGCCCTATCCAAGATGGTGCTGGATCATTTGGCCGTGCCAACGTCATCATCCCAATTTTGGCCATCGCCATTAGCATTTTCTTGAGTTTCACTTTTGCTGCCACGTATGGAATTGCTGTGGCTGCCATTGGGATGCTAAGTATCATCGCCCCTGGATTGGCCATAGATGCTTACGGTCCCATCAGCCACAATGCAGGAGGTATTGCTAAAAGGCTGGCATGAGTGACGAAATTATTGAGAGAATTGATGCCGTTGACGCTGCTGGCAACACTACTGGGACCAGTGAAAAGGTACGGGCAATCCTTGCATATGGATATAGTATCGGACATTTTATCCTGTTGCCCTTATAGTAGCTTATCTTGATATAATTTAAGATATAGCAGGGGAAAGGGTGTCTGCGCATAGGAACTTTTCATGAAATTACGTTCATTTCATCCAGAATCTATGCACACTGTCCAATTATTTTCTTTTTCACGATAAATGAATAAATAGTATGTTAGTTATGCGAGCCCTTTTAAATTCCTTGACGTGCCGCCTTTCATCTATCATTCTCAATATTAGCCCTCTTGTCAAGTTCTGCTTTCCTATTGTTTAAATCTAATGTTAGATGGATCTTTTTTCATTTTTTTCTGGCATGAAGGGATTTGCCGTTGGATCAGCTGCCATGGTGTCTCTCGCTCTGTCGGGTGCATTTTTGAGTCGTGCGGATATCTCTCCTGTTGATGTCCTGACACCGATGTTCTTCATCGGTTTGATCATGGGTGCTGTTCTTTCTCTCAAGTTCTCTGCTATGACCATGAAAATTGTGGGAAGTACAGGATTGAAGATGGTTCAGCAGGTCTTCCAGCAGAACATTTCAAGACTCGAGAGTGGTCATGAGGACCCTGACTATGCTACATGCATTAAAATTTCAACTGATGCAGCTTTTAGGGGGATGATTCTACCTGGTGCCCTTGTCATGCTTATGCCACTTATTGTCGGGACCTTCTTTGGTGTGGAGATGCTGTCTGGTGTTTTGGCTGGCTCTCTCGTTTTTGTTGTTTGGGTAATCTTTTACCAAAGTAATCCATGTCAATCTATTTTGTTAGTTTACGTTGCTCAAGGTATATCTCTCCGATAGCGTGCTTGTTAAACGGGGTCAAGAAACTGTAGTTTCTGCGTTGTTGAACAAAATCTATGCAGGTTGGTGAACTGCTGATTAATGCTATTATCATAATCTATGACAATTGCGCGGCTTCACATCGGTTGTCTCATTTGATTGTGGTATTTTCCTGATGAAGATTATTCATTGTGCTTGGTTTTGAACAGATTGCGATTTGGGCATCCTACACTGGTGGAGCATGGGACAAAGCGATAGAGAACATCAAGGTATGCAGCTGCTCCAACTGCTCGAAAGCTGGTTTTTTTCGATATACTCGGCTGTTGTGGTTCAGTGACCTGATAAGAAAAGTTATCTGACTTAACATATTATTTTCCCGTATGTTGAATTTTCTTTCAGGCTGGTGCTTTGGAGCATGCGAGGACCCTGACCCTTCCTCAAGGAGGGATGCTTCGCCGTGCAGCTGAGAAGGGAGATGCCATTGGCAATCCCCAGATGGACACGTCAGGCCCACCACTCAACATCCTCGTCCAGCTACTGGCAGTCGAGTCGCTCGTGTTCGCTCCCTTCTTTGTTACTCACGGTGGTTTGCTCTTCAAGATTTTCTGAGGGAGGGAATAGACGACTTCCCTTTTGTAGCAGCAGCAGCATCGTCATTCACTCAATTTGCTCTTAAAACATCTATTTCCGTGCTTGTTGCCCGAGCTGATAAACCTCTCTTGCTCCTCTACTGCTTCGGACGTTTCGAGCAAGTGCTTTTGAGTTTTGATTAAGGTTTTGGATTATCCGAATGACTCGGTTTAATTTGAAGAAACAATATCAAGAACAAGATTGAAAGGTGTGGTCTTGGCCAAAGTAGGAACGTGACGTCATGATAATAAGTCGAAGGCGCTCGGGTGCTAAAGCATGTGTGTGGTGCTCCATCTTCGCTAACTCACCCCACGTAAAGATGAAGAAGCATTCAAATCATGACCGCGCATCAATCTAAGGAACACAAACCCTACTTTAATTATGGATCAACCGTCTATCGGTGCCGATGATAGAGACGATATGTGAGCTTAAAAAGGCAGGACCATATGACCATGGAGGCAGGACTGAAGCTAACGCCGTTGATCTAGTCCACGGAGCATGCGGATCAATATCTGGGGGACTCAGCCTCAAAAGCATCTTGTGAGGTGAGGGGAGCTGAAGTGGCAGGCTAAAGGGCTTTTCCCAAGTGATGTGGGACTCCCTTCTGCAGGGGCTTAACATGCACTTGGATCCACTTTAACCTGGCTTTGATGTTAATATGGGGGGACTCAACCTCAGAAGATGTTTTGGGAGGTGAGGGGAGCCGCAATGGTTATTGAGCAGACCAGAGGGCTTCTTCCAAGCGATGTGGGACTCTCTTCCACAGGGGCTTAACATGCACTTGGATCCATTGAGGGGATCTATTTCTTGAACCGGGGATTACCAAATAAGATACAACAGATATGCTATCCACACAAGGGAACCTCTTGTTCAAGCCTTCTAGGGACTGTCTTTTAGTTGCTAACTGTCCGAGAATTTAGTGTAGAGTATAGAGATGCCCAACGATTTCGGGATGAAAACATTTGATAACCAGTTGAGCTGAATTTCTCAAAGGATCCTACCAGACTGGAGAAAATGAAGTGTTTAGAGAGACATTAGAGGGATTTTCACAAACCACACACTTACTTAAGGGACTCTGCCCAACACATTACATCATCACTAAGAGGTTACCAAAAAAAAAGAAGAAAAAACAAGGACCAAGCTCATGGGTGTGAAAACAAATAGAGGCTCCGGAAAATTCGATCGGGAATTATTCTAGATGATATGAACAATTACAGTGAACAATGTTTTCCTTAGCCTATTGCTATAGTACTTGCTACAGTGACTTTGCTACAGTGTTTTCTCTTGTCACAGGCATGGTCATTTGACTCACAAGCATTATTGTCATAGTCTAAGTCATCAGTACTATGTGTCTCTACAAGAAGATGTTATGTTAGGGCAAAAAAAAAATCAAATGCAGAAACCAGAATCGATTATAGACAAACCTCCAGCCATTGTTTTTTTTTTTTGGTAAGAACCTCCAACCATTGTTCGTATTCACGTTTGTCTGAAAATCTTGAAAATTCAAAGAAATATTGTGCACACTCTACTAACCCAATTCCCTCACATATATTGATGGTGTATTCCAAAAGAGAGGGTTTGTATTAGACCTCGTGATCACCCGTCAGAAATGAACGCTCGTTCCTTTTATACACCGTCTCCCATCAAGACGGTTACCAAAATTGGCGGTTGTCATGAAAAGGTATGAAATGTAGAAAAATTATAGGTTGAATAACCGCCACTTTAAAAAGAAAATGTGGGTCTGAAAGTGTGGGATCACAAAAAATAAATAACATTCTCTCACTTGATCCCATCATTTTCATCATGCGAATTATCCAACCAAATCCATGAAAAACTTTATACTTAAAGAAAAGAAACAAAACACATGGATCATGGCGACATATCCTCTAAGAGTGAGTAATATTTTCCATGTATCACAATGCATCTTATTTCTTTAATGTCAGCCTGCATGTGATAACACATTTTAATGAATAAACCCTATGTTTATTCTAGAACCAAGGATAAAATGTTAGTCTCATAAATAAACAACAAAATGTGTACACTAAAATTGAGAATCAACATTACAACATAATATGAGTTTCATACAACAAAAATCATCTATATGATGACAAATTACATGATGGGACCTATTCCTGTACTATTTACATGATCCTTATACTTTATTGGTGGTATGCCTTTAGTTAAATGATCAGCTATCATCAATTCAGTGCTAACGTGTTCTATGACCACTTTGCACTCTTTAACATGTTACCTTATGGCTAAATACTTGATGTCGATATGCTTACTTCGACTGCCACTTTTGGCATTTTTAGCCATAAAAAACCACAGCTGAATTGTCACAATATATTCTTAATGGCCTAGAGATAGAATTAACAATCCTAAACCTAGTAATGAAACTCTTCAACATAAATCATGCGAAGTAGCCTCAAAACAAGAAATGAACTTAGTCTCCATAGTAGAAGTAGCAGTCAAAGCCTTCTTCGCACTTCTCCATGACACAGCTCTACCAGCTAACATAAAAAATGTATTCAGATGTTGATTTTCCAGGTTGTCAGTCCGTGTATATATAAGTATGTAGCCTTTGGTACCCTGAAGGTATCTCATCACTTTTTTTTGCAACTTTCTAGTGGTTCATACTTGGATTACTTTGATATCTTCCTATCATTCCCAACATTCCCATAGCAAAAGTGATGTCAGATCGAGTGCAAACCTGAGCATACATTAAGCTTTCGACAGCAAAAGCATATGTAATGTTATTCATTTGTTCCATTTCTATATCGTTCTTCAGGCATTGGTTCACATTGAACCTGTCACCCTTCACAATGGGTGCTATACTTGGTGAACAATCTTTCATCCGAAATCTCTCCAGGACCTTATTGATATAGATTTCTTTAGATAGTCCTAAAATTCCTCGAGGTCTATCTCTATGGATCTTAATGCCAATGACATAAGATGTCTCACCTATATCCTTCATGTCAACACTCTTAGAGAGAAATTGTTTCACCTTATGTAGCAACCTCTTATCATTGGTTGCAAGTAAAATATTATCTACATATAGTACAAGGAAACAAATTTTGCTCCCACTAACATTTTGGTATATATATTGATCCATGACATTTTATACAAAACCAAGTGAAAAGATGACATTTTCGAACTTTAAGTACCATTGGCGAGATGCTTGTTTCAAGCCACGTATAGATTTCTAAAGCTTGCACACCAAATGCTCACCTTTACTATAGGAGAATCCTTCAGGTTGTTTCATGTAAACCTCCTCATTTAGTTTTCCATTGAGGAATATGCCGTTTTCTGATCCATCTGATGAAATTCCATATCAAAATGGGCAACCAATACCAAAACAATACGAAGAGAATCTTTCTTAGATACAGGAAAGCCGGCTAAATAGAAGGGGCATTATGAGCAACAACCAACCTTAAACTTGAGGTGGAAGATTGAGTGTATGAATGATCTTTTTTAGGAACAAGGCCCTTCGATCGATCGCTCTCATTAATCAAGTCATTTTAAAGAAATTTAGTGTTTATTGTTCCACGATCCTAGTGGTGTGAGATGGACAATAAAACTTGTATCCCTTAGACCTTTTGACATATCCAATGAAATACCCACTTATGGTCCTTGGGTCAAACTTCTTTTCTTGTGGATTGTAAACTCTCACTTCAGACGGGCATCCCCAAACGTATACATGTTGCAAACTTGGTTTCCAACCTTTAAATAACTCAAAAGGTGTCTTTGGAATAGCTTTGGTCGGAACTTGGTTTAATATGTACACAACCGTCTTAAGTGCTTTAGTTCACAAGGACTTAGAAAGTTAGGACTGCTAAGCATACTTCGTACCATGTCCAATAAAGTTTGGTTTCTTCTTTTCACTACACCGTTTTGGTTTGGAGAACTAGGCATAGTATATTGGACAACTATTCCATGCTCTTGAAGAAATTTTGCAAATGGACTAGGTGCCTGTCCATCTTCAGTGTATCTACTATAGAATTCTCCACCTCTATCTGATCTCACGATCTTAATTTGTTTACCGTATTATTTCTTTACTTCCAGTTTAAATACCTTAAATGCATCTAACGCTTCATGTTTATTATGAATCAAGTAGAGATACATGTAACGTGAATAATCATCTATGAAAGAAATGAAGTATTTTTGACCACACGAGTCCATATTCGAACCATAAATATCCGTATGTATGATTTCTAATATTTATGTACTTCTCTTGGCACCTTTCTTTGTCTTATTAGTCTGCTTTCCCTTTATGCAGTCCACACAAGTATCACAATCACTAAAATCTAAAGTAGTAAGTACTCCATTATTTACCAATCGCTTAATTCTTTCTATGGAGATATGTCATAATCTCCGGTGCCACAACATAGAGGAATGTTCTTTCACGGCATATCGTTTTATATCAGTGTTATCATGAACATGCATTGCATTATAATAGGCATTGTTTTGTAAATTAATTCGAAAAAAGACCATCAGACAAAGTACCACTCCCAAACAATTTCAAATTTAAACGATAAACAGAAGTTTGAATCTAAAAAGTTAAAAGAGTAACCTAAAAGTACAAGTCTTGAAACTGAAATTAAGTTTATAGAGAAACTGGGAACATAAAAGGTTTTTTCCAAATTCAAAACAAAACCACTATTGAGAACTAGTCTATATGTACTAATAGCTTCCGCATGCGAACGCATCTTGTTTTTTGAATAGATGCTTTGTTCACTTCTCACTGACTTCCTGTGGTTTTGAAAACCTTGCAAGGAATTTGAAATGTGGATTGTAGATCCAGAATCAATCCACCAAGTGTTGTGACTAACATCAGCTATATTAGATTCATAACAAACACAAGAAATTGGATTACCTTTATTCTCTAGCCAAGCCTTAAATTTGACGCAATCATTCCTTATATGCCCATTCTTTTTACAGAAGAAACATTTGGATTATTTCTTAATGTTAGTTTGGGGAGGTATTTTACCTTTTCCCTTATGCTTGCCATGGCCCTTATTCTTTCCTTGCGTTGCCAAACGAGCACTTTCTCCCAATTCCATAATCAGTCTTTCTTTCTCTTGAATACACATGGTCATGAGTTCATTAATTGACCATTTATTCTTATGTGTGTTGTAAGAGATCTTGAAAGGTGCATACTGTTGCGGGAGAGTGTTTAGAATATAATATACAAAAAATGATTCAGATATCTCAACCTCAAGGTTCTTAACCTGAGCTGCAATATCCCTCATTTGCATGATGTGCTCACGCACACCTCTAACATTAGTGAGTTTTAACGATGAAATTTTATAATCAGGGTCATGGCATGCGCCTTCTCAAAAGTCTCAAACTACACATCTATGACCTCCAATAAAGCTTTAGCATTGCTATGCTGAGTAACCGAACCACGAATACTAGGATATATTTTAGCCCTTATAAACATCGCATAAACGTGGTTGGACCACTTTCATTGGTTATAAAGAGCTATCTCAGTTGCAGTGCTCAAATCAGTAGGAGCAGGTGGTTCGTCTTTCCTTTAAGCATAGTTTATGTTCATCCACCCCAATTGAAGAAGAATTAACTCCTTCCAAATTTTATAGTTCTCACCATTCAATATGGGAACATCACACTTAAATTCAGAGAAATTCACAGGTTGCAAAACTGCATATTAAACAATCATGCTTATGTCATAAAATTTGATACAAAATATACATAAATCATGTTTTACCAATGTAAACATTTCACAAATATGAATCACATAATATAAAAACTGCATGTGGGCTGAGTTTTTAATTTAAATAGATTCATAATTACATTATGAAGAAACTACCATATTATCTACATTTTCTTAATCCCTGTGAGTAAATTAAGAAAAATAATATGATTTTATCATAATTAATCATATTAATATAATGAAAATTCCTGTGGGATAAATTCATCATATTAATATAATTAATTACAATTAATGTCCATTTCCAAATATGATTCGGAAGCTCTTAATATATAATTTAATTAATTAAAGATGATGTGGCCACTCTAATTAATTAAATATATGGATTATTGGACATTTAATTTCATACACAAATTATTCATAAAATGCATGCAATGACAAAATAATAAATAAATGTACCAAGAGGCAGAATGGTAAATAAATTGGCCAATGGCAGGATTGTAAAAATGTTAAAAGAGAAGGGCAAAAGCGTAAAGGGGAGTCACGGGGATGTCGGGCGCTGTATCCGCAACGGGCGCGTGGCCCGCATGCTCCTCGCCCAACATGCAGGCATGTACAACGCACGTGCCTGGCAACTACCGGGCAGTTCTGCGCGCTAGTGGTTGGCACAGGCGTGGATCCCACGTGCGCGCGCGTGGCGCATGGGTTTCACGTGCCTGCAACTGCAACAATGCGCATGTGAAGTCCACGCGCCTTCTCCCTCGCGCACATAACGCTTTTCTTTGCAATTTCGTTGACCGTTTCTTCTCCAGCAGCCCATCTAAGACCGAAATAAATAATGGGTTTTGGAGAGCATGCCGGCACGACCACACGGGTCCAAGTTTCGGCAAAAATGAGCAAGAAATTGGCCCCAAATCAAACGAAAATTTCCAAAAAATGCAAATCCTCAACCACTGCAACTTCCGCCGCCCGATTAGCCTCCGGTGAACACTAATATGTCAAAATAACTCATGGCTAATGTTCCTCATGGTGGTGCGACTGTACGGGTCCGAAATCAAGAGGTGGGTTGCCGGATTTTACCCGGAATTGGCGAGTTTCTCTTTTGGCCTTAAAATTTTGAATTACTATTCATCTTCAAAAAGGCCTGAAAATACACCAAAAATTCGACAAAAACAAGGCAGAGAGGCACTAAATAAGCTATAATACCAAATGTTAGACATAAAAATCAAATGCAGAAACCAAAATCGATTATAGACAAACCTCCAGCCATTGTTTGTATTTCATTAGTCAGAAAATCCTGAAAATTAAAAGAAATATTGTGCACACTCTACTAACCCAATTCCCTCACATATACTGATGGTGTATTCCAAAATATAGGGTTTGTATTAGACCTTGTGATCACCCATCAGAAATGAAAGATCATTCCTTTTATACATCGTCTGCCATCAAGATAGTTACCAAAATGAGCGGTTGTCATGAAAAGGTAAGAAATGTGGAAAAACTACATGTCGAATAACCGCCACTTTAAATAGAAAATGTGGGTCTGAAAATGTGGGATCACTAAAAATAAATAACATTCTCCCACTTAATCCCATCATTTTTATCATACAGATTATCCAACCAAATCCACGAAAAACTTTATGCTTAAAGAAAAAAAACAAAACACATGGATCATTGCGACATGTCCTTTAAAAGTGAGTAATACTTTTCATGTATCATAATGCATCTTATTTCTTTAATGTCAGCCTACATGTGACAACACATCTTAATGAATAAATCCTATGTTTATTCTAGAACTAAGGATAAAATGTTATTCTCATAAATAAACAACAAAATGTGTACACCAAAATTGAGAATCAACATTACAGTAAAATAAGAGTTTTATACAACAAAAATTGTCACAAATTACATGATGGGACCTATTCCCATACAAATGTCATTGATCATAGGAGTCTTGTGAGAGAGGGCCCCTCATTGGGCACGAGGGTCTTGAGATGACTGTATAAGATCATCTGTGTCTGTCATTTCTTGCTCATGTGATGGAAGTGTCCTTACTTGCTCGAAATCTTTGAGTACTTCTTTGGCTTTTGGTGCAAGACTATAATGATCTCATGCAATAGGTATATTGTAATTCCATACGTCTTCAGAAATGATCATTCTCTGAAGTTCTTGGTACTAGTGCTCATAGCAACCAACACAGCTGGGAAATGACTTATAAACATGGGTATCCTTAAGGTGTGGTTGAATTTTATAGGATGTAGTTCCTATACTCCGTGGTGCATTGGTAATGGTGCCATTGTTTTGTACAAAAGCCCATGGTCGACAAAGAAATGCAACAGTGTGGATCTCCGGGTCTGGTCGGATAGTTCTTAGCTCTTGCCATAAAATGTGCTTTTAGTGAGTGGGAGGATAAAACCAGTTGAGGAAATACAAGATGTTCTTCTTACTTTCCTTTTCAATGTTTTGTCCAAGCACATATATCCTGGTTAGATTGGCAATGAACCTTCTGGTTGGAATCTCAATAACTATTAAGTATTTATTGGTTAAGTACCATAACAACTATCGGAGTTTATCAGGGAAGTCATATTCCTTCTAGATTAAAGGACTGGGAGTTTAATCCAAAATGATAAAGAATCGAACCTCTATGGAGCTTGAATAGGTCCATGTGGCATTGCCACATGAGATTGTCGAGATTTTTTGTGAGGCTGTCATTCTGGACTTGTTCAATAATCTCTTGGGGGTATTCCTAGCTTGGCCAATCTTGTATCCTCTCGATCTTATACTTTTCGTTGTGATGAAAAGTATGGAAAGTATGTCTCATGATATACATGTTGAGTTCTGCAAGTGCCTTTGGTATGGATAGAAAGTCAGCAATCACATTTTTTTCCTAATAATGTGTGACATCCTAAATTTCAGGTTCTGTTTTCAATTGAATGAGTCGGGTTTTTCATCGATGCACCTATAGTTCTTTTCTCTGAGCTGATCTCTCATATGATAACTAGTCTATTAGGTAAAACCGTTAAGGGATTTTAACACAATAGACTTGAGAATTCAATCAGAAATCGACTGCTCGATCGTGCTAATCTATAAGGATCAATACACCACTATTAAAATCGATCAGAGATTGGAAATAGGTTGATTCGACAGAGATATGTGATTAAAGTGTGGGTGATTTCACCTAATTGCAAGATTTTCGTCGAATGACACTAAACTGATTCTTCTGTCGTTTATATACCCTATGTTCGTATTTGAAATCTCAGGATTTTCACGACAATCGAGAGTCGCCAATGAGTCGAAGATATACAAAGGTGTGGCTAAAGGAAACCAGCGACCACCCCTTTTGTTCGCCCCCTTTTCGCCGCTCGGTTGCTTGCTCGGCCGGCCGCCCTTCGCCCGCGTTCCTCGTCGCTCACCGTTTCCCGGAGCTCGCACCGTCGCCGTCCCGCTCAAGTCTTTCTGCTCCGCCTCCACCCGAACTCCAGCGTCGTCGTCCCTCCTCGCCAGCAGCTGCTTGCCGTTCGCCAACCACCATCGGAGCTAGCAAGTCCGCCGTAGCCACCGCCGGTCGTTGCTCGAGCTAGCACCGATCCTCCTCTGCCGTTCCTCCGCCCGTTCAGCCGCCATGCCGCCTCCCTCCAAGCTCGGTCAGTGGCTAGAAGTTCTAGCAAGATCCGACCCCTTTCAAGCTCAATTTGGCCACCTTTTAGTTCTCATTTGGTGTTGATCCGTGTAGGTTTGTCGTTGGCGTCGTCGTGCTCTTCGCCGGAGACTCGTCGGAAAGCGATTCCGATGAGTTTAGCTCACTAAACCTTGATTAGTGGGTTAATGATGCCTTAAGTGTGTTTAGCTTAGGTTGATTGAGATTAGGTTGTTAGATTAGTTTATTTAGATGTGGATTAGATTAAGGTGATTAATTAAGGTAAAGTATGTTTAGTTTAAAGGTTAAGTAGGTTTATTTTAATATAAGCCTTGATGTGACTTAAAGGAATTTATTTACGATTTAAATAAATTTTTCGAAATTATTGGATTATTTAATAATATATTATATTCCGAAAATCATCAAAATATTATTATTTATAATAAAAAAAACTCGAAAAATTATTTTGATCCTAATTACTCAGGAATTTCGTGCCGATCGCTACCGTATGTTTAGAATTTGAATTTGATGAGTGAATATTGCAAATTGAGTGTTGATTTTGAAAAATAGGGATTTTATTCAGAAATTCCCAAGTGTCGGGTTTGACACCGAAATCGAATTTTGAAGGGTTAATATTGTAATTGGAGTATGTGAGTGAAATGTAAAGTATCCAGGATCGATTTTGAATTGTCGTGTGCTGGTTGAAAGACTCGGTCGCAGTAGTGGCTAGACCAACTGGACCTTTATTCTTCTAGAAATGCTGTCAATAGAGTGATGTGGCTCGGGTCGCGAAAGAGGCTAGGCCAACCGGACCCATGCTCATTCGGGAACGCCGTCGATGTACCGACGAAGCGCGCTCCAAGGTGGGGAGGCGATGCCCGGCTATATGTCGTAGATAGCCGAACTGCGAGTAGGCTATGCCCTTGTGTGGCAGTGGATAATGATGATTTGGAACGCTTGCTGTGATTGCGAAATTAAGTGAAATTGATTGTGTTCCGATGGTTTAAATTCTTATTATTACTTGTGCTTGAGTGATATGAATTGTACTAACCTGCAGGAAGGCAAGAAGGCGAGGTAAGTCTTCAGTGTTGTGTGGCTAGACCACTCTGGGGCGTATTTTCTTTCTAATAGGGGTTTAGGAGGGGTGAACTTGCTGAGACAATGTCTCATCCCGGTTTGGGGAAAATATTACAGGACCGTAGATGGTGGGACCCCCGGAGAAGAATGGCATCCCAGTGCAGATCATCGAGCAGGTGCACAACTTCCCCGATCCTGGGAGCCATTGGGTCTACGAGCTGATCAAGACTACCGCATGGATCCAGGAGATCGAAGATGTTAGGGTACCCCATAGGTTTAGGGCTTGGTTCCGTTTTGGGGCCAATGGCTTTAGGATTGGTCCACTTGACAGTTTTGATATTCCACTGGCCGTGATGGATGCTATTCTGGGTGAGGGTGTAGTTGACCTTCCTGATGGTAGAGTGGACAACCCATCGTCTCCGAACCCAAGGCAGTCAGATGTGGAAGATATGGTATTGACGAACGAGTCCGATTAATAGTTATAGGATGGTTCCTCTTTTTGGTGGATCGATCCATGTTGCGTAGACTGACCCTTTTTGATGCACATAAACTCTGACCCATTTTTGGTGCATATAGTCTCTGGATCCTGTTAGTGTATGTAAACCCTGGATTGATGATATATGAAAGTATGTTAGTTTGATTTTGAATTAATCTTTCCTGCTGTCCTATCCCATATGTTTTTTATAGCAGTTTCTTAGCACATTCCGCATGCGCATAATAATTAAATGGGGTCGGCGACACTACTTGGGAATGTCGCATATTTGATCGACCGCAGTGGGATGTGCGCACGCTCGGGTTTCGGGGCGTGACATGTTACTAACCCATTCACTTTAATGCACATGCGAAAGTGAATAAATAAATCCCTAGACAACAACAAGGTGTGATAGAAAAGTAGGGCCAAGATTTTTTATAACCACTACACACCTTTATACATATCAAGCTAATTCATATACATTACTAGCCAATATTTACAAGGTCTACAAAAAGGTTGACTCTCTCAAAACAAGCTGTCCTACGACCAGTTAATCAGATTCGTTTGCCGATTCTTCGATGTCCATAGGATTCGGGCGGCACGTCAGGTCCTCCACTACGCCATCAGGAGGGTCGGCTGGATCCTCATCCAGAGCAGCATCGATCACCACAGTAGGGATATCAAAAGCCCTAAGGGGACCTATCCTAACACCATAGGGAGTAGTGCAAAACCAGGCTCTGAATCGATTAGGTATCTCTTGGTGTGGAATCTCTTTGACCCAGACAATGGTTACAACTAGCTCGTAAATCCAAACACCTCTGGGATCGGAGAAGTTGGAGACCCTCTCAATAACCCTCATGAGACGACCATGACGTCTAGGGGGAATCGACATTTGCGAACCTAAAAATGTTATCCCACAACGGGGTGAGACGACGTCTCAGTAAGTTCACCACCTAAGACCCGACTAGGAAGAAAATACGCCATGAGGGCTACCTAAGCACAACACAAATAAGAGGATTTACCTTGGCCTCGGTTCCTTCTGCAAGTCAATAAAATATGCAATTCCTCGAATTGAATCACAACAATAAGATCACCACATCAGATTGAATCATTGATTAATCGACTCAGTCGATTCCATGTCATCGAGACCATTCCCCGGTCATCTCAATAAATACTATCTATAAAGTCCGATCATAATCAAGACTGCTCACTCTAAGCTGATATATAGATAGTTTAGCTCACCAGAAGCTACTAATAGATAGTATACTGCTCACTCTAAGCTAACATATTGCCCGCAAGCTGATATAGTATACGAATAATGCTCACCAGAAGTTGCCAGGTATACTGCTCACGTTAAGCTAACATATCAAAACTCGTATGTTGATATAATATACCGGTATATTGCTCACTCTAAGTTGATGTATCGAACCCGCAGGCTGATGCAGTATACCAACACGACCATCTAACCATTTCACAAATTTTTATCATACCCGATAAAAATAATCGTGTGGGTACACGGTCGGTCTTAGCCAAAATACAATTTTTTTGCCACTTGAAAATCCCACTAATTTCAATAGTTTACAAATTCATTTTTTGGTGCTGTAAAATGATTCCCGGTGATTGTCAATTAATTTCTGAAATTAAATAAATTTAGGAATAAATTCCCAAAATCACAAATCACTCACAATCAGCACAAATAAGAACTCAATTAAATAAACAGATCATACCATTGCAATCAGCACAAAATTCTGGTCACTAGCTATACCGGTCTAATTTCAGAAAATAATTAATTAATTAATTACGGAAATTAATTAATAAATACTAGAAATGCTCACTTATGCCCGTAAAGCCTAATTAAACACCGAAACGGGCTCGGAAAAATTATGAGACTCGTTGATTAAATACTACCATCTGTCTACTTGCTAATTACACTACTCTATCCACCTAACATGCAATAATAATTAATTAAATTGCTAATCTACTTTAACTATCCACCTAATCCAAGCTTAACTTAAACTAATCAACCTTTAAGTGTCATTAACTTACTAAGCATGGATTAATGAGTTAAACTCACTTGGTTTGCAATCCGCTCAAACCAAAACGACGAGGACTCGACGAGGATTGACAAACTCCAAAACGGGACCACCAAACGGGGTCAGGACGCACCTGAAAACGAGCCTTAATACCCACAAACCCTTGCTGACTTTGGCTTCAGATCTTGGACCCAAGGAGCTGCAATGGTGGCTGGTTTAGGCACGGTTTGGGCTAGACTTGGCCGCCGCAGGTGGTGGTGCGGGCCGCGACCAGAACGGCCAGGAACTGGGCCGAGTTGGCTGCTGGACTTGCTGAAACGGAGCCGCTGTTGGACTTTGGATGGGTTAGAGTGGAAGAGGGATGGAGCAGCTTCGTGCGGTGATGATGGGCCACGGTGGAGGGTCAACTGCGAGAAGCTTGCTGGGAAAATTTTGACCGGTGTCTTCGTGACCGAATGGAGGAGAGTCGTGGGGCACACGTGAAGAAGAAAGCAGCAAATTTGGAGAGGGTTTGGTGGGGGCAGGGAAGGTGCAAGGGAAAAGGAAAATAAAAGAGAAGCAAAAGGGTTTAAGGGGCTCGACATTGGCAAGAAAGAGAGAGAAATAAAGAGAGGATAAGAATGGTTTAAAAGTCAAAGAGGAGACCAGCTACATGGGGACTATTGGCTAGGGGGGAAAGAACATGCGAGAGAGAGAGAGAGAGAGACCAAAAAGGGGAAGGGGGAAGAACGTGCGAACATGCACAGCAGGGAAAACATGTGCGGAAATAGGAGGAGAGGGAAAATGATTAAAAAGAAAAAAATTAAAATCCTTATTCCACAAGAAAAGGTCCCACTAGCTTTCAAACAATCCAATTTGGTCCCAAAAAATCCCCATGCTAAAGTACTTGATCCTCACTTGATTTCTTGCACCATAATTCTCCCAATCAACAAGTCTTGGATAGCAAAAACAGTCATTCCTTTCAATTCCGAATTTTACTTTATTTTTCCCGAAATCCAATTTCTGAACAAACTTCTCTGATTAAGGTCCGATTTGTTAAGGAAAAAGCCCACGAAATTTCCTTTCACCAAGTAGTTCACGCCAGAGGCCAGAAATCCCTTCAAATTGGTCAATTCGAATTTCCGTTCGTTTTCCGAATCGTCCTAATCGAGTTTTTGTAAAAATCCCGAACTCATCGAAATTTCCTCAAAAGATGAGTCGATGTTTCTAAAATGACTCGTGATATGACAGAACTTTCAATTTTTGAAATCAAGTTCAAATTTCGCGGTTAATTTCAATCTGGCTCAATTTTAGCGTAACCTAACCTACCAGGTAGCCTTTAGAAATTTTTGGTACAATTGACCCGTGGTCGATTTTCTTTGAACCACACGTACCTCTTCGACACATTGGCGACTTTCGGTGGTTGTGAAAATCTCGAGGTTTCAAATACGGACATAAGGTACTCAAAACGAAATAAAATAGGTCAAGTGCCAATCGACGAGAATTTTGCAATCAAGTTGAATCACCTCACTTTGATCACACATCTTAGTCAAATTAACCTATCTACAGTCTCCAATCGATTTTTAATTATATCGTAATGACCCTTGTAGACTAGCACGGTCGAGCAGTTGATTCCTGGTCGAATTCTCAAATCTATTGCGTTAAAATCCCTTAACGGCTTCCCATGATAGGTTAGTTATCTGATGAATGGCCATCTTAGGGAAAAACACTATAGGCACATTGATGAAAGGCCCAACTTATCAACTCGAAATCAGAACCCGAAAATCAGGATGTCACAAAAGGAGCTGTTATTGTCCATGCCCTGGCCGTTGCTTCCGCTAGATCAATGGCTGGTTTTTTGCGAAATCTATTTCAGTAGAGTGTATGATGTTGATGGCCTGAGGTAGAGCACTCAATGGGCTAGGGTGGCTTCATTTCGCCTCACTTACCTCACTCAAGAGAAATGAGGATATGTCGAATCATTACTATATACCACCATGATAAGCTTTCTTCCAAGGCCAGTGCCTTTCTATCCAGTTATAGATGGAGTGCTAAAGATTGGAGTCCCTTGCTTCCTTTAGTAGCGGAAATGAGTTGTTGCCGGCTAGCAACTTCCGTGCATAGATAGAGATTCATTCTTTGTACCTGGTCCAACCTCACAATCCTTTGCGGGTACCCTCGAGGAGCAACCAAAGGAAGCTTTAATTCCTTTAGTTTAGGGCCCTTTCTATTAGTTTTTTGGGTGTTGATCTGCTTGAAGAGAGTTCTCACGATCGCGGTGTAGCAAGGTCTGTCTGCTCCAGTCTATGACCTACCATTTGCTTTGCTAAGCAATATGCTAGGGATAAAAAACACAGGTGGCATAGGTATCCCTACCAATAGGACTGGATACCCTATCTCATCTTTAACTCATTGCGACACTGTGAGATCCTATGGTCATGACTTAGTCCGAAGGGCTGTGACTTAGGTCAACTAACACAAAGAAGATAGAGTTCACTCAACGATTGCCTTTGGGTTCCGAACTCCATATGAGGAAGGAGCGTTGTTGTTTGTGAGGTCTCGATCATTTACATGGGCCCCACTTCACATTCCAATTGTGGGAATTTGATGAGATGCCCGCCCGTAGGGTAGGGCCCGGCCTGCTTCTCGCCCGAAAGAACCACTTACTAGCTAGCCGGACTAGTGGGGGGCCTCATCTAGAGACATACTGAAACCCATGCCTTTCGAACCGAAGGCAACGCCCGTCTTCCAAATCAAAGGATAAATGGGCTCGTTGGGAAGAGGATAGAGTGCGCCCCGTGAATGGATGAAAGAAGGGAAGTTACAGAAGGTGGTAGTGAAGGCTTGCAAAGTAGACAACAAGCAACAATTTCTCAGCCCTAGTTAACAAGCTGAAAAAGCCCTTTCCCCTTTCTCTAATAGTTCTTTGTTGGTAAGCTTCTTAGCTCCAACCTATACAAGGGATTACTAAGTCGCTTACCAAGTGCTAGTTCTATCCCGGCTAAGCAAACAAAGCGGGAGGATTGCCCTCCTAATTCTAAGTTTTTTCTCGGAAGTTTCAACCTTGTTGACTATGACAACAGTTGCGGGGGAGGTTGGGGTTAACCGGACCAGCATATTGAGTATCGGCAATGGGTTGACCTCTCTGTGATTGAGTGGAAGCTTTGGGCATAGAGCGGAGCGAGCCCCCGGAGAGGAGTAGGAGACACCCCGTATGAGCTTTTGTAGGAGCAAGCAGACCGAGTTTCAAACCGTGCCTAGAATAGGAATCGTTTTAGATAAACCAACAACCCTTCCCTTCAGCGAAATTCCCTAAATAGTTGTTGTGAGATTGCTTCACACCTTGCAATGCTTACACCTCTTGCCTATCGAAGTTCTATTCAAAAACCTCATCCTAGAACTTGTATAGAGAAGGATTTCCCAGGGCGTAGAAGTTCTTCCATACCAACTTAGCTGCCCAGCGCTGCTATTGGCATAACAATCGGTACATACAATTGAGGCAAAGTGGTTTATAATTGAATCTCAGAGACATTGTTATCATTTAAGAGATCCAAGTCCATGGCCTATTTTGGGTTCACTTGGAGCTTTGGCAACCACCGTAGGAAGTATGATGTACATGCATCCATTTCAAGGGGGTGCAACACGTCTCGGTTTGGGCCTCATATTTATCCTATATACCATGTTCGTATGGTGGCGCGATGTTTTACATGAATCCACGTTGGAAGATCTCCCCACAGAGCTGTAAGGTAGTTCACTCGTAAGGCCTCATTCATTTCTTACCCAAAAAATGCCTCTCTAGGCAATGAAACTAGACGAAGGCGATCGCCAACCTCGACTCAATCAAACAACCCGGCCGGGTAGGCGGGTCAACTTGAATACTTAGTTTCCTAAATTGAATAAGCTGAATTGGAAGAATTTTCGAATATTGAGGAATCTGATCAGATCATTTTTCGATGAGGAGCTTCATCCTGCCCTTGTCACTCTCGGTGGTTTGCCTCGGTTCCTACATGTCTCAGTTTGTCCTTATTCTATATAACGTACGCATAGGTGATCTATTTAATAGGCTAGCTTCACTACTAAGGCTTGATTGCCTTGTGGGTTTCTACTCTTTCTTTTGTAGCTCTCATTGGCAACCTTTGAATTTCTCTCCATCCTCAAATAAAATAGTATAGGCTCATCCAGCCCTAACAATCCTTTTGAGACATCCGACTAGTCCCAAGCCTTATTAGAGACCAGGTGAGGCTCCTCCCACCGCTACTGGTGCTAGAACATCAGTTGACTTTGAAGCTTCGATCGTAGGATCGTTTTAACCATTTTATGTTAAAGCTACTCGACATTCCGGATTCCGGACTGAGCTTATTTCGATTTCGGTAATCGGTCTCGGAAATAAACCACTAACTGTTGGAGTGAGCGATCCGAGGGTGAGTTTCTCTTATCACTCTATCGGAAGAGGAGAGGCTATCCAACATCTTTCAACCTTCCCTTTCCCGAAAGAAAGAGTTAGATCCTCTTTGAGATGAAACGCGGTAATGTCCTAAGATTGGATGAGTGCAATGAGGGGGATTGGCTTGACCAACAAAAAAGAAGTGTAGCCCCCCCTAGTACCTGGCAAAGTAATTATCACTTAGAGCTCGCTTATACTAAGTATACCATCAGTGGGAACTTTGCTTTTTGGTTGGGAAGCGTCTCTGTCCTTTTCACTTCTTATTACTCTTGTCGGTTGCACATTCAACATAGCCTTCGGACTCATGCCTTCCAGAACCAAGGGTCTTCAAGCCTCCTGCGTACGATTATTTAATTTCAATAGTCTAATAGCCTATGTCAGGTAGTTACAAGTGAGATAGATGTGTAACTAACCTCTAAAACTAATCCACGGCCCACCAATGGACCTTCACAACAAAAACAAGTACGAAGGCTAGAGGCAAAGAACACCCAACCTTGAGTAATCCAGAATAAAGACCTCGGGCATGATCGTTGATGGGGCTCAAATGTCCCATCAATAAAGTGAGGGCTTTTCGGACCTTCGCCATCCCCCTTTCCATTTTTCCTTCCCCTCTCACCTCCCCTTTTTTCAATAAAGAAGCCTTGCTCCCTAAGGGCCCATTTCTAATAAGGAAGGAAATGAAAGAATCTTAATTTTATGACAAATCCGACTGATGGCTGTTCTCCACTAACCACAAAGAATATAGGGACTCTATATTTCATTTTTAGTGCCATTGCTGGAGTGATGGGCACATGCCCGGATGCACCTTTTTTGCACAATACCACACCAAAATATGATGTGGGAGTAGGGATGAAGGGGGAGGTTTACATACAACTGAGGCAAAGTGGTTTATGATTGAATCTTAGAGGCATTCTTATCATTTGGTATTTCCAAGTCCATGGCCTATTTCGATCGCTTCGCTACGCCGCCGCTTGAAGAGGTTGAGGATAAGAGCTAGCTAAAGCCCTAGCTTCTTAGCACCCCAAATTGTAAGAAAAGTATAGAGGGAAAGAAGTAGGCACTTGTGAATGAAGGATGAGAGCTAAAAGAAAAGAATCCATGTTGCACCTATTCTCCACAACCGTCAGTTCAGAAAGAAGTAGATTGGTTTGTTCACCATTTAGGGGTGGAAGATTCAACATTAACTTATTGAGCCACAACCAGCCAAAGGCTATCAGGGCATGACGAAGACTCAAAAATGGAGACGGCAAAGAATACGATAGGCTGAAAGAATGGCTGGGGCACATAAAGAAGAAATGAAGAATGTTGTAGTGAAAAGACGGGTACGAAAAGGCTAGAAGGACGCTGGTGAGGGTTTGGTTGGTAAGCTTCATAGCTCCAACCTATACAAGGGATTACTAAGCCACTTACTAAGTGCTGGTTTTATCCTGGCCAAGCAACCAAAGTCGAGGACCTAAGTGGGAATAGTAAAAGAAAGAGAAGAGGAAGAAGCGAGGTAGTTGAATATTGCAAGCTCGAATCCTACCCCCGTTCCTTCTTGAACAAAAACCATGACATGAGATCCTTCTTATTATATGTGGCCAGATTGGTCACCCCATAGCCCCTATCACTTAAAGGCAGAGCTAACCCAACATTCTACTGTTCTCTAAAAGGCCCGTCTATTCTATTAAAAGGGAGTCTCTTGGGTACATAAATAACTCAACATCCCGCAATAAAGTAGGCGGTTCTATTGCTTCTCCTCCAACAAATCATTGAACAATCTTCTAAGTACAAAAATCCTTCTCCCTTTTTTTTTCCAAAAGCTACATGAACAAGTAGCAAAGATACACGATTTTATCTATGCAATTAGTTTAATACTAAATATAACTAAACCTTCTTTATAAGTATGATAGGGGTCACGAATGGAGAAAGTTTGATTTCAATTCACCTCTGACCATCAAATGAAATGTGAATAACCCGTTAAATTCCGATTGAAAAAAAGAGATACAATATGTTCATCCAATTCACTATCACAACCCAGCGCACTAGTGTGCAGACCTGCCCCCTTATTTGAAACTACTAAGGAAGGTGATGGACTCTTTCATTAAGGAAGGGAAGAAGGGGCCTAAACACGGGGGATGCTGTACACTTGAGTGGCAAAGGAAAGTGAGATCGTACTTGTTTTTCTAGGCCTGTTAAGACATATGGTTCCTGCGGAAGATCAAGTTGGTGAGACGTGTGATGGGAAACCTTCTTGCATGATGCATTGAATTCGAATGAGAGGTTCACCACCACATCATTGCATGCAAGGGGAGCTCGCTCGATTCGCAAATTGGTCAGACTTGTAATTCACTTTTGACTCCATGTTCAATAGCCCAATAGGAGTGATGTTAATTGTGGTTACATTTATAAGTAGCTTGGTCCATCTTTATTCCATCTCTTTTCATTTGTTTTGGGTATTACCAAACCTAGCCTAGCCTTCGTCAATCACACTAAAGCGGAGCACCCAACTATGGCAAGGCCCCCTTCTGTAAGAGTTAGGTTAGTCAATCTGGCCTGAGATGCATTCGTTGAACACTCCCTCTCTTCCAAATAGGGTAGATCCAGGTACACTTGGGGCTGGATTGAATCCTTTGCTTTGACTTGGTTCATAGCTCATTTGAACAAAGATGCAATTCTCTAATCGTAACCAATAGGAGTCATAGAATCCAGGAAAGGCTGGGGATGAATACCCCGGAATGACTGCTACTTAAAGGGGATTGGCTTTTCAACTGAGTTGGTGAAAGATGAATTAGGTCTTAATTAAGGAATAGCAATCAAGCTACTTGCCCTTTAGTAGATTGTGACTCTTCTTTTTTGACACAGTTTTCAGTCTAGTTTGCCAGTCAACTCAACATTCCTCGGCCTGATCTTAAATCTTAGGGTGTTATCAGAGTCGTAGGGGATGAGAATTCATTTGCACAAGAGGCGTTACCGCAAGTTCCAAATCCACTGCCCTCGTGAGAGGCCCCGCTTGGGCCTCGGCTTGACTAAGCTCAACCAATGATCCCAATCAAACCTGTCCAAAAACTCCTAATAACCAAAGCCCATCCAAAAGCCACCGCCGGCCCACATCAAAATGCAATCCAGTTCTTAAATCTAAACCAAACCCAAAGAACTTTGCCTACAATCTCAGCCCTACTTTAATTAGCACCCCAGCCCATATTTTTTCTCTTTTTATTATTTATGTATTTCGCTTTTCTTTTTCTATTTACTTTTTATTTCTTAATTCTTGTGCAGGCCGCCCTTTTTTTTTTATCAAAATAATTTTTTTTATTTCACATAAAAAGAGATACATAACTTATCCCAAAAAGTTACGGTTTAATGTAAATCCGCAAAATGAAATAACTTAGTACGGATTGCAGAGACTCGCTTATTCCATAACAACGAATTTTTCATAACTTCAAAGCATAACCTGCAATCGATCACTGAAACTTGCATTATCATCAATGATGAGCACACATCGAGATTTTTCTCTCTAGTAACTATGCTTTAGTCAAAAGATAGTGCGCGTCTAGGTTTGGTATCCCAAGCACCATCACCATATAGAGGCAACAACATACTAATGGTTGAAAGAGTACAGATAACACCATGTAAATGCTAGATATATAACTAGATCGGGACAGAAAAGCATCAAATTCTAGATTTTAGTCTAAATCAAGAGAAAATAGCTGCAAAACAGATATCAGTTGATCAAAAAACCAGTTCCAGATAAGCCAACTGTTGAATGCGGTAGATGAACTTCAGGCATTTGCGGAGCGCACAACTATACCACACTGCCCCCTTTCTCGAACAACGTTCTTCCTCCCAAGCCTCATTCAACCTCCGACGAGCTCAATTGGAACGTTAATTTGATTTTAAACCACCAACGGGCCACTGTTATGGTTATCTGAACACCACCGCCGATCGCTAATTGATCGGCGGTTTCTACTGTCATCGAACTAACTCTGACGAAGAACTTTCAAGCTCAAAAAATCACATATGCAAATATAATCTAATCCTAACGACTGATGGGAGCAGCCTGACACCGCAGGCTTCGCCAGCGACGAAGAGCTTTCCGGTGAAGGAGAGGTGCACACACGGCCGACTCAACCCAAAGTCAATATGCCACGAAATCACACAAAAAACAGAGATAACATGGAATCAGTGACAATACTAGAACAATAGAGCGTATAACTGTTTCGCCAGAATTGCTCCCGTAACGAGATATCATTCATTGAGAGTCTTTCTTCAGTTTTTATTAAGAGGGATGAGGGTTCTTCTCTAATTCCGGATAGAGGATGTCAAATGTAATCTAAATATTAAATTCTAAATTCAAAGTACAATCTAGGCCAAATTGAAATTTAATCAACAACAAAACCCATAGATTGCAACACCAAACTTGAACCATGCCGGTATTTAATCAATGACACAATTTGGGGATAATTGGATAGGGTATCGGAATATAATCAACGACACTGCTCCAGGATAATGAGACACAATGCTGGAATCTAATCAACAACGATGCACTGGAATAAACGACACAACGTTGGAATCTAATCGACGATGATGTGCCAGGATATAGACACATGTCGGAATCTAATTGATGATGGGAATCTGAAAGTTACAGCTAGGGAAAATTAAAATGTAGTATAGGAAATGTAAAGATAAAGAGATAACATTTTGATTGATTTGTTAGGGGTCTCTTTATAGAGGAACTTGGTAGTCGCTTGGTAGTTGTGTATTTTTCAATAACTGCTTCTGACCTTGTTCATGTCCCTTTTCCCTCACAAATCACTTTAGCCATGTTCTATGTAACTGTTTCTACTATGTTCTGGAGATATTACAATTATCGATGCTTGTTCCATGATTGGGTCTTCAAATTGCAACTGCTTCTTAACAATGGACATCCTTGGTGCCTCTTATTATGGTGTTCTTGAGTAATACCATAAGTGCTTTCACCTAAAAGTTTGCCACCTAAATCCATTTAGGTGGCCACCAACTATCGGTCATCATATTTCAATAGCCAAACACATGGCGGTCTCCTACCTTGTTATCGACCATTGGGTTTTTACCCCTATCCCCGTTGATGTCCTAGCAAGTAATAATACTATCCACATGACATGCGTCTTGTTCCAGTTGGTCCACTCTCGTGACAAGCATGTGACGGCAAGTTAATTTTGAGTGTCGACAATGACGAAGCTCCAATGCATCAATTTTGCAAAATCAAACTTGGTAGTTAATTTTAGGCATTTCATCGAGCAATTAGCATGCTATACATTCCACATTAAGATTCAATGCGATTTTCGGCTCAAATATGACGTATGAAGACCTGAATCAGCATATTTTGTATCAACTCCATCTTAGTTTGTCGTAATTCACTCGAGGTTTTCATAATTGCATTCGGTGCTCTTAAGAGTTCAATACTTCATTTAGACAATACGGCGAACGATTAGCATGCATTGAAGAACATGAATCTCAGACTCAAATTTAAGGCATTCCTCAGTCCAAACGTGGTGTATTAATCTCCAAACTATCACGAATCATCATTAACTTGTTTCGGTTTTGCTTGATTTGTCAAGGGCGGAACAAAACAGAGCATGAGAGGGGGGAATTTCCCAGCCAAAGCAAAGAGATGTGATCAGCGACGGTGAAGAGTGTCTGGCTAGGCCTCTTCCTTCGCTGTAGATGAATCACAATTTCACGCGACCTTTGGCATAGAATCGATGAGGCACGATTCACGGCTTGAGCTTTGATCGGAGCTCTAAAATTCGACGAGAAGCCTTTTTTCTGAGAAAACTCTCACTCGAGCTGTTCCCCATCTTATCTCTCTCTCGTGTTTTTTGCCTCTCAAGCGTTCTCTCCGTTTTTCTGGAAAACCAGCGTTCTCGGCCGAGCGTCCTCCCTCTGCCAGCACCCCCCTCCTTCCCCAAAATATTCCTTTTCTGTTATGCTAACTAAATCCCCAGCCAGCTCATTCCTTCTAGAAGCCTTGGAGTTGCTTCTGTCACCTGTCGCGCTCATTATGCTTCGCTCACAGACCACTCGCCCATGTCCTTTATCACGGTCACTGCTCCACGCTCACGGGCGTGAGCGTGCATGGGAGAGGAAACAACAAAGGGCCGGACCTTGGTTTTTTTTTTTTTTTCTCATGGGCTCAAATCCTGGGCTAAAAGAATGAAAGAAAATTGGGCCTGAAAAGAAATTATAGTTGGGTTAAGAGAAGGAAACACTGGGCCGGATGCATGGGCTTAGTAGGCCGAAAATTCTACTAAAATGGGTTGAATTGAACCGGCCCACACTATTTTGAATTGAGCACGAATAGGAATGAAGTATCCACCAAGTCAGATTTGTCTATATATATGACAATTATTTCTTTTTAAGGATTGCTACTAAGGTGGACATACAGGACGATGATTTGCAAGGGATTAATTATTTTCCTTACAAGGGGTACTTTCTTACACTTTCCACTCGTATTATTTCAAATTTGTCTTTGCAATGGATTAGAGAGAGAGAGAGAGAGAGAGAGAGAGAGAGAGAGAGAGAGAGTTAAAATTGATCCTTTTAACAATTTCACTCCCAATTCATGAGCTAGCGTGAAAGATGAAGTGCCAATTCAATTTTTGGATCTATCCAAAAATCCAAGGTTTATGTCGTGGCTGAGAAGTTCTTCACTCTACTCTCCTCTACTCTCTTATGACAAGATTCCCATCCAAATTTAACATCGGCCTTGCCGCGGAGCATCTCGTAGTTAATCATCAAAGGCAAAACTTGCCATGAGCAAGGCTTGAAAAGAAGGGTTATTTCATCATCTCAAAAGAGAAACAAAGAAGAAGATTCTTGAAATCACATGTTAAAGAAAATGAAAGCTTCGGAGAGGGATGGCTTTAATCTGACTGTGGTTCTAAACGCGCTCCAATAGAATGAAGATATCTTCCAACCCTTCCGAAAAAGCCAACAATCCTACCCTCATTCGATTGCGACGGGATAAAAAATTGCGTCAGTTCATTTCGCTTTTGCCATGGATCCTGAATGAACGGCCCGTAATAGGCCTTCGTGGTAAAGATTTTCAGGTCGTGGATGATAGGATCACAAGTTTTTCCACCTTCGTCCACCCAAACCGATATCGAAAGTAGACGTTCCTTGGGAAAATCCAGCAAGACCTACAAGAATAGCAAAGCAAAACATGTTGTACTTGTGAGAACAGATGAAGGTTCGAACCTTGAACTCTAAATATAGGAAGCCAGAATAAGTGCCTCCGTCTTCGATGAAAAGATACTATGCTTCATGAAGCTAAGAACGATATGAAATGCAACACGTATGCATGAAGGACTTACAGATGGAAAAAAGACAAATAGGGGAGGGACGGACGGACGGACGGAGGGAGGCAGAGAGAGAGATTAACCTCGTTATTATTATTGCCTTCATTGCCATGTTCAGAGCCTAGCACGAAGGAACCATTGTTATCGTATGCGATCCTGATCCCCTTAATTGCTTTGCCGAAACTGATACGAAATCCCCTCACGTCAGTGTGCACTCCGTCATCCCATTCAGTCTTATTAGAGCCTCCAAAGGGTCCAACGGTTTTGAAAGGATACATGCGCAGTATGGGCTCGACATACACTACTATGGATTTGAGAGTCTCCTTGTCAGGGTCCCGTGTTACATAAAAGCCGGTGATTTTGCTTCCATTTGAGGGATACCAAAAGTACTTCCCCGTCTCCTCGCCATAGGGACCATATCTTCCTTTATTACTGTAAAATGTGAGCGACTGGATAGCACCATCTTCCACGTAACCAGAGATCGACGTTAAGTACTCTCGTGGATAATCCAAAATAACCTACGCAATCTCAAAAGTACATCTTAAAATTTGATGAGCGGTGTAAACAGACCTATTTATCGAGTTTAGTTTATTGAATCATGTAACAGGACACATATCAAGATTGTCTCGATCCATGAGATAAATGTAAAAGGGAAAAAGGCACTGACCCTATTGTCCTTGGGGTAGTCTCCTTTGGCACAGCCTTCGTACGTAACTTGGTAGCTTTCGTTCTTACCGTCATCATACACAAACGTAATGTGATAGATGTTAATGTCATGCCCTACCTTGATTTCCCTCACACCTTTAGATTTCCCGTGATCCCAAGTTTCTCCACTTGAGCCTCCAAATGGCCCGATTGATTTGATTGGGTAGAGACCCGAGATCGGTTCAAAATATGCTCCAATTGCTTCAAGATGTTCCCCACTCCTCCCGTAAAATCCAACAATTTTGCCACCCATCGCGGGAGATGAGAAGTGCATTCCCTCTTCACGACCAATAAGTTCTAACATTCTTTTGTTAGTCCCAAACGTCAGAGATGTAATGCCGTCGTTCGTATAATACCCAGACATTGAAGTCAGATACTCATTTGAATAATCTATTTTGATCTGCAATAATAGATATGACCATCAAACTCATGATTTAGTAAGTCTCAAAGGAGTCTCCCACTAACGTAGGCAATGCAAGTTTCGTAAGGATTTTACAAAGTATGTGTATGTGCGGGAACATACCGGCTCAACGACCTTTCCTTGAGCAGCACCACGACTCTTTGATGGGCAACATCTTCCATTCTTTTCATAGCAAAATTTGATTGATCGGATGAATTTTCCATCACCTGGTTCAATTTCAGCAAGAATTTTCCTTACATTGGTATGGTCATTCCCATCATCCCAATTTGACTCTTTTGAACTTCCAAACAACCCCACAGACTTGAATGGATAGAGCTTTTTAGAGTATGGCTCAACATGGGCTCCAATAGTTTCAAGATAGTCATAATTTCTCCCAAAAAATCCGATAACTTTCACAGCTTTTGACGGTGAGGAAAAGTGCTTCCCTGCCTCTCTACCAATGGGCCCCAATATTCTTTTGTTGGTTCGAAATGTGAGCGACTTGATTAGAATGCGACCGTCATATGCATTTTCGAAATATCCAGAAAAAGAAGTAATGTACTCGTACGGGGTTTCCAATTTAACCTGCAAACAGGCCACAAAAGCACATATTCGACGTGAGTGACTATATGCTGCATCATTCAATGAGCAAAATAAATAGGTAGATTGCTTTTGAAATACAATTCAGGTTATAAAATAAGTTATATATGCTAAGATTTATATAAATCATGTCTCTAATGAAGTTGGTGGCACATTTCATTTTGTGAATCAAAAAGTAATTGTTTAGTTTTTCTTTGCCTGTAAAGTGAAGTTATAGCTTAACAATCTTGCTGATTCTCGTGCATCTCTGGTGTGAGCTTTTCATGTGCAATTATTAAGAATCTCAAAGTTCATAGATTCCGTCGTCGACTAATGTTATGATAAGCTAGAAAAATGAAATTAAGACATTCGAGTAGAAACTGAATAAAGAGAAAGAGAAAGAGTCTAGGTACAACCTCGAAAGTATTCTCCTCGCCATTTCCCCTATAAGTAGTTCGAGGTTCGGAGCTGGTGGCTTCGTGGACTTTAAAGGTAATCTCACTAATGAAGTCTGCGTAGCGAACAAAAATCCCATTTATATCATTAGAATCCCATGAATTTTCGCCTGCGCCTCCAAAAGGCCCGAGAACCCCTTTGGTATAACCAATGGGAGTATGAGCAATCCGCTTATAAATAGGTTCTATGAACTCGAGATGGGAGCCATTGCAACTCCAATGAAATCCGACGATTTTGTGGCCGGTGTACGGAAATGAAAAATTTCTCCTTTCCTCATCTGTTTCGATCAATGCATGTTTCCGTATATTAGTATGGAATGTTAACGACTGAAGAATGGTGCGTCCGGAATCTTCTTTAGTGTGGCCCGACATGTAGGTCAAGTACTCTTCTAGATAGTTGAGCTCAATCTGAGGGAAAAGGGAAATCAAAATTCGAGAGGAGGTGAGGAATGCAAGACAACAATTTGAGAGATGAGATTGAACATGTGAAAATAACATATCTCTAAAGGTGCATTTATTTTATGGAAAATGAATGACTTGTAAAATATTTTTCTAAAAGTTATTGGCCTATACTAGTCATATAAGTGAATTTCATTGTCTATGAAAATATTTATATGTAAATTAGTGTCAATTATGAAACATTTTCAATTGACTAATTATTTCAAGTAATATAAGCAATTATTTTTTAAAAAAATATTTTCTAAATTAGTTATTTTCATAAATAAACGGAGCCTAAGGATGATAATTATTTTTTGGTGTTGGGATGTTTCGTTTCTTCTGATTTTTCTTTTTTAATACTCTTTTTGCGTCCATCTACTTCTCGACAGCTTTAACGAGATCACATCAGCTATACAATCCAAAAATTTAAAAAGAGAAAAAAAGAATACTAATGACTTACTGTACGCGTAGTTGTTGCGCCTCCTTTGGTGCCAAGTGTGACGGTTTTTTGGGAACGTCCTTTCTTGTCGTATTGAACTGTGATAAACTTGATTCCTTCCGAATCGACGCCTACATCGATTTTCCTCACGCCTGTATATCCCTTGTTGCACCGACCAAAGAAAGGAAAAGTATATTCTTTGTCCTCCCAAGTTTTTGTTCTACGATCGTCCCCACGTAGTCCCGCAACTTTACAAGGATATTCTGGGAAAATTCGCCTAAAGTCTGGTATAATGGAATTAATATGATCAGGGTTTTTCACCAACTTGTCAGAGAATTTCGGCCAGTTACCTCTTGACTGATTGCTAAGGAAGGAACCCCATAATTCAAGGGCCGATGGATGACCCCCTGCATAATGAGCTAGATATCTAGACAACTCTTCAAGACCTTCCTCGGGTTCTTCTCTCTCGAAGGCACAGCGACAAAAGAGTCGAAATGCTTCGTCACGATTCAATCCTTTGACATTGTACGTGTCATCTACATTGAGACCCTTCAGCAAATCTAGATCTCTTGTCGTGATCAAGATTCTACTCTTGCGGCGAAAAAACGCTCGGTCTTCGACGCCCAAATTTTTTATCTGTTCTTTCTTTGTAACGCCATCAAGGATAAGAAGTATCTTCTTATGACGCAGATTACTCTTTATACTTTGAGTGTAGCCGTAAGAGCTATCCTGCGGCATCTGTTCATTCATCTTGAGGAGATTTTGCAATAACTTCATCTGCAGGCCGACAAAATTAGAGCTCTCCGCTTCTCCAACTTTATCGAGAAAGATAAAACGCTCAAATTCTTGAAGTATGCCTTTACAAACAGCTCTGGCCACCATTGTCTTGCCTATTCCTTTTATACCACTTATGCCTATCACGCGCACATCATCCTTGCCGATTTCTAGCAAGTGAACCACATCGTCTACCAAACGGTCTGCTCCTATTGCAGTTTTTGCAAAGTTGAGAGACCGGTGTGTCCAAATCCTCCCGCATAAGGATTGGACTATTGTATCAAGGAGGTCCAGTTCTTTGCTGGTGAAAAATGTTAGCACAAAAATTATGTGAGCAATATGTATGAGAAAATAAGGTGCCACATCGTACCCCAAGAGACAACATACGACAGACGTAGTACTCAAATTTCTGTGGCATATGAATAGAAGAAACCGAGGTTGACTAGAACACCATAGACATTGTCATGCGTAACAAAGAAATGGCGATTAAGTGAACCCTACTTTCGAGGGTAACCTCATCCTACGGCAGAGGAGGGTGCGTCTAGTCTCTGTCTCTCTGTCTCTCTGTCTCTGTCTCTCTGTCTCTCTCTGTCTCTCTCTCTCTCTTCAAACGATTTTTCTTGATCATCTTGCGTTGCGTCGCACCATGCACACGAAAAAACAACACATTTATGACTAGAACATAAAAACAGTAATATAAAGTAAAAAAGAAAAGAAACGAAATGCTTCGTCAATACTTTTCCCAAATTTCTACTATGTTATCATGTTTGTAGGTATGAAACTCCAATATTTGGCCCAAAAAAGGAGCGAAAGCTCAAAAGGAACTTTTAGCGGAAGAAAATGAGTCGACCCTGTTATACATCTTTTGGAATGAACTAATTCAAACCATAGTATCTTGTTTGCATTTGTCTCCCTTTATAGTTTTCATTTTTGTTTCCCAATTCCCAATAATGTACGCCACAAAACTTGGGGAATAATTGACACGCCCTTTGTACCTGGGCGTTACTAATATTTTACATGAAAAATATCGAAAAGCATCTTCATATTTCAATCTCATATCACTTTGTACCTTAAGTTTAGCAAATCTAAAATTAACATCCCGATTGCACATAACATCTGGTCTTATTTATGAATTTGTCATTTTTCCTTGCAAATTTACTTCTTGCATAATTTCAAATTCACCGACAACGGAAACTCTCTTTCCCAAAACCCTAGCCCGTCCATCTATCCACTGGTCAACCCCTCCTCTCTCGGCGTCTCCAAAGCACGTTGTACCGTCGCCACCCGCCACCGACCACCACCCCACCTGAGCCCTGATATGTCAAGCTCCACTCAAATCTGTCGTGTTCGACTCAGATCTGAGTCTCGAATCTAAGTTGAGCTCGACACCGACCATGGCCGAGAAGAGAGAGAGAGAGAGAGAGAGAGAGAGATGCACACGGGGCTCAGAAGGGTCGGTGGCAGCGAGACGTCGATCGAAGTCAGCGGTGGAGCCCACGGCGGAGAGAGAGCCAGTGTGAGAGAAAGCCCGAGCAAGGGTGAGAGAGAAGGAGAACGGGGGGAATGGTTCAAGGTTTGAATGAGTTGTATATAAGAACTTTCAGGAAAGTCGAGAGAGACTTCTACTTGTTCCATTCCCCTAGCAAGGGTGAGAGAGAAGGAGAACGGAGGGAATGGTTCAAGGTTTGAATGAGTTGTAGATAAGAACTTTCAGGAAAGTCGAGAGAGACTTCTACTTGTTCCATTCCCCTAAGAAAACCAATTCTGTCGAGTACACAAAAATTCCATCTACAAAGCAGGCACACCAAAGATGTAACATCAAATAAAGAAAAATCACAATTGCGGTACTAAAGCTTCGACATAAAGTAACCAATCCCGGGTACGTACCTGAATTTGCTTTTTTCCAAACCCGAGAACCTCTTAACCTCTTGTAGGGCTTCCCTCCATATTTCTATCTGCTGATAATTTCCCCCTTTCTTGCACAATCTTTCGAAAGCTTGCCCAAATTTGCTTTCGCTCGTCAAATTATTGACAGCCGCCGGGTCCACGCCATAAAATACGGGAATAACCACAGGGTTATTGTGCTCTCTGTTGCAACGGAGGATCTCGACCAATTCGTTCAGGCACCACTTGGAGTCAGCATAATTCTCCGAAAGCACAATGAGGGCGACCCTCGCATGGCGGACTGCTATGAAGATCTTGTCCTCGATCTTCTTCCCAGCGTCCTCTGGTTCTTCGTCGTAGAAGTAGCTAAACCCGTCCTGTTCCAGCCAATTGAAGAGGTATGGTATGAAGGTATTCCTCACGTCTTTGCCTCTGAAACTCACGAAAACGTCGTGCTCGCGCGGAGGAGAAGTAGAAGAAGAAGACATGGTTGTTGTCTTGTTGATATGTGGGTAGAAACTTTGAGAGGCCGAATGTGTATTTGGTTAGAAAGACAGTAAGAGGAAACCTATGTCCTTTACCATAAATGCCAGTTGACTTAATCAGAGACTTGTTCATGATCGGTTTTACTTTAACTGGAGTCTTCAACTTGGATTTACTTGGATTTACTTGACAAATTTTACTTTAACTGGAGTCTCACTAACGTTTTTTTGAATTAAATGTTCACACCGACAATTGTTAAAGAAAATGGATTGAATGGTAGAGGCAGAATCTCTCTCCCTCCGAAGATGCTAAGTTCTGGATTGAATGGGCTCTACGTTTTGGATTGAATGGTAGGAGCAGAATGGTAGGAGCAGAATCTCTACGTTCTGGATTGAATGGTAGGAGCAGAATGGTGGGAGCAGAATCTCTACGTTCTGGATTGAATGGTAGGAGCTAAATCTCTTTCTCTTTGAAGATTCTAAAAGGGCTAATAGAACACTTAGAGGGGGGTGAATAGGTGTGAAAATAGACTTTAACAACTATTTCCAAACACAAAATTATATTGCAGCAAATAAAGTAAAGGAGTTCAGGGAAGAGAAAAATAAACACAAGATTTATAGTGGTTCGGCTTAGATCACGATACGTCACTTTTCATTCACTGACCTGCGCCCCAGCTGGTTTCCACTATGAATCGAAAAAGAATGTTAAAGATTGTGATCTCAAATTTTCAGTAAGATGTACTGTTCTCACAAGATCACTCTCTAGAGTTTCTCACTTTCAAATACAAGTTTAAGCACTAAATGATGAAGGACAAGAGAATTGAAAGCTTCAGAGTTTGGAATTCTTCTTTCACGCTCTTCTTCGAATGACTTGAAAAATCCCCTTAAATACCCCTCCATGCCTTGTCGATCGTTGGCACTTTCCAAATGAATTTTTTCAATCAACCCGTTGGACAGAATCAATCAAGAAGATCTCGAGCCGTTTGAAGATTAAGATGAAAGCCCGTCAATCATGTTCGCCCATACAATCAGGATCTTGATTTTCATAAGTAGATTCTTTCCAAATAAGCTTGCCTTCCAAAATGATTTGCTTCTTCAAAATTGATTTTAATTAAGATAACCAAAATGGTAAATGATATTTCCAACCAGAAAGCTTGATATATCTTATACGTACTGAAACCTTTGAAGAAAATAATCCTAAGTTTGATTAAGTCTTCATTCTTGCGTTCATTCTGAAACTTGTCAAAGTGGGCGGACTTCGATGTAAGAAAGACTTTGACATAGAAGTCCAGATTCTTGAGAATAGAAATTAGATAAGTTTTGTCGAGCTTCAAAACATCATAAGAGTTTTCTCCAACAATCTCCCCCTTTTTGATGGTGACAAAACTTTCCTACAAATTTAAAACTTATATCCTACAAAACAACACTTTAGCAAGTATATAATAACTTATAAAAACAGATTGTTATAGATCTGGATAACACTGGTTCTTCAACAATAGAAAACACATTAATCTTGACAATTTAGACAAAAATTCAATCCAAATCTATAATCACAACCACAAAAGGTTACTATCGAATATAAATATTCAACACAATTAGTTCAAACAAGTTCAAACACAATCAGTTCAAACAAATAAATTAAATTTGCTCTCATTCTCCCCTTTTTGTTAATAGCAAAAAGAAAGAGAAAGTCAAAATAGAAAGATAGAAATAAAAGATAAATGCAATCAGGGTTGTCTAGGAACTCGAACGAGTCGAAAATCCCCCAGCGACTACACTGCCTCCTCAAATTTCTCCTAGCACTGATGATAAACATTCTTGACCTTGGGTACGTGTGAAACTTGTTGATTCAAGGTCTGAACTTGAGTGCCAAGAGACTGTACCTTACCAGTGAGAAAATCTGAAGTAGATCCCAAGGCAGTGTGAAGCTTCTAGATCTCAATCTCCATCGCATATTGCTGAGCTTTAACCTCCAAAAGGAGCTCTACTATCCTTGGATAGTTTGCATCAGGTTCTGCTTGAGCACTAGCTTTAGCGAAGTAAATTTGTGGAGAATTGAGAGATGAGGGAACATCAACTTGATCGAGGATAGTTTGTTTTGCACCTTGACTTGGAGTAGACTCTTCAACCTTAGATTCAAGAAACTCATATGCAAAAACATCTTCAGAGTCGGCAGGAGATCTACTTATGCCATCACTTGCATTAGGTGGAGAAGAAAACCCTATTTTCTCATGAACTCCCCCTGTTTATGTGCCTACAGGTGGAGAAGAAATTCATTCTTCTTGTACCTTTTCTTTTTCAGAATGAGAGTGATGTTCTGTCTCAGTTCGTACTCCTTCAGGGTCATCCCTGGTTTCTTCAGAATCCTCTGATAATGTTATTGCAACAGTCTCTCCATCAGAGTCATTGTTGTCATCATCCTCACCCTTCTCTTCAAAATCACCTTATTCTTCTTCTTCATCTTCAGCTCTTGCTTCTTCTTAATCATTTCTTCTTGCTCTGCTTCTTCTTCCTCTTTGTCATCTTCTCTGTCTCCTCCTTCTCTTTCCTTTGGTTTCTCAAAAGCAACAAAGCCTTGAAGATTTCTTAAGGCAATGGTAGAAATGGTCATATCATCTTAATCATCTTTATCCTGCAGGATAAGTGATCTCATTTTCTTTACAGTTTCTTGCACAACTTCCTTGCCTTTGTGCTTTCTTGTGACAGCAGATCCTTCCTTGATTTTGCTCGAGGATTCCTTCTTCAAAAGCTCAATAGCCTTAGTCAGATCCTTTAGCCTCATTTTTGATATCATCTTAATTCCTATTTCCATAGGAGCAACAGTTCTTGAACTAAGCGAAGAGGGAAACTGCATCTGAAAATGGCGGAACAGCTTTGTAATCAAGGCAGAGTAGGGCAATTGGCCTTTTTCTTTCATGACAGTTCTGTACATATGCAGCAGGATAGTATGAGGAGGTGAGAAACGAATCCCATTGCAGATTGCCCACATGATTCTTGCCTTAAATCTGGAAACATCAGTTTTGGAGGCTGCCTTGGGTCTGATGCAATTGATGACAATTTTGTGTAACAGAATGTTGGAGGCTGACAATCAAGAGTATGTGATACCTCCACTTGGCAGTCTGTCCTTTACTAGAAATCTAGTGGCTTGACCTATGGAGATATTGATTGGTTGAAAACCACTTCTTTCCACTCCTAGAATATCGGCCAAAATGTCAACATCCATAATAAAGGCTTTATCACAAACAGTAAACTAAATGCAATTCTGATCAAGGAAAGATAGATTTGAGAAGAAGTATGCTGTCAATTCCGGATAAGCCACAGCTGTCTCACCACAAAACTTTTCAAGTTGAAGAATAGCCAACTTTTTCCTCAAGTTAACCTTTATCGACTCCAAAAAGTCAAAATCTACTGTTCGAGGGTTTATCACCCCTCTGTTCAGCATTTGGGCATAAACCCTTTTATGCTCCTTAGAATGAAATAGTTTCGTTCTTTCACCAGGGACGTCAGTAACCACACCCATCCTGGGTTGAAAATTTGTAAAGATCCGCTCGTCATCATCCTTATTTTCAGGCTGATTCTCAGAACTAAATCTAGGATCATAAGGAAAATGAAGAAAAGCCTTTTCTGCCGATCCTTTAGGCACCACTCCTATTCTTTCCATGGCTCTTAAGAACAGAGTTTCATTCCCATGCCCATGGCCTTTCAGAAAACTAGTGATAAAGGACATTGGAGAACCACCATGTTTCAAATAACAATAATGCTTGTAAAGAACCTGGGGTGTTAAAACTTTGAGAGGAACTGCATCTTGTTCAACTTCTTCTTCCAAAGGTTGACGAGGAGAGTCCTAAGGAGAGTCTTCACCAATAAGATCAAAATAAGTTGGCTCTTCCGGCACATTCTGAGGTCCTTGACTTGCGATCCGAGAAGATTTCCTTTGGTGTGACATGGATGTAGACTTGGAAGATTTCAAAGACATGTTCGAGTGAAAAAAGATGGAAACTTGCAGAGAAGTTTTGAGAGTAAAAATCGAGAGTGAGAGAGAATCGGTATTTTAGGGTTTTGAAAAGATGTGCTTGAAGGAAATACTAAGAGGTATTTAAAGAAATTGAAAGGGGGTATGTGAAACGTCACAAGGAAAAATGCCTTTTCAGAACAAATTTTAAAAAGGTAACTGCTAAAAATTTGAAATCCAAAAATTACTAATAAAATAGTAATAAAATAAGCAAGCGACGATTCAGATAATCATACCTTTTCATATTTTACATACCAAAAATTAAAATACCTAGATTCGAGAGATTCTCATACTGAAGTAGTGTCTTGAAGGTCCGAGTCGACCAACTTTAGACTTTAATCGATAGGAGAGATAATATTCAGCTTGTTGCGAATAGACTCAAATAAGTTTTTTCTCCAACGGTTTTGTGAAAATGTTTGCCAGCTAATTCTTTGAATCAATAAATTGAACCATAATCTTACCATTCTAGACATGATCTCTATAAAATGATGTCGAATCTCTATATGCTTTCGCCCTTGAATGAAGAATGGGGTTTCTGATGAGATTGATAGCACTTGTGTTGTAGCATATGATCTCTGTGCATGATTCTTCTATTCCAAAGTTTCTTAGTTGTCGTCTTATCCAAAGAATTTGAGAACAATAACTCCCAAGAGCAACATATTTTGCTTCTATTGTTGATAATGCCACCGTACTTTGTTTCCTTGAGAACCAAGATACCAACATTTGTCCCAACAATTGACAAGTGCCAGATGTGCTCTTCCTGTCGGTTCTACAACTAGCTAGATCAGCGTCAGAATAACCAAGAGGAATAAAGTCTCATTCTTTTGGATACCATAGACTTAGCTTTGGAAAAGTCGCAACATATTTTATGATGCGTTTAACAGCACTAAGATGAGATTCCTTTGGATCAGACTGAAATTTAGCACAGATGTTGTGGCATCCGAAAATTTTGTTGACCCTTAGATGCGCGATGGCCCGTAGCTAAGTGATGGAGGTATCATTCAGACTATGTCATTTATATTATTTACTAACATTGATTCATATTATTGTTGGATCAATACATTGTGTTTAGTAATGGTTTGATCGTTGAAGAAATTATTGACTCATTTCTACATACTATCACTAGAAACTTAAGGATTAATTTTTGGAGGATTTGGGCCGTGAATTAAGGGCCGTGCGACCACAAGCCCATGGGCCCATGCAACTCTACTCTTTCCCTTAATTGTCGACAAAATGAACTCTTTGGGCTTGATGATGCTCGACCGGGACCAACAATGGCCACATTGCTGCCTCCGATTTTGTCTCCAAGTGGCAAGAGAAATCTCCACATTTCCTCCATTTGTCCAATGCTACTGCAGCCACCAAAAAGATCAACATGCAAATGATTACTTAGTGAGATTAATTGAGGTGAGAGGGGGATTAGTCGAGAGAGAGAGAGAGAGAGAGAGAGAGAGAGAGAGAGAGAGAGAGAGAGAGAGAGACTTACCGAACAAGTGAGTGAGAGAGTGAGATACCGAGTGAGAGAGTGAACGACGAGAGGAGAAGAGGAGAGAAGGATCGTCCTCACTTGTGCACGCGTACCCCGCTGCCCGTCCTCATCATCGATGAGTCACGCACGAGGTCTCGAGCTTCCTTTTTTGTTTGCTAATTGAGCTTAGGAGTGAGGCAAGTAGAAGTTCATTAATCTATGTTATGCATGCAGTGATTATCTGGTGAAGTGCTGGTAGATTTGAGAAAACGCTGAAATGGAAACTACATGTTGGGTTTTTGGATGATTGAGATGAAGATTGAATGCCGATATGTGGACAATTAAATGTGATATTTGCTGTTTTGTGTTGGATTGAGCTAGATGAGTACTAGATTGAAACTACCAGTCATTGCATGTTGTATTAGGGTCTTGCATGTCTCGAAAATTGAGTGTAAGATGGCTGTGTTGGTCGAGCAAGGTGTAGTGGTGGTTGTCGAGTGAGGAAGAGTGAGGTATGTTGCGGTAGGTGAGCCGAAGTGTGAATATTTACTTTGTATTGAATTGTGGAAGGCTTTTATAAGAGTAAAAACCTACTGTGATTAACCTTAGATGCTGTGGAAGAGTATTAAGTTGCTATAAAAGAAATTGGTAGAGAAACTAACGGTTTGATTTAGCTAGAAACGAAGAAGACGGTATAAGGTGTTTCTGTTTTAGAGAAATATAGGTAGAAAGCCTTTTATTTTGTGTCGCCTTGATTTCTAATGATGAAGATAAGGAAAAGAATAAGTTTACATGAGAGAACATTCATTAGATCAAGTTTGACATCTAGTTATAGTAAGGTTAATGAGAAAATGTGTTGGTAAGAGTATTTACCTTGAACCAGTAAGCTGTACTGTAGAGGACAGCATGACCTTTGATGATTCCACGAATTTTCTGTAATTTTATAGATAGAATTGGCCTTCAAACCCTTAATGAAAGTTGTAGGAAACATCCTTAGGAATAACATATCAAAATTTTAGAACAAGCGGACAATATTTAGTTGGTGAAACGAATTTTCTTCTGTAGGTACTAAATCTGAAAGTTACTGCAGAATTTTGAAGAAAGCAACAAACTATTACTATTTATACACAACGAATATAACTTAGTGTCCTGCACGAAATTTCTTCCTTTAGGTCTCATCTATAACATACCAAAATTTTGGAATTTTCTGAATTCATTTAGGGGTTATTCCGAAATTTTCATTAAAACTGTGAATTTTGGTTTTTGAGCCGTTTTACTCCGAATTTGCTCAACTGGTTCCAAAAGGTGAATGCATCTTGAGTTGTTATTGGACGTGATGGATTTTGGCATTCGGCATATCATTCAACACCAAAGATATCAATGAAACTCATGTGATTTCCAATGTCATAGCATTGAACATGTTTTTGGAAATTAAGATATTGATTGTTGCCGTTGGACCCTCGGGTCAACGATGCCCCGGGAGTCAGGATGCCCAAAGGATCGAATGAGTCGATGCCTTGTGGATGCCCGGTGGCCTTAGTGGCAGAATTCCGGAGGTTTTTCCCTAGGAGCTTTAGGATGCCCGGTTGTATGCTTGTCGGTACGTAAATCCAGAGGGCCAAGGTAACCATTTCCATGGCAAACCCCTGGAGGTTCCTCGTGATGGTAGGTGGGATGCGAGATGCCTAGAGGTGTGGCGAGACACACTCTGGATGCTCAGTGGCCCTAGTGGCTGAATGCCGAAGGCTTTCGCGACGCCAGGATTGGGTGCGAAATCCCAGAAGGATGCAAACGTTGGTTCTCTGGGGGATGAAACCTTTTGAATATTAAAACGGATGGTTTTATTAAGTGTGCGTGTGGTCTGGTTATGTGACTAAATTGTATGGCATGAAATGGGATGTGTCATTACAGTTTGGCCCTATGATCGGGACTTGTGTGACTGGACGTGGTGTATCTTAATCCTTTGAAACTGCATTTGTTATTGCATTAAAGAATTTTATGATTTTGGTGCATGCTCATTTCTTTGATTTCATGTTTTTTCTATCTTGCATGAATCTAGATATTGATGGTACCGCATGATATAGCTTAATGAATCTTTTACTGCTGAGTGGTTGTACTCACCCCATTTGGGGACTGACATTTCAAACTAGGAGATATGCCCTGCTACCCGGTCACCCCGGCACATTCTATGGCATACTGGTCGACATTGAGTGTGAGTGTACGGAGCACCATCATTCCGAGATACAAGGGTTAGTCTTTGTTCGAGTGCGAGTACTTGTCTTGTATGACATTGGTTCGCCCGCCGACCTAGTGATTCAGGAGTTTTTGGCTGTGTTTGTCCACCATGATGGGATCATGCTAGGGATGTTGCCGCCACCGCCAGCTGATGGACCAGGCTAGGTGTGACCGAGAGTGACGGTTAGCAAATGAAGCATTTTTGGACCGCCGACACTGACTGATAGACTTATGTATATGACTGTTTGGAAAGAAAAGAAAAAGGGAGTCTGTTATCTTTTGGTATGTAGCCGAGTATAGAAAACCATGGCAAATTTTGGTGTACCGACTGATGATGTCTATCAAGTTTATGTAAATAAAAGTGTTCGGCTTTATCTTATAAAAGTTTTAGTTGGTGTGCATCGTTTCTGAATATAGGGAGATGTTGAATACACTTCCGCCATACTTTTGCGTAGGGACCCATCAATTATATGAAAGAACCCCCATATGACTTCTCGAAAGTCCATTGATAAAGAAAAGGGATATCCAAGTAGAGGAAACAATGTGGTGACCCTAACGGATTGAGGGTCGTCGAGGGGTGCCACAGATGCACACACTGAATAAAATATCAAGTCTAGAGGTAGTGAGGTAAAGAAGAGAGCCAATCATGCTTCTGTATAGTTTCTAATCTACTTCCCTCCTTCATCCTTGTCCAGTTTTGATGAACTCGACATAGGAGCTTCTATCCTCTTGCAATTTTCCAATCCAAATTTCTTGATGAGATCTTTGGCATATTTCTCTTGGTAAATGAATATACCTTTCTTTAATTGTCTGACTTGTAATCCTAGAAAGAATGTCAATTCACCCATCATGCTCATTTCGAATTCATCCTGCATAGATCTTGAAAATTTCTTGCAGAAACTTTCGTTAGGAGAACTAAAGATTATATCATCTACATAAATTTGTACAAGTAGAAAATCTTTTCCTTCCCCTTTTATAAACAGAGTAGTATCAACTTTTCTTTTTTCAAAATCATTCTGAGTTAGAAACTTACTCAACCTTTCATACCAGGCTCGTGGAGCCTGCTTCAGACCATATAATGCCTTTTTCAGTTTGTAGACAGAGTCTGGTTTTCTTGGATCTTCAAATACAGGTGGTTGTTCCACATAGACTTCTTCTTGAATGAATCCATTTGAAATACCCTGAAAGTTTAGAAACAAGTAAAAGCAAGCAATAATCTAATTGCTTCTAACGTTGTTACTAGTACATAGGTCTTGTCATAGTCTATTCTTTCTTCCTATGTGTATCATTTTTCCACGAGTCTTGCTTTGTTTCTGATCACTTTTCCTTTCTAATCCATCTTATTCTGAAAACCCACTTTGTTCCAATAACATATTTGCCTCTGGGTTTTGGAATCAATTCCCATACATCATTGATGTTGAATTGTCTGAGTTCTTCCTGCATAACTTCTATCTAGCTTTCATCAGTTAATGCATCTTCTACACATTTCGGTTCTATCTCAGAAACAAGTGCTAAAGCACTAGACTTCTCTTCCTTTGGATTTGGTGCAAATTCCTTCATCAATGTTACCAATGATGAGTTCTTTGGGATGACTTGACTTGTGCTTCCAGTTGCTATTTGGCCCGAGAGTCTATTAATCCTCTGTTCTGCTTGAATCTTCTTGTTATACTTGTTGCTGTACTCCAGAAGTCTGAACTTTGCTGGGGGAGACAAACTTTGTTAAGTTTGGAACTGGTTCAGATTCTTCAAGTTGAACCTGATTTGGTTGAATATGTATATTTTCTTGAAATCTGACGTTCATAGATTCTTTCACAAATTGAGTCTTCTTGTTAAAGACCCTATAAGCTTTGCTTGAAGTTGAATCGCCAAGAAAAAAATTCTTTGTCTAATTTTTCTTCAAACTTTTAAATCGATCATTCGCATTCTTCAAGATAAAGCATTTACAGCCAAAGACATGAAAGTAAGAAACATTTGGTTTCTTCCCTTTATATACTTCATAGGAAGTCTTCTTTAGGATAGGCCTTAAAAATACGCTGTTGATAATATAACATGCAGTAGAAACTACTTCTGCCCAAAAGCGAGAGGGTATTTGCCTTCTATCAACAAAGTTCTGGCCATCTCCTGTAGAGATCTGCTTTTTCCTTTCCACGACTCCATTTTGTTCTAGAGTATATGGAGAGGAGAAAATATGCCGAAAACCAAATTTATTATAGAAGTCTGCAAAATCTTGATTTTCAAATTCACCTCCATGATCTGTCTTTATGCTTGAAATTGCATAACCTTTCTCATTCTGAACTTTCTTGGCAAAGTTTGAGAAGTATGCAAAAGTCTCAGACTTATTTGCTACGAAGAACACCTAAGTGAAACGAGAATAATCGTCAACGATTACTAGACAATATTTCTTTCCACCAAGATTTTGAGTTCTTGTTGGCCTAAAGAGATCCATATGAAGAAGCTGCAACACTCGACTGGTAGAAACCGGATTTATTGGTTTAAAAGAACTGATGATCTGTGTTCCCAAGACACAAGGAGTGCATAACTCAGTCTTCGATAACCCAGATTAGGAAGCCCTCGAACCAGTTTCTTAGAAGAAATCTTGGCAATCTGCTTCATATTTACGTGACCGAGCTTTCGATGCCAAAGACTTGCTTCATCTTGAATGAACATAAGACACTGTGAACTTTCTGGATTTACATCTAGAAGGTATACATTGCCATGCTTTCGCCCGGTAAAGGATTGAGAGAAGTCTTGACTTATTCCAGAACAAATGCTTTCTTGGAAGTTTATTCTGAAACCAGTATCACAAAGCTGACTTATGCTCAAAAGATTGTAGTCTAAACCTTTCACCAAGAAAACATTGTTGATAGTTAGACTTACAATCTTCACAGTTCCACAGCCTATAATATTTCCTTTACTATTTCTTCCAAAAGAAACTTTTCCTCCCTTTAGCCTGTCAAGCTTTTTGAAATAGCTTGAGTCTCTTGTCATATGTCTCGAACAGCCACTATCCAAATACCATTTGATTTTTCTTTTAATAGTGACCTGTAATCAAAAGAAAAACTCAAACTTTCTTTGGTACCCAAATTTTATTGGGTCCAGGAGTGTTAGTATTAAAAACAGTTTTTGCTCAATCTTTCTTAAGCGGTCTCCAAACCTTGGGATAATCCTTCTCGAAATGTTCGACATTACACTTAGAACATCTTAGAGCACTGCCAACAGGTTTTACAAACACTTATTGAAAATGATTTTTATAAAATGTTTTTGTAGGTTTTGTTTAAGTTTCTCTTTTACTTTAGGAAAGTTAATTAAAGGAATAGTCTCATTACTCATACCTAGACCAGACTTGTTAAAATAGGATATTTGAGTTGTAAGAATTTTCTCTAATTTTTCTGATCATTTTGAAAACCTTTTGAAATATCTGAGGTCTCCCTTTTAAAACAACATTTTCTTTTGTGAGAGAATCAAAATTTTCTTTCAAATCATCAAAACTTCTTTTCAAATTTTCAAACTTTTCTTTCCATGAAACTTCCCGTTGCCCGAGCTTAGAATTCTTCTTTTTAGTTCGGAGATCCTTTTAAGAGAAGATTTAAGATTGAGGCAAAGTTCATCTATATACATAGACTTTAATAGGAATTTTAGAGTTGCTAACCTCAATTTCTTTGTCAAAATCTGAATAAGTGTCTATTTTTTATTGAGTCGACTCGAGTGAGCCATCGATATATATTTGCAAATTCTTCTTCACTTTGTTCACATTCAGTGTCACTCCAAGTTTCTGCTTTGAGAGCCTTTTTGTATTTCTCAGACTTCCCTTTCTTCTTTTTCAACAAGGGACAGTTTGATCTGATATGCCCATTTTTCTTGCACTGGAAGCATATTACATCCCTGCTTGTTTCAGTTTCTTCTGTAGATTTCTTCTGGGAATTTTGCGAGCCTTGCTTTTTTCCAATTGAACCTTCTACCTTTTCTGTTCAATCTTCTGAATTTTTTTTTTATTTATCATGAGGGCTAGTTCTTCATCACCCATATAATCTTCCAAATTTGTATCATCAAAATCAATATTAGATTTTAAAGCAATTGATTTCTTACATTTTAGATCTTCCTCATCATTGATTTGCTCCACTTCGTATGACTGAAGTGTGCCTATTAGTTCATCTACTGATAGAGGCATAATTTTTTTAGTCTCTATGATTGAGGTCTTCACATTATTCCAATCCTTTGAAAGTCCACACAGTAGTTTGTTGACTTTTATTGGTCCAGAAATTGGTTGGCCTTGATAAGCCAAGCCATTCACAATCTCTGTAAAGCGACTAAACATATTAGAGATAGATTCTCTAGGCTTCATTATGAATGCTTCTTATTGTCCAAGCATAATGTTTATTTTTATTTCCTTCACACGGTTAGTCCCCTCATAGGTAACATGAAGTTTGTCCCAAACTTCTTTTACTGTTTCATAAGAAGAAATTCGGTTATATTTTGTGGGAGACAAAGCACAATATAAAGAATAAATTGCTTTTGCATTAAGAGCATGTCCCTTGGTAATTTCAGCTTGTGTTGATTCATCAGCATCAATCACTTCTTTCCCTTTGTCTGAAGTTGATGTTGCTTTAAGATTGATTCCTTTTTCAACAACATCCCACTCTAGGGGATCTCTGGATCTAAGAAATGCCTTCATCTTGTTTTTCCACACGTTGTACTCATTTCCATCGAAATAAGGTAGTCCGGTGTTGCTCTGTCCCTCAACGAATCCTGGAGCTAGAATACTAGCCATAGAAGATCTTTAGCTTTAGAAGTAAAAACACTTCAATAAAGTAAGCACACAAGCTCTAATCCCAATTGAAATGGCTAGTAGAACACCTAGAGGGGGTGAATAGGTGTGAAAACATACTTTAACAACTATTTCAAAACACAAAATTATATCGCAGCAAATAAAGTAAAGGAGTTCAGGGAAGAGAAAAATAAACATAAAATTTATAGTGATTCGGCTTAGATCAAGCCTACATCCACTCTCCCACGCTGGCAACCTTCTAGCTGGTTTCCACTATGAATCGAAAAAGAATGTTACAGCACTATGATCTCAAATTTTCAGTGAGGTGTCTCTACTATTCTCACAAGATCACTCTCTAGAGTTTCTCACTTCCGAATACAAGTTTAAGCACTAAATGATGAAGGACAAGAGAATTGGAAGCTTTAGACTTTGGAATTATTCTTTCACGCTCTTCTTCGAATGACTTGAAAAATCCCCTTAAATACTCATCCATGCCTTGTCGACCGTTGGCACTTTCTAGAGGAATTCTTCTAATCAACCCGTTGGACAAAATCAATCAAGGAGATTGAAGATCAAGATGAAAGCCCGTCAATCATGTTCGCCCATACAATCAGGATCTTGGTTTCCATAAGTAGATTCTTTCCAAATAAGCTTGCCTTCCAAAATGATTTGCTTCTTCAAAATTGATTCCAATTAAGATAACCAAAATGGTAAATGATATTTTCAACCAGAAAGCTTGATATATCTTGTACGTATTAAAACCTTTGAGGAAAATAATCCTGAGTTTGATTAAGTCTTTATTCTTGCGTTCAATTTGAAACTTGTCAGAGTAGGCAGACTTCTAATGTAAGAAATACTTTGACACAGAAGTCTAGCATTATTCAGAATAAAACTTAGATAAGTTTTGTAAGCTTCAAAATATCATAGAAGTTTTCTCCAATAGATTCTACCATCAACTTTGTAGCAGGCATAACCTAATATAAAATAGGACGACTTATCATGAATGCGCAATATTACCAAAGTGTTATTTATTTTTATTTTTTGGTAAAGTCTTTTTACCAAAGTGTTATTGGGTTCTAAAGTTTATAAAAAAGTGTAACTAAATTTTAAAATTTGTCAAGTTGGTGCAATCGAGCCATTCAGTTAACTTTGTTCAACTTGGCTAACAGAAAATGTTGATGCGTCTTTTTTTTTATATACTTTCTCTATCCTGCATGGTGATGACGTGGCCAAAATGACGCTGTTTTGGTGCAAATTTGATTTTTTATATAAATTTTATTCAAATTAGATAAAAAAAAAAAAGCTATTTAAAAAAAAAAAAAAAAAAAAGGAGGAGGAGAGTTGGAAACCGGCGGTGAGGGTTTTGTAGCCCTCACCGCCATCGCCGCCGCTGCCATCATTAAGAAGGGCTAGCAATGTTGAAGGAATGGTTGGCGGGGCTTGCCAAGCCTAGCTAAAGACCACTGACCCTTGCCAACTACAAGCCAAATCTAGGTGAGAGTCGTGACCTTCGCCCAGATGTGGGCAAGGTTGTCGGCACCTAGCCAAGGCTCGACTAAGTCCACTACCCATTTCCCCACCATCACTGGCCTTTTCGAAGATAATGGGGTAGTGGCAGTGACCTCACCTAGTCTCCAACTCTCTCTCTCTCTCTCTCTCTCTCTCTCTCTCTAAAGCTTATTTTTTCATTTAATTTAAATAAAATACTTATTAAAAATCATATTTGGATCAAAACAATGTTGTTTTAACCATGTCATCGTCATAAGGGAGAAAATATTTAAAAGTCATGCTCACATTTTCCATCAGTCAAGTTGGATGGAGTAAACATAATGACTTGATTGCACTAATTTGACAAGTTTTTATAATTTAATTGTAAATTTTATAACTCAATTATATTTTCATCATAAATTTTAGGATTTTCAGTATACATGTCCTTATAAAAGTATTTGCACGTACGATGACAGCACTGAAACTAGCGCTGCAAAATAATGTAGACAGTTTCACCGTTGATTTCAAGAACGAATCATCCGGAACTGGCGGACATTTCGACGCCATTTAATATTTCTTTCTAGTTGTTCTTTTTCCTTTCGAATTTGAGAGCAGAACTAAATGCGGGTCGTGGCTATTCTTTATGGACTAGAATTAGTTAGGGAGCTAATAGTCCAGGATACGGTGCGAGATGCTCTAATCGTTTTTTAAATGTTCTATTTAAAACCATACTGGCATAAGCAGAAAACGTGAGTGAATTAAAAATATAGAGACAATTAATGGTAATGGAATCTGAATACAAAAAAAAAAAAAAATCATTAGATTATTTTACCTGTCAACCGAGAGAGAAAATCACGTTTTCTTTTCGGGATTTCGGAAAATTTTATTTCGATCTGAGTTCATTGGACTTGATCTATCTCACGGGTTGATTATGGGAATCTTTTATTTAGGTCCCTCGTGAGACTGAACGGCTGAGTTCAGCTCCGCATGTGTTCGCCAATAGAGATCTATAGACTTGTAGATAGAAAATTGCTACATCATATCAGCAATTATTCCCACCCAACATTTTTCGTGCGCAAATCTTAAATAGGCTACCATAAGTGTAAAACCTGATATATATTATATATAGATGAAAAAGCAAAACAAAAAACTAGATCTAAGTAAGGGGGCGTTTAAGAACAAAAATGGAATTAGCTAGCTTGAAGCCATCACAAACCAAGCCAAGGGGTGCTCTACATATGACGTCTACTTCTCCAAAACATACTCGCAATGATGGATCAAATATATTGGCATGCTTAGGATTGTGAAAAACAAAGTGATCGAATATGAACAGAATAAAAAAATAAATCGGATATCGAACTTACGTGATTCGATCAATGTGACATACATTTACTAGGAAATAGATTAAGTGATTTAACATAGATTACAATCACTCAAGTCACTCAACTAATCGAGTCACTCAAACATTCTTAGTGTTTTCCAACTCCCAATTGAACCTATAAATTCACATATTGTTTATACAAATTTTATGATAAGATTTATTGGTCTAAGCACTTAAAAACTCATCTTCTATTACTAGGAGAAGTACACTAGCAATGTCTTAATTTGTGTGCGGCGCTCACTTTAGTGCCACAACTTTTCACCAGCTCACTTAAGTGCCACTTTTTTTATAAAAAAAACGATTACTTAAGTGCCAACTCTGATATGAGTGGCCGGAAATCTGATGCAACAATATTTTATTAATTTTTCAATCTTATGTGGTTTGTCAGTATGCCCAATTAGCATATAATATCTAAATGACGTCGTATAGTAAGTTAAAAAGTGATCACTTCAGTATCGGTCGTTGTATGAAAATGATCATTTTAATGCCAATTATTATTAAAAAGTAATAACTTCAGTACCAATTTTAATGAAAAAATGATTACTTTAGTGTAAAAATAAAAAAAACCTAAACGACGTCATATAGCAAGTTAAGAAGTGATCACTTTTAGTATTGGTCATTGTAAAAAAAAATTATTATTTCAGTGCCAATTATTGAGTTGCTGGAAATCTGACGCGGCAATATTTGTAGACAAGTAGACGCTCAGAGGAAGACGAAACTGAAGACCAGATCTGGAGCCATGGTGATGGCGGGAAGATGAAGCCATCAGATCTAGCCGATGGCCGAAGACAAACGGACCTCGCTGTCAAGGCTCACGACCAAGGACAAGCTCCAAATCTGGAAGTTTGTAGTCCTCGTGCTCATCTCACGATGGAGGGGCACGGCCATCATGGCTCCAGACCTAGTAGTTCGGAGAGAGTGGCTCAGTTTGGACGCCTCGCAGTGTTGGGCGGGAAGCGGCGCCGGCGACGGTGGGTGGAGGCGCGGAGGTCGACCTCAAAGGTGGTATGGACTGAGGGGAAAAGAGACAAACTAGGTGGTGGTCCGAATAGATTTCCATTTTTGTTCTTCTTTTTTCATTTGATTTCATCGTCAAGCGCACAAAAATGCTCGCTCACCTGAAGCATTGGATCGAGGCCTGGTTCAAAGCGGAGAAGAGGTGCGATATGAAGTTTCTCCTCAGGTCCTTGCTCGGAAACTCACGAAGACATCGTATTTCCATTAAGGAGGAGCAAACTCACCAACACTTCGTCTTTCCATTTTGGAAGGAGACTAAATTAAGAAGCCATTATATGCAGATCCCAGCGGCGCTGTTGATTTTCAAAATTTGGGTCCTTGATCCTTTAATTATCCCTTCTTCTTTTTTTATCACCGGCAATAGCATTTGTCTTAGAATTATTTTTTCCCATTTGGCTATCGAGCTTAAAATTCTTACCCAAATGCGCACTCATGATAATATTAAATGTTTTCATAAAATGATTAGGCATGGGCAAGGTCAACCGAACCTAAGTGGATGGGCCTAGGTGTAAAAAAATATGCTTACTCAAGCCCGCCCAAATTATGTCCAAGCCTAGATAAACTCATCGGGTTGTCAAATCCGTGATCAGGTTTAGTGCAAAAGTTTATTGGAGGAAAAGAGAATCATTGATTAATGTGATGCGTTTCTTTCACTATAAAAGATAAGTTAGAGACCGATGATCTATTTGACAATATGAAAAGCAATTTGTACAATGTTTTCCTATAACGATGCTTCTCTAACCAAGTACGGGTCATGTATGACTAGCAAGGTAGAGGTGCACTGGTTTCCTAGTAGCACAAGAACCTTGGATAAGATTTACTTTGCATAAGATATTCTTCGGTTGTTTAAATTCCATGGTTAATTTACGGATATGATTAAATATCCATGGTCGTTTAACTTGTAATGACTGTAGGCATGGAATTTAACGTTAAACTCCAAGATTAGTGTACAAATTATTGACATGATCTTGTTCTATGTACCGTGTAAATTATGAGATCTAACTAAAAACAGAACATGAGATATAGCCTAATGGTGATGTTGAGACTAGCTGATGAACATACGATTCTATATATGATAAATTTAGAGACAAAGAATGCAAACACAGTTTAAAGAGGTTTGGCTTAAGTAAGCCTACATCCTTGGGAACACTCTCTCAAAGTATTTTGTTATGAATTCTTTGAGAAAGGGACTACCTTTTTATTGATAGAGGTTCATAATTATTTGCTGAATTACAGGGAATATACAAGATAACAAATTGAAAAAGAAAATATCACCAAATTAGGAAAACATCACATAATCTTCTCTAGAAAAGAACACCAAATCAGGAGAATATCACATAATCTTCTCCTACCAAGATAGGAGGATCCTATCAATTTTGTTAACGCTCCCCTCAAGTTGGACTGAAGATATTATCGGAGGTCAACTTGTTCACCATGTCATGAAATGGTCCTTTAGTAAGGGCTTTGGTGAAAATATTGGCCAACTGATCTTCACTTCGAATATAAGGAGTTTCAATGGTGTTGTCCTGAACCTTTTCCCATACGAAATGGTAGTCCACCTCAATGTGTTTTGTTCTTTCATAGAACATGGGATTTGAGATGATATAAGCAACAACTTGATTATCACAAAACAACTTCGTAGGTGACGTCCTTGGTTTGCACCTTATTTCCTGGAGAAGAAGTTGTAGCCAAACTATTTCACTAGTGGCAGCAGCCATTGCTCAATATTCTACTTCAGCACTTGAACGAGCAACAACATTTTGCTTCTTACTTTTCCAAGTAATTGCATTACCTCCTACAAAAGTGCAAAAACTTGTAGTAGACTTCCTATCACTGGGGCTTCCTGCCCAATCTATGTCTGCATACCCGACAATATCTGTATGCCCATTGTTCTTCATTAAAATACACCTTCCTAGTGTAGCTTTCAAGTACCTCAGTAGTCGATCAACCAAATCCATGTGCCCTTGAGTCGGATTTTGCATGAACCAACTTACATAGCTAACTGCGTAAATAATATCTGTCAAGTGATAGTCAAGTAAATCAACTTGTGTGACATCTTGAATTTCGACCCTGTTTTGATAATATAAAATGAGCTTTATCATCGATGAGCCTATGGTTTTTTTCTCGGAGTTGATCACTCTCGAGTTAACTAATCTATCAGGTGAAACCATTAAGGGATATAAACACGACAGACTTGAGAATTCGATCAGAAATCGACTGCTCGACCGTGATAATCGGCAAGGGTCAGTATGATCCCGTTATAATCGACTAGTGATCGAATATAAGTCAATTTGACGGAAACATGCAATTGAATTATGGGTGATTCCACAAGATTGCAAAATTCGCGTCGAACGGCACTAACCTAAATTTCTGTCTATTATGTACTCGGTACCCGTAATTGAAACCTTGAGGTTTTTACAACAACTGAGAGTCGCCGACGAGTTGAAGATGCACAAACGTGGATCGAAAATTATTGACCATGAATCAAACGCATTAAAATCCCTAAAAGCTACCCGGTAGGTTAGGTCGTGCTAAAATTGCGTTTGATTGATTTTAACCACGAAATTGACTTCGATTTCGGGAATCGAACATTCGAGCGTGTCATGATTTATATTTAGGACCTCGTCTCATCATTTGGGAAATTTCCGTTGAGCACAATTTTTTTACGGAAAATCAATTTTGGCAAATTTAAATGGAAGAAATTCGGATGGGCAAAATTAAAGGACTTTTTGGCCTTCAAAATGAATTAGTTTGTGAAGGAAATTTTGGAAATTTGTATGGGCACCTTAATTGGCATTTTTGGATGCCAATTTGGATTATTTGGTGAAGAAAGTAAGGAAATTCGTAGGGGCTGCCCCCTTGGCATTTTTGGCCATCAAAATAGAGTTGTTTTGTGAAGATTGGAGAAGAAATTGGCTATTGGTTGATGCTTTGACAAAAGGGGCTAAAGACTTTGGAGGCAACACACTCAAGTGTTTAGATATTTAGCTTGGATGGCCATTGGTTCTTGCTTGGACTTCCTTGGCCTCTCGTCTCCCCCTCTCTCCCTCTCTTCTTCCCCCTTGGCCGAACACCTCCTACAGTTTTTTTCTTCTTCCTCGGCTCTCCTTCTTCATTCCTCCATTTTTCCTCTGTGTTGTTGCTGCCACTCACCTCATCGAAACCACCACCACCCGCTTGCTCAATCAGGACCCCTGTCCGCATCCCGGCCGTCCCTGTGTCCGCTGGTCTAGCTGCTCGACCAGTGCCAAGCCTTCTCCGTCTGCCCGCTTGCGCGCGTCCAGCCTTGTGACCAGCTCCACCGTCGCTGCCGTCCATCCGCCAGCCATCTACCGTAGCCAACCACTCAACCATTCGCCTCTGCCATCGCTAGCCACCCCTAGCTGCGCCGTCCTAGTTCCGCCTCAACCCAAACCGCTGGCCACAAAACTGAAATCCCAGCTCAAGCTGTGAGCTTGTGGGTTGTTTTTCAGCCTCTTTAGACCCTTCGTTGGAGTCACCGTAGTCACGGGATCTCACTGTCTTCGTGTTGCTGTCGTCGTGGACCCGTTATCTCGCTAATCCGGTGAGTTAACGCCTTAATATTGGATTAGGAAGTTAATTGCACTTAATGGATTAGTTTAGGCTTAAGTATGGATTAGTAGTTAGTTTAGTTAGTGTAACTAGTAGTTAGTTAGTTTAGTTAGTTCAACTAGATAGTTAAGTTAGTTAGGTGGTTAGTTAGGTTATTTAGTGAGCTTAACTACATTAAATTAGTTAGCTTAGTTAGATTAATTTAGTTAGCTCAATTAGGTTAGTCAGGTTAGCTTAATTAAATTAATTAAGTGCATTAGTTTAAATAATTTACAATTTATTTAATTAATTATAATTAGCGTAAATTGTACCGAGATAGTTAATTAGTAGAATTTTACGCTGATCGTCGTGGTTGAATTGATTTGTGAAATTGATTGCTAAATTATGCAATTGGGTGCTTGGTGATGATTTTTTTTTATTATTATTGCAAAAATATGATTTTATGGTATTTAATTAGAAAAACATCGGGTGCAGGGTTTTGACACCAAAAATAGTTTAGGTGCTATATAAAATCGTGAAATTTTGAAATGGGAGAGTATCACATTTTATGGATCAATTTAAATGTATGACCACGCATGATTATTTTACCGGGTATTTTTAATACGAAGAAAATTGACCAAGTCTATTATTTGAAATGGAAATATCTGAATGCAAAGCACGATATTCCAGTTATTGATTACGCTTGCAACATTTATAAGTGCATATGTGATGAGCTAATGTGCAGGGATGTGCTAAGGTGGGGTAAGTCTGTGTGTGATGCCCATTTTTTTAATTTTTGTCTTTGAGTGAATTATCTTCTTAATTGGGGTTTAAGATGTAGACTCGCTGAGATTTTATCTCATCCCGTCATGGTTTAAATATTTTCAAGTCCTTCGATAGAGGTACAACACGTTCATGTTGGGGTCCCACAAGAGGTAGACTTTAAGCACTCCTATTTCCCTATTCCCGGGACTAACCTGACCCGTGAGTTAGTTGAGTCCACTATCTGAGTCGATGAGGGCCTACCTCACTTGGTACCTGTTGACACCTAAATTTTGACAACCCATGTAGTCATTTATCAGATTAAAAAATTATGGGTTAATTTAATGCTTGAAAAAATATTAATTGCATAGCATATAGATTTATGTGCATTTGTTTTTAATTTGCATTTTTTACACTTGTTTACTGGACCAGTGGCGGATGGGTCGAATTAATGGTTTTGAGTTTTAAATTAACAGGTCGGACAAAGCCCATAAAGAGTACAAGTTGGCCTCGAGCCCGTTTTTCAAATTGAGATTTGAAATGAGGATTTTTGGAATTTAAGAAAATCGGGTTGTGATCTTATCTTTAAAAATCAGTAGAAAATATTTAGGAGATAATGAGAATAAAAAGATTTTTGTGATCAAGAGGTTATAGAAATCTTCGAAATATCCCATGAAGATCACATTTTTTTTTCTTGCTTATAAAAGGGCCGTGTACGGTAAAGAAAAGGGGGGCTTTTGGAGGTTTTTCTTTCGGTCTTCGAAAGAGAAAAAAAAAAAAAGGTGAAAAGTGAAAAGAGAAAGGGGGCAGAGAGGAAGGGACATGCAAACAGCGAGAGAGAGGAGAGCAGAGGAGAGAGGAAGAAAAGGAAAAGAAAAACAAAATCTATTGTTTCTCCTCTTCGGTGCGCCCCTTGCCGACCTTCGAGCAGTAGCGTTGCTGGGCATCCGCCACCGCCGGCCCTACCTTGCCGACGCCCGCACCTCTGCCAATCTCCTTCACCATCGTTTGCTGAAGCCTTGCTGATCCCTACCCATTGCACCAGCAACGACGTCCCTGCTCCGCCACTGCCCGATCTGCTGCACCGGAGCTGCAACCCGAAACAGACGCCCCGCCGAATCTTCGCCGGCCACCTCGCTTGAACCCTCGTGACGCCAGCTGTTTTTCTTCCCCCGGCCGCACAGTTGCTCCCCGCAACAGCCGCGACCCGACGCCTCTGCAGTTTCACCTTCTGCTGCTGCCCGACGGCACAGCAGCTTGTACGCCGGTCTGTTGCCACGCCGATCCCTGCCGCCGCTCCTGCTGTGATCAGCCCTCAGCCTGTCCGTCTCCAACTCTGGTCCTCCCGCGAAGCCGCCGCTTCTGCCGAGTCGCTCCACTAGCCCGACGAAGCCGCCATTGTGCCGATCCACAACGACCTTGACGCTGCTCCTGGTCCGTTCGTCACCAATCCTCACGCCACCTCTGCCCCGACGCCCAACAGCTCCGCTCTAGGCCTCCTCCTAGTGAAGCTGCTTGCTGCTCCGCCCGCACCGCTCCAACCAGCGACCCAACGCCTGTAGCTCGCCACCCGCGACCTGTTGTTGCTGCCGGTCCGCCCGGTGTCCGACGTCCCCTTGCTTGCTGCTGGTCCTTCTCGCCAGAGCTTCGATGACTACAACCTCCGACAGTGACCCACCACGAAGCTGCCAAGTCGTGGGTGAAAAAGCAATAAAAAAATAAGGAAAATCAAATTATGTGGTTTTATTTCTTTAGTTTTATTATTTTTTTATCTTGTTTTTTTAGTAGAACTATTCTTGATGTATGGTTGAATTCCCAACATGAATTAGCCCGTCAAATTAGGGATTCTGTCAAATTAGGGATTGGTGAGTCCGATTTTCGGCCGAAATTCAACTCACAATCTCTTGCAAAATCGACAATCCAATCTCACGCCTGAGATTCGATTCGCAATTTAGTTTAAAATTAGCCAACCCGATCTCATGCGCGAGATATGGTTCACTAATTTGTGGATATCGATCCTATCCTATCTGATTTGTTGTCGTGTTGGTTAATCGATTTTATTTTCGTAAAAGAAAAAATTCAAAAAATGTTGAATTAGGATTAGGTTTTTTTTATTTTTATTATCTTGCATATTTAGAATAGGAATTTTATTTTGAATCATGGAAAAGAAAACAAAAAAGAAAGCACATTCATTTAGGATGTTAGTTTTATCATTATTTGAATTGCATGTTAAATTTTATTTTCAAATTAATAAAAAATGAAAAAATCATCATGCATATGTCATATAGAATTAGGGCATCTTTTGCACGTCATTGCGTATTAGGGTAAGATTGCTTGTTTAATTTTATTTTCTAATTAATTTTAAGTTTAGATTGATTTTTTCGATAGATTGCATTCTAGGATTATTTGGGTTAAGATAATATTTTAGTTTAAATTAGGATTTGGCTCAACCTAATTCCTAATATAAATTGAATAGGATCTTAATCTAGTTAGGTAATCTTCACATTTTACCTAATTTCGAATTTCATGAGAAATACAAAAAATGTCTTAGGATAAATTAGTTTTATTTTCTAGTATAGATCGCATTCTTTTAGGAAAAAGAAAGAAAAAGAAAAAATGTCATATGCACGTCCTTAGGATTAGATTCATGAAATGCATGCCATTTAGTGATTGTTGTTAGATCCATTTAATTAGAAATTGCATGTCATTAGAATTAGGTCATTTAGTTATATTGCATTGCATAAAGCATGATTCTCATTAATAACAAAAAGGAATTGCGTGTTAATTAGAAATCATATCTAGGATTGTTGATGTAGATTTTAATTTAACATTGCAGATGCTTTCGTTGCTTTGAGGTAAGTTCTGCATTATTTAATTGCTTTCTTGAGTGTTAAATTGGTGGTTTGCGCACCCGCATGATAACTTCACATGTTAGGGAGATAGATTTAAAATCAATATAAGCTGCCTACAAAAGTATTTTTGAAAATAAAAGAATGGTACTGAAAGGGCATTAGAGAAATCTAATGTAACCAAGTCCCCGTACTTAGAGTCTCTGGTTCGTAGGAGTAAAGTAAAACTCATGTTACTTTACTTGGGTTTCTAATCGACCCACCAAAAAATAGATTAGTGGCGACTCCTAAATAAAATCCATATGCATGTTAAGAATCTAGATATATGTCGTGAATTTGTATGGGCTTGGGAGAGCTCAAGTTAGGTCTAGGCTTAACAATCCATTAGCCAAATCCTAGGTGATTCACACCCGAAAATTTGGTCGCGACAGTACCCCATTGCTTCAGAGCGTAGTTCATTAACTATCCTAATGGGGCTCAAGAAGGTCCCCTGCAGGGTTTTGACGGGCCTGATGTCGGGACCAGGGAGCGGAAAATAGGGCATTATATGGATATCAACATTCCTGATGGTGTCGTGGAAGACCCAAAGCCCAAGGTTGGAGGGTCCGGATCTTAGAAGGCTCAGTATCTCTTTTTGAACCAGACTTATGTGTACAGACCTGTGAGACTAACTTAGCATGTATATAAAGTGTGTTTCTGAAAAAGGCGTAGCATATGTTTTACTATCCCAGTGTTTAATGGTTGTCAGGGTATATGTTTAAATTCGCTTCTACATGTGCATAAAAAGAATGGGTCGGCGATGCGTGTTGGGACGTCGCATTTTAAATCAACTGCCGAGGGATGTGCGCGCGCTCGGTGTTCAAGGCGTGACAACTTGCCTATGAGACATTGAAATGCTTCAATGTCTTGCAATGGAGTATTATCAACGGCAAACTTACTATTATAATCCATCGAAACATTTGCTAGTTTGGCCTCCATTTTCTCTGTTTCTTTTAACAAGTCCATAATATACTTTCTCTCTAGCAGAAACAACCCCTTATGACAACTAGCCACTTTAATCCTTAAAAAATACCTCAGTTTTCCAAGATCTTTAACATCAGATTTTTGGTGAAGATAGTGCTTTAAAGCCTCAATCCTAGATTCATTGCTTTTGGTGGTAATAATTTTCCCCATTTACCCTAATTTTGGGATAATTATTTAAATGAAAAGGAAATTAAAAAAAAAAAGAGCCCATCGGGGCTGGGCTTTTGCGCTCAACCCCCCCCCTCTTTCTGCCCTTTCTTCTTTCTTCCCCATGCGGGCCTAAGGCCATTCCCATTTTGTTCTCCTTTGGCTTGACCCCCTCCCCCTTTCTTCATCATCCTCCTTCCCTCGACAACTAATGCGTGTGAGGGATGCCCTACCGAGGCAGAGTAGTGTAGACCGGCGACGAAGGAGAAAATATTAGGTACGTCTTATTTGCTAGCGTGGCAAATAAGAAGAGCTTTAAGTAACACAACATGTGTTGCGATGGGCCCAAATTGTCAAACGAACTCTTCGCTCTCTTCTGTCCTCTCTCTCTCTTCATTGCACGCGCTCTCTCTCTCCTGCCTCTTGCATGTTCTCTCTCCTCTCTCTTCTCTAGCCCCACTTTTCTCTATCTTCTTCTGTCCCATTTCTCTCTCCTGCCTCATGCACGTTCTCTCTCGTTTCTCTCCTCTCTCCCTTATACACCTCCCTCTCTCCATAAAAAAGAACTCCAACATCACCCAACAAACAAGAAGAGACGAACAAAAGCAAGCGTCTCTATTCCTATCTAAAACTCAATCGATTTCCCGTTTCGATTCCAATAGCTAGTTTTTTTTTTTTTTTCTGTGGGTTTCTATGCATTTTCGATCCAATTCATTTTAGGCTGCTTTTGTCTTCACCGATGGTAGGAATCGGGACTTCTTGGAGGGGTGTAGCTGCCGGAGGCTACGAACCAGGTGGAGAACTCCGGGAGTGTCGGGAGATTCAGATCGAACTTGCCCCTAGCTCTACGTGTGAGTGGACCCCACGCCCTCTGAGATGCTCATCTCGCTGGCAGTCGAGGTGGCGGCGATGGCGACAGCCAAGGAGGCAGGAGTGAGGGTCTTGTTGTGGCACCACTTGTGCCCGCTAAGAGCTTGGCCAGTGGGGAAGCTCTTGTGGCAGATTGAGCACTTGTGCACCTTCCTAGATATGCTGGAGGAGGTGTTCGCCGTGGAGGTTGAGGTGGTCGGTTGGTCATCCACGTCGGCGAAGAGAAAATGTGCTGGGAAGAGAGAACAGAGAGGAGAGAGAGAGAGAGAGAGAGAGAGAGAGGGGGGAGAAGAGAGAGGATAATAGGGGCAAGAGAAGAGAGAGGAGAGAGAGCGCATGCAAGGACGCAAGAGAGAGAGAGAGAGAAAAGAGAGAAAAATGGGGACAGAGGAGAGAGAACATGTAGGAGGTAGAAGAGAGAGTGCATGCAGAGAGGAGAGAGAGAAGAGTTCGTCTAACAATTTGGCCCATCACGACACATGTCGTGTTCTAGAGATCCTTCTTATTTGCCACACCGACAAATGAGACATACCTAATATTTTCTCGCGACGAAGGGGACATGCTATCAATGCTGTTGGATGGAGCAACGTG
>JABKBK010000034.1:0-87564 GCA_014182545.1 Eucalyptus globulus
CTAAGGTGCGATCTTGAAAAGAATCTATGTTAAAAAAAATTTCTAGACTTTCCAATATTTAGAACCATCAAAATAATAAATCATTTGAAAACATATTTACAATCAAAGAAAGTACTTGTTCTTAAAATCAAGAAAAAGATTTGTCCTTCCTAATAACAGAAAAACATTTTCCTTGGTTGAGTTTTACATTATTCCACATCATGCGACATCAAAGAATTTCAACCAAGCTTAGAGCTTCAATGAAGTGCTCCCTCTCCCTCTCATCCTCATTCTCTTCCAGAATTCATTTTTTGTATTCTTATTGATAAATCGACAAGCCATGTTCTCATATATGTTCAATCTGTGATTTATGTCAAGTTGCACAAGCCTTGGTACCCAACTCCTCTGCTCGAGTCATCAACACTTGGGCTTGAGTCCATTGAGGCCAAGCCAAAGTACCTAATGCTCATGCTCGGGTTTATAGTGGTTGAGCACGAGAAACTGTAGCTCTTGCAATCAAGACCATGGTGGTTGGGCCCAAGTCCCCATAGGTCAAGGCCTAGTCCCCAAAATCGAGTCCAAGTTCCTAATGGTGTGGCTTGAGACTGATAGGGCTAGTACGAGCACCTAGAGAGGGGTGAATAGGTCAACAAAGAAGTTTTTGCGAATCTTAACAAGACAGTTTAGCTTCTAAGAATAATAATTTGAAAGTGTGAAGAACTAAGACAGTCGTATAGAGCTACGATGTAAAGAAAATAGTTTAGGGATAGAGAATCAAAATACTAAGTTTATAGTGGTTCGGCTTAAACTAAGCCTACATCCACTCTCCCGCACTAACAGTCCATCGGCTGAATTTCACTAAGAACCAAAAGAGATTTTACAGTCTCACGTCCTTGATTCCACAATGTAGAGACTCTACTACACTTCCTCAAGGTCTCACAATTATCTAATCTCTCTTTTGAGTACAAATTGGGCTCAACACATGAAATAGCAAAGAACAAGGAGCTTCAGACTTTGGAAATTTTCTATCGAACACACTTCGAACAACTTGAGCGTCTTCCTTATATACTCCTCCATGCCTTCATGATCGTTGGTATCTTCCAAATGAGTTATTCCAATCAACCCATTGGACAAAATCAATTAGGGAGATCTCGAATTATTTGAGGAATGTGATGATAGCCCACCAATCATGCTCGCCCATACAAACAGGATCTAGGTTTCCATAAGTAGAACCTTCCAAGTATACTTCGCCAATCAGTCGGATCTAAATTACTCGAATTAATATCAATATGAATAATAGATCTCGAGATGTCATCTCCAGCCGAGGGATCTTCTTCAACCGTACGAATCAAATCCTTAAAGATATACTTGAATAATACTTTTCTTCATCGGTCTGGAAACTATCAATGAGGGCAAACTTTGAATCTTGAGTCTGGAGGTCTCCAGACTTTGACAATAGAGTCTGCAAGTCTTAAGACTAGATTGATGGAAGCGTTTTGTCAACTTCAAAACAAATTGGGAAGTTTTCTCTAACAATCTCCCCATTTTTTATGGTGACAAAACTTTCCTGTAGATTTGGATACTTTTAACCTGTAAGACAATACTTAAGCAAACAAAAATATCTCATAAAAGATAAGCAGATTAGGATAAAGATAGTAGCAATTCTGCATCCACAAAAAACAAGTTAATCCTGTAAAGACAACTATCTTTACCAAAATCATCAACATAGCTTAAGATACTGCAAGCATTAAAAAGGTCAAAATAGTCCAAACCAGTCCATCCAAACAAAAGATAAGTAAAAACAAAATCAAAAATCAAACAAAAAATTAAAAAGCGTCAAATCTGCACCAATGCACCAAGTTTTCCCCCTTTTTGTCAACAACAAAAAGTAGAGAATACAAAGAGAATAAGATTTAGATGATTTGGGAATGCGAATGAGCTGAAAGTCTCTCATAGACTTGATAGTCTCCTCTAGCTTTCTCAGATCCTCCTGCAGTTGCGCTAGATCCTTACCCTTTGCGTTTTCTTGAACTTGAAGATTAAGGGCTTGAACTTGATCTTGCATAGAAACTGAAGTGGCTTAATGATCATTTTGCAAGGTTTGCAATTCACATCCCAAGGCATAAACCTGACCTTTGATTTCTAGAAGAACTTCAAGCAACCTTTTAAGGTCTGCTGAGTTGTCAGTTTGTGTGCTTGCTTCAGCGTGATTAGTTTGCGGAGTATAGCCAGATGATGGAACTTTAGCACGAGCATCCATACTTGGAGATGAAGCCTCATTACCTTCTTTAGGAAATTGAGAGGCATACACATCCTCTGGATCGGTAGGAGATCGACTAACATTATCACTGGTAAAAGCAAGTAAAGGAGTACCTCTTTTCTCAGCAGCTCCCATTGTTTCAGTACCTTCGGGTGGAGAGAAGTACTCTTCTTGTTCGGGCTCTTCTTCAATGTCACGATGATCTTGTGCTTCTTCTTCTACTGGAGAATCACCATGACTTTCTCCCTCTGTTTGTTCTCATCTTCGCTCTTTTTCTTTTGTTCTTCCTTCTTCTTCTTCTTTCCTCATCGTTTCCCTCTCTTCACTTCTTTGCTCTGTCTCCTCTCTGTCTTGGTTCTCTCGATCTTCTGTCTCTAGACCAAGACGTTGTACATTCTCTAAGGCAAAAGCAGAGATAGTGATATCATCCTCATCTTCTTCATCCTGCAAGATGATTCCTCTCCTCTTCTTAGATGGAGCTGACATGGGCTCCTTGTCTTTCCTTTTTGCAGCCATAGGGTCTTGTCGAGTCTTGACATGGGTCTTCTCCTTAAATCTCTCTAAAGTCTTGTTTAGCTCCTTCAGACGCATCTTTGTAACCATCTTCAGTCCTATCACGATTTGATCAATGGTTCGAACACACAGAATTTTGGGAGGTTGAATGTTGAGATGTCTGAATAGACGAGTAATAAGAGCAGAATAAGGAAGTTTTCCCTTGTCATTTGCCATTGTCCTATACATGTGAAACATGATAGCGTGAGGCAGAGAGAACTTGTAACCAACATTGATGGCATACATAAGCTTTGCTTCAGAATTGGAGACGTTAGTCTTTGATGTGGATTTGGGCTTGAGATAGTTGATCACAATCTTATGGAGCAAGATATTAGAGGCACTCATCCTCAAATAAGTAATTCGGCCTTCTGCAATTCTATCCCAAACAAGCTCCATAGTCGCATGACCAATAGACATACTGATTGATTGGAAAATCCCTCTCTCCACTCCAATCACATCAGCCAAAGTGTCCATATCTACCACATACTCTTGATCTCTAACACTGAAAGAAAATCAATTCGCATCCAAAAAGCTTAGATTGGAATAAAAATATGCAGTAAGTTCAGGATGAGCAACATCTGTTTCAAAGCAAAAGCGCTCAAGTTGAAGTAACGCAAACTTCTCCCGCAACTTGATGTTTAATGAGTCGAGAAAGTCAAAATCCACCCTCCTTGGGTTCGTCACTCCTCGCTTCAGCAAATCAGAATAAACTTGCATGTGTTCCTAAGAACGAAACAGATCTGCCATTTTTCCTTGAATGTTCGCAGTAACACCCATTCTAGGCTTAAATTGAGTGAACATCTTTTCATCGTCATCTTTTCCCTTAGGTTGATTAATTCCTCCAAAACGTGGATCATTTGGAAAGTTTGCACAAGCCCTTTCTGCTGTACCAACATGAACAATTCCCAAACGTTCCATAGTTCTTAAAAAATGGGTTTCATTTCGGTACCCCTTTTCCCTAAAAAAATTCATCAATAAAAGTCATTGCAAAACCACCTTCCTTCAAAGCGGTGTAAAGTTTGAAAGTAAATGCAGGCTTCAGAGTCCTTACTAGTTTGACATCCTCAATAATTTCTTCCTCTGCTTGTTGTTGCTGATGATCTTGTGGTCAAGGATGAGAAGAATGGCGCAGTTGAGAATGTTGTTGTTGACTTTGCTGCTGCCTTGAAGAGTCTTCTTCCTCAGTCAGATCGAAGTGGGTAGGACCCTCACGCATAAAATGTGGTCCCCTGATTGCAATCCTTGAGGACTTTTTTTGAGAAGCCATTGGCACGATCTTTGAGAGAATTTTCGATTTCGATTCACGAGAAAGATGAGAACTTTTATGGATTAAACTAGAGAGAAAAAGTACGAAAGTGAAATTCTGTGATCTAGGATTTGTGGGTAAAAACGAAGAAGAAGAACAGTATATAAACCAGTCAAAACAAGGTATACGAATCGTCATAAAAAGAAAAATAAAAATGCCTTTTCAAAAATGAATAACTACCTTTTTGAAAATAGATAACTGTCTTTTCAAAAATGATAACTGTCTTTTCAAAAATTAATTGGCGATTAATAAGCAGTCTTACCTTTTCGAGTCTTTATTCGAAAGTTAAAATATTGTAGCCAAAATAACTTACAGTCGTAACTTTTGGTCTTCTAAGACTGAACTTTTTTAGACTTTATGCTTGAGTCTGAGCTTCTTCAGATTTTATCCCTGAGTCTGAGCTTCTTCAGATTTTGTCCCTAAGTCTGAGCTTCTTCAGATTTTATCTCTGAGTCTGAGCTTCTTCAGACTTTAAGAAATAAGATGTTAAGTCTGGAGCGGATAGACTCAAATCAGCTTTTCTCTAGAGGTTTTGTGAATATGTTCGTCAGCTGATTCTTTGAGTCAATGAATTGGATCAAGACTTCTCCATTTTGAACATGATCTCTAATAAAATGGTGTCGAATCTCTATGTGCTTTGCTCTTGAATGAAGAATTGGATTCTTTGTGAGATTAATTGCACTGGTGTTGTCACATTGGATCTCAGTGCATGAGTCTTCGATTCCAAAGTTTCTTAGTTGTTGTTTTATCCATAAGATTTGAGAATAGCAACTTTCAAGAGTCACATACTTTGCTTTTGCTATTGAAAGAGCTACAGTACTTTACTTCCTTGAAAACCAAGAAACCAACCTATTACCAAGCAATTGACAAGTACCGGATGTGTTCTTTCTATCAACTCTGCAACCTGCTAGATCTGCGTCTGAATATCCAAGGAGAGTAAAGTCTCATTCTTTAGGATACCATAGACCTAACTTAGAGGTTGTTGCAGCATATTTGATGATGAGTTTTGCAGCACTTAGATGTGATTCTTTGGGATCTGATTGAAATCTAGAACAAATGCAAACACTAAAAAAAATGTTAGGTCTAGAAGCAGTAAGATAAATAAGTGAACTAATGATGCTCCCGTACAGTTTCTGGTCAACTTTCTTTCCTCCTTTATTTTTGTCCAGTTTTGAAGAACTTGACATTGGTATATCAATCTTTTTGCAATTCTCCAATCCAAATTTTTTAGCAAGTTCTTTTGCATATTTTTCTTGATGAATGAAAATTCATTCCTTCAATTGTTTCACTTAAGTCCAAGAAAGAAGGATAGTTCACCCATCATGCTCATCTCGAATTCATCTTGCATAGACTTGGAAAATTTCTTGCACAGATTCTCGTTAGGTGATCCAAATATAATGTCATCAACATAAATTTGAACAATTAAGAAGTTTTTACCTTCCCTTTTAATAAACAAGGTAGTGTCTACTTTTCCTTTAACAAAACCATTTTGAATTAAGAACTTACTTAACCTGTAGTACCAAGCTCGAGGTGTTTGCTTTAATCCATATAGAGCCTTTTTCAGTGTGAATACAGAGTTTGGTTTTCTTGCATCTTCAAATCCAAGAGGTTGTTCCACATAGACTTCTTATTGAATAAATCCATTTAGGAATGCACTTTTGACATCCATTTGGATAACATGAAATTCTTATAACAAGCAAAAGCAAGTAATAATATCATTACTTCTAAACTTGCTACAGGAGCGTAAGTCTCATCATAGTCAATCATTTCTTCTTGCATATATCCTTTGGCCACAAGTCTTACTTTGTTCCTTACCACTTTTCCTTGTTTGTCCATCTTGTTCATGAAAACCCATTTAGCTCCAATAATAGACTTACCATTTAGTTTATGAGTTAATTCCCAAACATCGTTAATGCTGAACTGCTTGAGTTCTTCTTGCATCGCTTCAATCCAACTTTCGTCAGCTAAAACTTCTTCTATGCTTTTGGGTTCTATTTCAGAAATAAGTGCAACAGCATGTGGCATCCTAAAATTTCATAACGATCCCTAGATACACTGCGACCCATGAAAAGGTATCAGAAGCACCATCGAACTATATTATAGTCATTAGACCAACGGATTTCAATTAAACAAGGCCGAGCATTGAATGGATTGTTATTTTATGGGAAATATATTATATGCTCATGTATGATCTAGATTGTGCTAAAAGATAAATTGATAAGAAATTCTCTATTCTTGGCCGTGTACTCTATAAGTTGGATTTTCATTTGATTTATGTTGCAATATTGTATTGCCATGTGAATATTGGTAATTATGTATTTATATAAGTGGGGATGAAGGTGGATTATTAGGGGCAAATATGGGCTGATCAATTAAGGCCTAGAGCAACCCAAAGAAGCCCACAACCCCCACCATTCGGCCGACCAAGGCCCGGCCCAAGAAGCCCACAAAGCTGTCAATCGAAGGAGGGAGGGAAACCGGATGGAGCAACCCCACGCCACCTCCTCCACTTGTCTTCCTCTTGCATCCAAGTGTCTCCTACATGCACAATCTAATGATTACTTAGTTAATCAAGAGATTAAGAGAGAGAGGGGGAGGCGGATTGCTCGAGGAACCGCCAAAAGAGAGAGAGTGAGACCGAGTGGGCGAGCGAGCGAGAGAGAGGAGGAGAGTTCAAACGAAGAGAGAAGGGCAAGTGCAGGCTGTGAAGGGGAAGAGGAAGGCCGTCTTTCACAGTCGACGCTGCCTAGCTGCCGCCGTCGATCAAGCCCGCCGAAGCCTCAAGTCACTATTTTGCTTGTTTGATTTCGTTGAACTTAAGGCAAGTGAAGTCCCTTAATCTACATGATGTTTGCTGTGGTTGTGTGTGAAGTAGATTTCGGATGTGCTAGATGTTAGAAGTTTCCAAAATTTGGGAGTAGTACCTTAAGCTAGTAAACTGTTCTATGGAAAACAGTTTGACCTCTGGTGATTCCGCGAATTGTAGGTAATTATCTAGTTGAAATCTTACTTCATGTCCTTGATGAAAGTTGTATATGACTTCTTGAAGAGTAACATATTAAAATTTCAGAAGAAACGGACAGGTATTGGTTGGTGAAACCATGTTGAGTGCTCATGTTCAGAGCACATCTGTGTGGGTGTCCGTGGATTAGTATTCATCCGTGTCCGAGTCTTAGTCATGTACGATGTGGGTCCACCTGATGGCCTCGTGGTACAGGAGTTCCTATCTGTGCATGTTCGTCGCGACGGGATCATGATGGAGATGTTGCTGCCGCCGCCAGCCGATGGACCGGGCTGGGTGTGATGATGCTTGTGATGGGTAATGGAAGACACTTTTTGGATGGCCGACACTGATGATGGATTGTTGATCATGACTGTTGTAGCGTCGCGTACTTTTGGTTATAGCCGAGCTTAGTGAAGCCTTGCCTTTTTTATGTACCGACTCGTGATATCCATCAAAGTTATGTAAACAAAAGTGGTTCGGCTCTATCTTTTATAAGATGTGTGGTTGGTGTGCATTGCATTATTTAGTTTGAGCGAATGTAAGGAGATATCGAATATGCTTCCGTTATATGAACTGCGCTGGGACCAATTCGAATAATTCAACCCCCAAGGACTTATGGACTCACTATAATTCATGGGTATCAGAGTGATGTGTTATTAGGACAAATAAAGGTAAGCTAACTGTGGCGACTCTAACGGATCAGGGGCCGTTCTTGGGGGTGCCACACAGCACTAGACTCTTATTGCCTTTTGGATCTTGTACGAATCCCTTCACTAATATTACCAATAATGAGTTCCTTGGGATGACTAGACTTATGCTTCCAGTTGCTGGTCAATCTGACTAATTGTTGATCTTCTTCTTCAATTGATTCTTCAACATCTGTTCGTTGTTTTTCTACTGAAGTCTAAGCTACTTCAGGAGAAGTAGACTTTGTAGAGTCTGGAGCAAGTTTAAATTCTTCCACAGTCTGAGTCTTCTTGTTGAATATTCTGTAGGCTTTTGCTAGAGGTTGAATATCTAAGAAAGATTCCTTCGTCTGATTTTTCTTCAAACTCACCAATTCGATCATTTGCATTTTTCAAGATAAAACGTTTGCAACCAAACACATGAAAATAAGAAACAATTGGCTTCTTTCATTTGAATAACTCATAGGGAGTTTTCTCCAGAATATGCCTTAAGAATACTCTGTTAATAACATGACATGATGTAGACACTACTTCAGCCCAAAAACGAGAAGAAATATTACTTTCAATTAAAAGAGTTCTTGCCATTTCTTGTAAGGATCTATTCTTCCATTCCACAACTCCATTTTGTTCAGGTGTGTATGGAGAGGAGAACATATGCTGAAAACCAGATTCATCACAAAATTTGGCAAAGTCTTGATTTCAAACTCACCTCAATGGTCTGTCCGAATGATTGAAATAGCATAACATTTCTCATTCTGTACTTTCTTAGCAAACTTTAAAAAATGAGAAAATGTTTCAAACTTGCCATAAAGTAGACCCAAGTAAATCGTAAATAATCATCCACTATTACTAGACAAAATCTCTTTCCACCAATGTTTTGAGTTCTAGTTGGTCCAAAGAGATCCATATGCAGGAGCTATAGCAAATGATTAGTGGAAACTTAATTTATTGGTTTAAAAGAACTTATAACCTGTTTTCTCAACACACATGGTGTGCATAAGTTAGATTTTTGACATTTCAAGTTCGGTAGTCCACGAACAAGCTTTTTGGAAGAGATTTTGGCAATTTGCTTCATATTGATATGGCCAAGCTTCCGATCCCAATGATTTCCTTCATCTTGCACTGATATTAGGCATTGCGATCTTTCTAGTTTTATATCTAGGAGATAGATATTCTCATGTCTTCGTCCAATAAAAGATTGAGAGAGATCTTTACTAGTTCCTGAACATATTCCTTCCTGAAAATTGATTTTGAATTCAGTGTCGCACAGTTGGCTTATACTGAGTAGATTGTAATTTAGTCCTTCTACCAAGGAGACATTGTTGATTGTTAGACTTCCAATCTTTACTATTCCACATCCAACAATTCTTCCTTCATTATTTCCACCAAAAGAGACTTTTCCTCCATCTATTTGAACAATCTTTATAAAACAATTTGAATCTCCTGTCATGTGTTTTGAACAGCCACTATCCAAATACCATTTAATCTTCTTTTTGATAGTGACCTGCAATTAAAGAGAAACTCAAGCTTTCTTTGGTACCCATATTTTCTTGGGTACAGTAGAGTTAGTGTAATATGCAGTCTTTGCCCAATCCTTTTTAACAAGTCTCCAAACCATATGACATTCTTTCTTAAAGTGTTCTGAGCTGTAACACTTAAAACATTTGAGAGTACTTCGGCCAACAGGTTTTATGAAGACTTTTTGAAAATGATTTCTATAAAAGACTTTTGTAGGTCTCTGTTTGATTCTTTCATTTACATTTGGAAAATTAATTAGATGAATGGCTTCAGAAGTCATTCTTAAACTTGATTTGTTAAAGTATGGTCTTCGTGTCGAAAGAATATTTTCCAATTTCTCAAATCCAATTGAAAACCTTTTTGAAATATCATTTTTCAAACAAGTATTTTCTTTTGAAAGATAGTCTGCATGTTCTTTCAAAATAATAAAACTTTTGTCTAAATTTTCAAACTTTTCTTTCCAAGAGTTTTCCTGTTGCTTCAGTGTAGAATTCTCCCTTTTTAGCTCGGAAATCCTTTTAAGAGGAGTTTTGAGGCTAAGACAAAGTTCATCAATATAGTTCGAGACTTTAGTAGGAATTTTTAACTTATTTACCTCAATTTCACTGTTTGAGTCTGAGTCTGTATTGTCTCAAAGTCTGAGTCTGATTCTGATTTTGACATTAAACAAATATTGGCATAATCATCATCATTTTCTTCGCATTTAGTATCAGTCCATGTTCTACTTTGAGAGCCTTTATGTATTTCTTAGTTTTTCCTTTCTTTTTCTTCAACATAGGACAGTTGGGTCTGATGTGTCCGTTTTTCTTGCATTCAAAGCAAATCACATTTTTATTGGATTCATCATCCTCAGTTGATTTGTTTTGAAACTTTTGAGTGATTTGTTTCTTCCAATTGAATTTTCTTCCCTTTTTGTTCAGTTTTCTGAACCTCCTTATCATAAGTGCTAGCTCTTCATCGTCTAAATCTTCTTCAGAGTCTATAACATTAGAATTATCGTTAGACTTTAAAGCAATAGACGTCTTACCTCTGGGATCTTCTTCTTCATTAATTTTTTCCACTTCATAGGATTGAAGTGTGCCAACTAGTTCGTCTATGGAGAGTGGCATGGTCCTTTGTGTTTCCCTTATTGAAGTCTTTACATGATTCTAGTCTTTGGAGAGTCCACGCAGCAATTTGTTAACTTTCATGGGTCCTGAGATTGGCTGTCCTTGATACTCTAGACCATTCACAATTTCAGTGAAGCAACTAAACATATCAGTGATAGATTCTCCTAGCTTCATCTTGAAAGCTTCATACTATCCGAGTAGAATATTGATCATTGTTTCTTTCACTCGATCAATTCCTTCATAGGTAATGTGCAGCCTATCCGAGACTTCTTTGACTGTTTCACAAGAACATATTCTATTATATTCAGTAGGAGATAACGCATAATATAAAGAGTAAATTGCTTTTGCATCAAGAGCTTGTCTCTTGGTTATCTCTTCTTGAGTCACATCGCTAGCTTCTGCAACTTCTTTTCCCTTCTCTGAGACTAATGTAGCTTTAGGAATGATTCATTTTTCTACCACATCCCATTCTAGAGGGTCTTTCGATCTTACGAATGCCTTCATCTTGTTTTTCCATATGCTATATTCCTTTCCATCAAAAAAAGGTGGTCAGGTGTTGCTTTGGCCTTCAACCAAACCTGGAGCCAACATACTAGCTATAGATCTTTAACTCAAAAGTAAAAACACTTCAATTTAATAAGCACACAGGCTCGGATACCAATTGATAGGGCTAGTACGAGCACCTAAAGGGGGTGACTAAGTGATTAAAGAAGTTTTTGCGAATCTTAACAAGACAGTTTAGCTTCTAAGAATAATAATTTGAAAGTGTGAAGAACTAAAGACAGTTGTATAGAGCTACGATATAAAGAAAAGAGTTTAGGGATAGAGAGTCAAAACACTAGGTTTATAGTGGTTCGACTTAGACCAAGCCTATGTCCACTCTCCCGCACTGACAGCCCACCAGCTGGATTTCACTAAGAATCAAAAGAGATTTTACAGTCTCACGTCCTTGATTCCACAACGTAGAGACTCTACTACACTTCCTCAAGGTCTCATAATTATCTAATCTCTCTTTTGAGTACAAATTGAGCTTAACACATGAATTAGTAAAGAACAAGGAGCTTCAGACTTTGGAATTTTTCTATCAAGCATACTTCGAACAAATTGAGCGTCTTCCTTATATACTCCTCCATGCCTTCATGACTGTTGGCACATTCCAAAGGAGTTATTCTAATCAACCCGTTGGACATAATCAATTAGGAAGATCTCGAGTTATTTGAGGAATGTGATGATAGCCCACCAGTCATGCTCGCCCATACAAACAGGATCTAGGTTTCCATAAGTAGAGTCTTCCAAGTATACTTTGCCAATCAATTGGATCTAAATTACTCGAATTAATATCAATACGAATAATAGATCTTGAAATGCTATCTCCAGCCGAGGGATCTTCTTCAACCGCACTATTCAAATCCTTAAAGATATACTCGAATAATACTTTTCTTCGTCGGTCTAGAAACTATCAATGAGGGCAGACTTTGAATCTTGAGTCCGCAAGTCTTCAGACTAAACTGATGGAAACGTTTTGTCAACTTCAAAACAAATCGGGAAGTTTTCTCCAATAGAGACCCTCAAAGCCTAGCCCCCAAGACCTTGGCATCATGCCATGGTCTTTGCTAGTTGCACCCAAGTCCCCAAGACCCTGGTGCTCAAGCCCAAGTACCCTAAGGTTTGGCCTAGGGCCGAAGCTCAAGGCCGGGTTTCATAAGAGAAAAAATTGATTGTATTTATGAAAATACTTAAGTTACGAAAATCTTATTCGATAAAACTATATTTAAAATTTGATGATATAGCACATGTAGCCCTTATATCACACGACTAGGATATGTTTTTTTTTTTTTTTTTTTTTTTCAGAAAAATAAATGCAAATTTTCAATTCTAAACGACGGAAAATAATTTTCATTTCTTTGCATATTTCAGCTGAACATTGGAAAATATTATCATTTTTTATAGAAAAATGACTTATTTAAGCATAGTTTTTAGAAATGTCGTGTTATCCATGAAATAAATGGAGCCTAAGTTTAATTTCTTTCTTCCATTTGATTTGTATTAGTTATAGGAATCTTGGTATATGCAACTAATGACACAACGTCAAGTTAATAAAAGTTTGTATAGTAATTTTTATATGTAATTAGCTTTAGTAGAATCATATTGTATTAAAAAGGTGAATTGCTGAGAATGTACATGTGAAAGCTAGTATGAGCACCTAAAGGGGGGTGAATAGGTGTAAAAACAATTTCTCGAGATAAGTGAACAGAACCAATTGAATATATAGTGTAAAGGAGTGTAGAGAAGAGAATATGAACACAGAGATTATAGTGGTTCGGCTTAATCCAAGCCTACGTCCACTCTTCCACACTGACAGCCCACTGGCTGGATTTCACTATGAACAAAAGAGTTGTTACAGAAAAGTTCTTCCTTGATTCCACAGTGTAGAGACTCTGCTACACTTCCTCAAGGTCTCTCAAAGACATAAACTCTCTTTTGCGTACAAGATTTCGCTCAACAGTTTAATTAACAAAGAACAAGGAGCTTCAGGCTTTGGAATTCTTCTGTCGCGCACACACTCGAACAACTGGAACGTCTTCCTTATATACTCCTTTATGCCATAACACCCGTTGGCACTTACCAAATGAATTCTTCCAATCTACCCGTTGGACATAATCAATTAAGAAGATCTTCAAGGTATTTAAGGAACATGACGATAGCCCATCAATCCTGCTCGCCCACATAATCAGGATATAGGTTTCCATAAGTAGAACCTTCCAAGTATACTTCGCCAATTAACGGATCCAAAATCCCTGAATCGATCTTGATTTGAATAATGGATTCCGAAATACTATATCTAGCCAAGATATCTTCTTCAGACGACAAAATCAAATCATTAACGTAATACTTCGTTTCTGATCAACTTTCTTCGACGGGTTTAGAAATTGTCAATGAGGATAGACTTTAAGTCTTGAGTCTGGCAGTCCGGAGGTCTTCAGATTTGGATGGAAGAGTCTGCAAGTCTTTAGACTAGACTAATGGAAACGTTTTGTCAACTTCAAAACACTCAAGGAAGTTTTCTCCAACAATCTCCCCCTTTTTTATGGTGACAAAACTTTCTTGCAGATTTGGATAACTTTGACCTGCAAAACATTACTCAAGCAAACAAGGATATCTCACAAAAATAAATGGCTTAATGAAGATATCATTAGAATCCACATCCATAGAAAATAAGTTAGTTCTGTAAATGAGTAAAGCCATGAGATATCAACAGTGCTTAAGATAAATGATCGTTCAAACAAACAAATCCAAATCCAGTCCACATCCAAACAACCAAACACAAAAGTCAAGTCATAATCAACACAAAAGTTCTAAAAAGAGTTCAAAGTTTAAAATTAAATCTGCACCACATCTCCCCCTTTTTGTCATCATTAAAAAGGTAGAGATGAAAAGATAATGGCTTTAAGATTGCTTGGGAACATGAACAAGCTGGAAATCTCCCATTGATTGGACAATCCCTTCCAGCTTCTTCAAATCCTCCTTCAGTTGCGCTACATCTTCACCCTTAGCATTGGCTTGAACTTGAATAGCAAGGGCATTGATCTGATCATGCAAAGAAACGGAAGAAGTTTGACCTGCATTTTGCAAGTTCTGCACTTCGCATCCCAGAGCATATATCTGGCCTCTCATCTCCAAAAAAACATTAAGAATTCTACGAAAGTCTACCGAATTGTCTGTTTGAGTACTTGAAATAACATACCCTTTCTCATTTTGGACCATTTTAGCAAACTTTGAAAAATAAGAAAATGTTTCATACTTACTTGCTAGGAAATATACCTAAGTGAATCGTGAATAATCATCCATAATCACTAAACAGTATTTCTTACCTCCAATGCTTTGAGTTCTGGTTGGTCCAAAGAGATCCATATGCAAGAGCTGCAGTACACGATTAGTGGAAACTTGATTTATTGGTTTGAATGAGTTTCTTACTTGTTTTCCCAATACACATTGTGTGCATAGATCAGTCTTTTGGTATGACAGATTGGGTAGTCCACGAACAAGATTCTTTGCTGAAATTTTGGCTATTTGCTTCATGTTGATGTGCCCAAATTTTATGTGCCAAAAGTTTGTTTATTCTTGAATTGAGATTAGACATTGGGTTTCATCTGGTTTAACATCCAAGAGGTAGATATTTCCATGTCTTCGACCCGTGAAAGACTGAGAGGAGTCTTTACTAGTTCCTGAACATATTCCTTCTTGAAAGTTGATTTTGAAACCGGTGTCACACAGCTGACTGATACTAAGCAAATTGTAGTTGAGTCCTTTCACTAAGGAAACGTTACTGATCGTGAGGCTTCCAATCTTTATAGTTCCGTGTCCCACAATTCTTCCTTTGATGTTTCCTCCAAAGGAAACATTTCTACCATTAAATTGAACAAGCTTTATGAAACAATTTGAATCTCCTGTCATATGCCTTGAGCATCCAGTATCCAGGTACCATTTAATCTTTTTCTTGATAGTGACCTGCATTTAGAAAAGAGACTCAAACTTTCTTTGGTACCCATATTTTCTTGGGTCCATTGGTGTTAGTGTTATATACGGTCTTTGACTATACCTTCTTAATAGGTTTCCAAACCATAGGACATTCTTTCTCAAAATGATCTGAGCTATTGCACTTAAAACATTTAAGAGCATTGCGACCTACTAGTTTTACAAAAACTTTTTGGAAATGATTTTTGTAAGCATCTCTTGTAGGTCTTTGCTTAATTTTTTCCTTTACTTTAGGAAAATCAATTAGAGGAATGGTTTCAGCAGTCATTCATAAACCTGATTTGTTAAAGTAAGGTCTTTGTACTGAAAGAATTTTTTCAAGTATCTCAGATCCTATAGAAAATCTTTTAGAAATATTTGAAATGTCATTTTTCAAGAATGCATTTTCTTTTGAAAGATTGTCTGCATTTTCTTTCAAAGTAGTAACACTTTTGTCTAAACTTTTGACATATTCTTTCCAAACATTTTCCTGTTGCTTTAATGTAGAATTTTCTCTTTTGAGTTCAAAAATCCGTTTGAGAGAAGTTTTGAGACTAAGACACAATTCATCAATGTATCTAGAGACTCTAGAGGGAATGTTCATATTACTTACCTCAAATTCACTGTCTGAATTTGAGTTTGTCTCGGAGTTTGAATCTGAGTCTGATTGTGCCATGAGACAAATATTAGCATAATCATCATCACTTTCTTCACATTCTGTATCACTCCAAGTTTCTACTTTGAGTGTCTTTCGATATTTCTCAGCTTTTCCTTTCTTTTTTCTCAGAAGGGGACAATTGGGTCTGATGTGTCTCTTTTTCTTACATTCAAAATAGACTACATCTCTATTGGATTCATCATCCTCAACAGACTTAGTCTGTTACTTTTGAAAACTTTGTTTCTTTAGATTGAATCTTCTCCCCTTTCTGTTTAGCTTTCTAAATCTTCTTATCATGAGAGCAAGCTCCTCATCATCCATATCGTCTTCAGAATCTGTAACATCAAAATCATCATTAGATTTTAATGCAATGGATTTCTTACCTTTAGGATCTTCATCTTCATTGATTCGCTCCACTTCATAAGACTGAAGAGTCCCAACTAATTCATCGACAGAAAGTGGCATGATTCTTTGTGTCTCCCTTATTGAGGTCTTTATGTGATTCCAATCCTTGGAGAGTCATCGCCGTAGCTTGTTTACTTTCATGGGATCAGAAATTGGTTGACCTTGATTTTCAAGACCATTCACGATTTCTGTAAAATGACTAAACATGTTAGTGATAGATTCTCCTGATTTCATTTTGAATGCTTCGTATTGACCGAGCAGAGTGTTGATTCTGGTTTCTTTCACTCGATCAGTTCCTTCATAGGTGATGTGTAATCTATCCCAGACTTCTTTAGCTGTAACACAAGAAGATATTCTATTATATTCAGTAGGTGATAATGCACAATATAAAGAATAAATTGCTTTTGCATCAAGAGCTTGTCTCTTGGTTATCTCTTCTTGAGTCATTTCGCTAGACTCAACAGCTTCTTTTCCTCTTTCTGAGACAGATGCAGCTTTAGGAATGATTTATTTGTCTACCACATCCCATTCCGGAGGATCTTTTGATCTTAGAAATGCCTTCATCTTGTTTTTCCATATGTTGTATTCATTTCCATCAAAATATGGCGGTCTGGTATTGCTTTGCCCTTCAACTAGTCCTGGAGCCAACATACTAGCCATGGATCTTTAACTCTGAAGTAAAACACTTCATCTTAAGTGAGTACACAAGCTCTGATACCAATTGTGAAAGCTAGTATGAGTACCTAGAGGGGGTGAATAGGTGTAAAAACAATTTCTCGAGATAAGTGAACATAACTAATTGACAATAGATTATGAAAAGGAAATTCGTTTCTTGTAAGCAAAACGAGTTACGATCAAAGTAAAAGAGTGTAGAGAAGAGAATATGAACACAGAGATTATAGTGGTTCGACTTAATCCAAGTCTACGTCCACTCTTCCGCACTGACAGCCCATCGGCTGGATTTCACTATGAACAAAAGAGTTGTTACAAAAAAGCTCTTCCTTGATTCCACAATGGAGAGACTCTACTACACTTCCTCAAGGTCTCTCAAAGATATAAACTCTCTTTTGCGTACAAGATTTCGCTCAACAGTTTAATTGACAAAGAACAAGGAGTTTTTTGTTTTTTTTTTTTTCAGACTTTGGAATTCTTCTATCGCGCACATAATCGAACAACTGGAACGTCTTCCTTATATACTCATTTATGCCATCACACCCGTTGGCACTTACCAAAGGAATTCTTCCAATCTACCCGTTGGACAGAATCAATTAGGAAGATCTTCGAGCTATTTAAGGAACATGATGATAGCCCATCAATCCTGCTCGCCCATATAATCAGGATCTAGGTTTCCATAAGTAGAACCTTCCAAGTATACTTCACCAATTAACAAAAAAAAATCCCTAAATCGATCTTGATTTGAATAATGGATTCCGGAATGCTATATCTAGCCAAGAGATCTTCTTCAGATGACAAAATCAAATCCTTAACGTAATACTTCATTTCGGATAAGCATTCTTCGACGGTCCTAGAAACTGTCAATGAGGATAGACTTTGAGTCTTGAGTCTGGTAGTCCGGAGGTCTTCAAACTTTGATGGAAGAGTCTGCAAGTCTTCAGATTAGACTGATGAAAACGTTTTGTCAATTTCAAAACACTCAAGGAATTTTTCTCCAACAGTACAATCTTCAATTCTAAAGTATTTCTTCACTTCGTTTGTGAATGTGTTTCAAGGGTTTTATCATTGTACGTTGTGATTTGTTGTAGAACACTTCTCATTTTTGTGAGATTGTCATCCTTGATTTGTCACACTTGGGACGAAACACTAATTCTATAGGGTCAGTTTAGAATATATAGGTAACGAACTGTGCTTATATTTCTCCAAGGTTCTCTTTTGTGTTACATTCTTCCTTCTTCTAAATGAAGACCTTATGTGTTATAATGACTCATACCTATTTCTAGCCATTCTGATTTGAATAATCTTTCGAACTATAGCATTGTCACTTGTATGGCGAAATTAATTTCTTTTATGTTTTCCAATCATTTTTAGCCGTTAGGTAGTTCACCATTCTCCTCTTCTAGTTCTAGCAATCGATTAATTTTGCTTGTTTACAAATGGGTATGAGTCAAAACCAACTTAAACCCAAGTTTCGACAACCCACGCCGAATTAGAGCTGGATTTGATTCTTTCCTTTCAGGTCTAGAACTATCTCCACAGCTGTATACATTCTCAAGCAATTGTCGTTGCTAAAAAATACCAAGAAAGTTTTAGGATGTTTTAGAACGTATCGAGCTCGAAAGTAATAGTCTTATTAGGATTTTGTTCATGAGTTCCCAAAGGGCAAGGGCACTAGTTAAACATCCAAATAAAGAAATTTTATCAATTCTGAAAGCATCATTTCCCTTGTATCACGCACAATCGGTTCATTGAAAATGAAAATTTTAGGTTACAGGTATGTTAATGGTACCCTTTTAATAATATTGAAACCTGAAATGTTTAAATACAAATTCGACAAAAGATCTTAAATATCATATTATATGAGTATTAAAAAATTATATATATTTTTTGGGTGATATAGTGCTGGAAGGAAATAAAAGGATCGATAATTAGTAAAAACTTAGCTAAGGGAAACGTTTTCCTCTTATTAAGAAAGGAGAAATCTTGTTCTTGATTTTAAGAACAAGTATATTCTTTGATAGGAAATGCTTTTTCAACTAATTTATTATTTTGGTCGTTCCAAACATTAGAAAGTCTAGAAAATTCCTTTCACAGAAATTCTTTTCAACAACATGAGCACACCCTTAGGCCATCCTCAAATGTAATCTGTCTCACCGATCATCGGTTTGATAATCACAACTTATATGCTCGCACAAAAGTATGCTTATTTGTACTGATCTAAACCCAAGATCATCGGTTTAATAATATTGAAACCTGAAATGTTTAAATACAAATTCAACAAAAGATCTTAAATATCATATTATATGAGTATTAAAAAATTATATATATTTTTGGGTGATATAGTGCTGGAAGGAAATAAAAGGATCGATAATTAGTAAAACAAAACTTTGCAAAGTCGACAATGGCCGCCAATTTTGGACGAAGCTACTTTCTCGTGATTTCACTTTCTCCGCTTACTTAGGGTAGCTTTCCCACCCAGAGTTGACTTTTAGGTCTTGGGCAGGTGAAGGTTCGGTTCCCCAATCAATCTTCGGTCCGAGAAAATCTGGATCGGTCAATCTGCTTTGGACGAGCTTGGGTTTAGATCAGTACAAATAAGCATACTTTTGTGCGTGCATATAAGTTGTGATTATCAAACCGATGATCGGTGAGACATATTACATTTGATGATGGCCTAAGGGTGTGCTGGTGTTATTGAAAAGAATTTCTGTGAAAGGGATTTTCTAAACTTTCCGATGTTTGGGACGACCAAAATAATAAATTAGTTGAAAAAGCATTTCCTATCAAAGAATATACTTGTTCTTAAAATCAAGAACAAGATTTCTCCTTTCTTAATAAGAGGAAAACGTTTCCCTTAGCTAAGTTTTTTATTATTCCATGTCACCAAACATCAGAGAACTTCAATCAAGCTTAGAGGATCAATGAACTCTCTCTCTCTCTCTCCCTCTCTCTCTACTGTAATACGTTCAATTTGTACTTTATGTCGAGGCCAGGCCAAGGTCCCTTATACTCACCCTTGAGTTTATAGTGGCTGAGCCTAAAAAACCCCAGCTATTGTAATTGGGACCACAGTGATTGGGGCCAAGTCCACATAGGTCAAGGCCTTGTCCCCAACTAGTGAGGTCTTGGCAATCTCACTAGAAGAAAGTATCGGATTTTTGCTGCATGCTCCCAATAATGTAGCCCTTATATCACACAACTAGTGCAAACAATGGAAAGTAATTCTCAATTCATTTTAGTGTCGGCTGAACACTGGAAAATATTGTCATTTTCTAGAAAAATGATTTAGTCGAGCATAATTTTAAGAAATATCAAGTTATTTGTCAAACAAACAAGACATTGGTTTAATTTCTTTCTTCCATATGATTTGTATTAGTTATAAGAAGTTTGGTGTATGCAACTAATGACACAATGTCAAGTTAATTAAAGTTAGGATAGTGATTTTTATATGTAATTGGCTTTAGGTGAAGCACGTTGTATTAAAAAGGTGAATTGCTATGGATGTACGTCCTTCAATTCTAAAGTATTTTTTCACTTGGTTCGTGAAGTGTTTTAAGGGATTTATCATCATAGATTTGATTTGATGCAGAGCATTTCTCATTTTCATGATATCGTCATACTTGATTTGTCATACTTGTGACGAAACACTAATTCTATAGGGTTAGTTAAGGACGAATGGGTAACGAACTGTGCTTATATTTGGCCATGGTTCTCTTTTGTGTTACATTCTTGCTTCTCCTAGCTAAAGCTTTTATATGTGACAATGTTTCATACCTATTTCTTACCATTCTGATTTGAATAATCTTTCGAACTAAAGCATTATCAGTTCTATTGTGAAATTAATTTTTTAAATTTCCTTTATTTTTTTCCAATCATTTTTCCCGGTAGCAGTTCACCCTTCTCCTCTTCTAGTTCTAACATCTAAGTTCAGTTCCTCTCGGTTTGATTTCTGGCCCTAACATATGTTTACTATTGTAGGTCATAATCTGTTTCTACTTTCTTCTTTGTTTGTAGTGCTTTAATTTAAAGTAATGTTTTAGATGTATTTACCATAATATCGTGGGTCTGGGACAATGTACTGAATATTCAGTCCTTTTTATTTCATTAATTATTTTGCAGAACTGGGTATACTTTCTTTCTTTCAACCCTTTTTTCCATCTTGTCCTACTCATTATGTTCCTGCGACTCTTCTGCCAGTTGGATTTAACACTCACGCTATCCACCTTGTCAAAGGTGAATCGTAACATAACCATACTCTATTTTGGAGGCGCTGTAGGTTGGACTTTCTTATTTTTTGAAACTAGGTTCAACAAAATTAGGCAACGGAATAAGTAACTGGATTTATTCAAGTATACCTTATTTCGTCACACATAACGTATAATGTCAAGATTGTTACTTCGTTTGCTTGATAGAGAGGGCTAAATCATCGTTTGTGTTTGTAACAGGTGTGAAATATTTTCTGTCCAAGGAGTACCGGTATGTTGTGGCTTTCATTGCTGCTTTTGCGATTCTAATCTTCGCCTTCCTTGGCTCTGTTGAGAGCTTCAGCACCCAAAGCCGGACTTGCAAGTTTAATCCTTCAAACACGTGCAAGCCTGCACTTGCCACTGCCTTTTTCAGTACTGTTTCATTCCCACTTGGCGCTATCACATCAGCCCTCTCCGGTTTACTTGGCATGAAAATTGTTATCTATGATAAAGCAAGGACTGCCTTGGAAGAGAGCAGGTTCGTTCCAGAAACTTCCATTGCTGCTTTCAGGTCCGGTGCAGTTACAGGATTTCTTTTGGCTGCTGTCGATCTTCTCGCACTTTATCTTGCACTCAATCTGTTCAAGTTGTACTAAATGACTGGGAAGGTCTTTTTTAGGCTATTACTGGTTATGGTCTTGGTGGATCTTCTATGGCTCTCTTTGGAAGAGCCGGTAGTGGAATTTATGCCAAGGCTGCAGATGTTTGTGTTCATCTGGTTAAAGAGATTATATCAGAATTCCCAGAAGATAATCGAAGCCCAGCTGTATGTACTCTCTTACTGTAGCTCTATCCCTAAGTATACATTCGATTTTAGTCATAAATGGGGTTGACCATAATCATTCAGGTGATTACTGATTTTGTTGGTGTTGGGATTAGATTCGGGAAACGGATTCCCAAAACGGTGATTCGACACAAAATCAATCCCAAACGTAGCAGAAGCGAAGCCCAAGAAATTCATGAATCACCGATCCTAAGGCACGTCACATAAACGAACGTACCTTGTTTCCACAGACTAAACCCCGGTGTTGCGAATCAAAGAGGGATAAACCACACCGTTCTTCAAATGATAAACTGTTCTTTGGGAGAGAGTGGTCTGAAAGGACGTAAGTTCTTCTAAGAGAGGACATGCGTCAGAGAGCGAACATCACTCAGAGAGCGAGAGAGCGTAATCTCTCTTAATCCTATTAGAATACGTAACCCTTCAATCTCTTATTAACCGCCTCTTTGATTTTTCTTTATTTTTTAAATAACTTCCTCCATGGGCCCTCAACTCACAGGCCAGGCCTTTTGGACCCAATATGGGTGGACGGGCCAACTCACAGGTCCATCAAAAAAGAAAAATCCATCATCTCCCACTCGCACATGGTGGTCCAAAACCAACATGGGCGGACTGGCCCTACTCAGGCCCATCAGAGAAAAATCCATCACAGACTCCCACTTAACATGGTAGACCGAACATAATCCTCTTATCCTCACTGCAACATTCATACTGGTGAATAGTCCGTGCGACCAGCATACTTTGAGAGTTCGTTGCCATACATCTGTTAGGAATATATAGCAGCTCATAATGGGCATCACATCCTGAGTATATTTAGTATACAGTACCCTAGATCGATCGATCACATTTATATATTTCTCTTGATCTCTTTTTAATCATTGATATATATATATATATATATATATATATATTGTATTCACAATTATGATTATCCCAAAGACAATCATAATTGGTTAACTAGTGAATACAAAACTACAATGTGATTCTCCAAATTTGATCTTCCTCTTTCCTTCAAACTCTCAATTTTAGTTCAGCTTGCTTTTCTAGAAATGTCCCATTAGATCGAATCAACTCATGACCATTGGCAACATCCTAAGATAGCAAACACTAAATAGAAATCTTGAGAATAAGTAAAAGTCATGAGGGCACTAAAATTGAGGAACTCTTTCCTCAAGAGTCTCACACGGTATAAAAAGTTGAGATCAAACTTTTGCCACTCTTATTGGTCGTCTCATGCATACGTAACATGAAATACGTATTACGGTATTAACTCATTTCCTGTGGAGCGTATGTCTACACTTTCAATATGGTACAGATGATAGTTCAGACATACCCAATGTCTAACTTGAGTTCACGTATCTACTCATTCACAAAATTCATTAGAACTCACATCTGGCATCATAGACATATAAAGTAAAATATGTGGATTATTTTACTTTCGGACATAGTAAGTATTATGTCATCATCTTAACACTCAGTTAAGGCGACATACATATTTTAAGCTTGAGCTCTCGATTATCACCTAGATAATAAGCTTAAAAAATATCTCTATTTATCACACAGTAAATAGAGGCGATTACCTGTGTGAGTGAGCTAATCTTATATCTGTCCGACATACTTTCTCAACTTAAAGTAATGCACTGAGCATTAAGATGCATAAAGATCAAACAAAGATTCATAGGCATTAATGATGAAAACACAAATTCATCAAATGTGAACACTTAAGGGAAATTACAATATTCAATACATCAGCCTCTACACAATCCTAGAGATTTCACGTGGCCACAAAACACATCTCTAGGTATTGGCTTTGTCATAGGATCTGCTACCATTCTATGCGTAGATATATACTGTAAGTTCACATCCTTTCGTGCAACCATATCTTTGACAAAGTTATACTTGGTATCTATATGTTTCGTCTTACCATGATATTTTGGATCTTTGGTGTATGCTTTTGCTGCTTAGCTATCACAATTAATCAACAATGAATCTGCAGCTTTCTCAATAACACCTAAATGATCCAAAAAAAATCTCTTAAACCAAACACTTTCTTATACTACTGCTGATAATGCCACGAACTCACCTTCCATCGTGGACAAGGCTATACACGTTTGTTTTTTTACTGCTTCAACATATGGCGCCATTATTTAATAAGAAAACAAATCTAGAGATAGATTTCCTTTCATCTAAATCTCCTCTCCAATTAGCATCAGAATAGCCGAGTCGTAGATCCTTTCCTTGATAACTCAACGTATAATCAACAGTTCCTTTTAGATACCTTAGTATTCTTTTAATGGCTTTCCAACGTGCTTGACCTGGATTGGATTGGTATCTACTCACCATTCCAACTGTAAAACATATATCAGGTCTTGTACACATCATAGTGTACATAAAGCTTCCAACAGCACTTGCTTAAGGAACATGTTTCATTTGTTCCTTCACTTGTGGAGTCCTTAGACACAGTCTATGGCTCAATCTTTTACCTTTTGCAATAGGAGTGTCTATGGATTTACAATCTTGCATACGAAATCGTTCAAGAACCTTATTTATATATGTTTCTTGTGAAAGAGATAACAACCTCTTCGAACGATTTCTTGAAATCTTAACTCTAAAAATGTATGCAGCATCACCCATGTCTTTTATCTCAAAGTTGGAAGTCAGCCAACTCTTGACAGTATCATCAAACTCCATATTACTTCCGGCAATTAGTATATCATCAACATATAATGATATGATCACAAATTAATCTTTGGATCTTTTGATATATACACAATGATCCTCATCTATCATTGTAAAATCATATGCCATTATGGCATTATGAAAACGTAATACCATTTGTCTTGACTACTGCTTAAGGCCATATATCGACCTCAAAAGTCGACATACCATTTCTTCTTGGCCTTCTTTAATAAAACCAGCAGGTTGTTCCATATATATTTCTTCCTCTAATTCTCCATCGAGGAAAGCAGTCTTTACATCCATTTGATGTAACTCAAGATCCATACTTGTCACTATTGCCAGAATAATGCGAACCGAGGTAAATCACACTACAGGAGAAAATGTTTCTTCATAATCAATTATTTCCTGTTGATTATACCCCTTCGCCACAAGGTGAGCCTTATGCCTTTCTATCGAGCCATCAGCTTTTCGCTTTATTTTGAGAACCCACTTGTTCCCAATAGCTTTGCGTCCTTTTGGAAGATCAACCAGTTCCTAAACTTGGTTTGACTTCATTGACTCCATTTTCTCTTCCATTGCATGAATCCATTTTTCCTTACTAGGGCAATTTAGAGCCTCATTAATATTTCTTGGCTCATCCTCATCTTGCGGAGTAACCATAAAAGTTTCCCATTCAATGTCAAAACGTCGACGGGGAATACTTTGGCGACTCGTTCGCCGTATGGGAGATTGTACACTTTGCACATCATTCCCTATCATGCTCCCACTCGGATTAGATAATGATTATATCATCTCATCATGTGGTTGTAATTGAGAGTGAGTTGAATTAGATTCATCACTTCTCATGTTACTCCCACTTGGACGAACTCCATTAAGTTCATTATCTTGATCCAAGGTTTCAAATAGGGAGTAATCCTCACCTATTTCGCCCTTCTTAGGAAATTCATCCTCTAAGAATGTGACATCCCGTGATTCAAATTTAGTTATATTCCCACTTTCCTACTCACCTATGAACACATACCCTTTCGAGTGTTCGGACTATCTAATGAAAATACTCTTCTTTCCTTTGGGACCATATTTCCCAAATTTGTGAGATGACTCATAAGTATAGGCAGTACAACCCCATGGCTTAAAAAAAAACTTAAGTTCGGTTTTTTACCTGTCCATAACTCATATGGAGTGGAAGTAACTGATTTGGAAGGCACCCGGTTAAGTATATAGGCAGCAGTTAACAACGCATCACTCCAAAAAAGTGATAGGTAAGTTAGCATGCGCCATCATGGACCTAACCATTTCCAGTAGGGTTCTGTTTCTTCTCTCCGCAACACCATTTTGTTGAGGAGTATATGGAATAGACAACTATCTTTCTATTCCTTTTTCATCACATAATTTTATGAACTCATCAGATAAATATTCTCGACCTCGATCGGATCTTAATACTTTTATTTTCTTGTCTAATTGATTTTTTACCAAGTTCATAAACCTTTTGAAACAAATCAATGCTTTAGATTTATGAGAAATCAAATAGACATATCCAAATCGAGTATAATCATCTATAAAAGTGATAAAATAAACAGCCCCTTGCCTTCTTCTCACATTCATTTGGACCACAGACGTCAGAATGGATTAAATGCAGAGGAGATTAAGCTTTTTTTTACCTTTTCCAAATAGTGTCCTTGTCGTTTTCCTTACTAAGCAATGCTCACATATGGGCAAATCGACTTTTTCAATGTTGCCCAGCAAGCCCTCTTTGGCTAGTCTATTCATACGTTGTTGGCCAATATGACCAACTCTAGCATGCCACACATTCACATCATTATCATATGAAATAGGAGATGCGAGAAGGGAATAACAAACATTTGCATTAACATAGTCAATATCTAATACAATGAAACCATCTAGAAAATGACCACAACCATAGTAGTTTTTATCCAAATACAAATCTACACCGCTATTACGGAAGTTCACACTAAAACCAAGCTTAACCAAAACCAAAACAGATACTAAATTTCGACGAGTCTCCGGAGCATATAGAACATCATGTAGGAATAAGGTGTGTCCACCACGCATGTTCAATTAGCAGGTGTCAATCTCTTTAACTTCAGCTCTGGAGTTATTTCCCACATAGATCCACTTAGTTCTAGTTGGTATCGTCAGAATTCCACGAAGGATTCTCTATCCTTCACTACATGGTCTGTCGCTCTTGAATCTACAGTCCACAAAGGATTGTATTTAGCCAATAATGCAGAACTTGACACATAAGCAAAGTTCTCAAATGTACAAGAGGTGTTTACCTTTTTCGGCTCACAACAGTTGCGAGCATAGTGACCTTTCTTGTCACAATTGTAACACCTCACCCTTAACATTTTCTTCACTTGAGGACGTTTTCCTCTCTTGTGTTGGTTAAGTCTTAATTTCTTGCAATAAGGACTTGATCCTTTGCATTCCCACATATTGAACGAATCAATACGCTTGCACTTAGAGCTCAAAGCCATTTCTGAGCTAGAACTAACATTGCAAATGTCTATTCTCGGCTCAAATGCCGTTAGGCGGTCCTCTACTAGCTCAAGGTGATGCACGACATTCTCAAGATCTTCCATAACATGGTCAAGAGCTTCTAGTGCTTCTTGCTTTTCCAGCACATATTGAATCTTCATATTCAATATTTCACAATTGTTGCCATTCATATAAGCAATTACGTTCTTAGTTGCTGAAACCATCAATTTGAACACATCAGACATATATGCACAAATAATTAATGCCTATCATTTATGCATCCACTTTGCACAAACCCATCACATCAATGAACAATTTCAAGTAAGGTTTCAGAATCAAAAGGTCACTATGTTTCCAATCATCCTCCAAAAATCCTAACTTAAAATTATTATTAATATAATTGTCTTATGCAAAATAAATTCTATAAAGTTACAAAAACTTCTATGAACTACCCACATCAGTCAACAATAACAGAAATCAAATAATATTTAACATCCAATAGAATAATGATGCTTTCACATAATACAACTATCCACTACACTGAGCAATATATACAAAGGAAAATATCAACATAGAAAGAGATATTTACACCTAAAACATCTCAAACTAATCTAAGAAATAAATAGGGAAAGTCCCTGCTAATCTATCAGTTAAAATATCTAAGAAATTTGAAAGCACATTTGCCAACCAAGGAAAAACTTTTGGAGAGCTCTCATGTCGCCTCCAAGGCGCATTTACTCTGCGCCATGTGGCGCTCAATTTAAGGGTTGAAGTTTTGGTTAACTCAATCCTATAATACTCTCTTACAAAAGCTAATACTAGCCTCCTATAATCCGAGACCACGTTGACCTCCCATAGGCGATCTAACACTGCTTGCCATTCGGGTGGAAGAGTGTTCATCAAGGCCGGCACCTTCTCAAAATCCGGCATAAGATAACCATTCCAGATGATTTCCTGTATCATCTAATTGACCCTGATCACATGTGATACTAAATCACCGTCACGCCACCAATAATTAGCTAATTCTATCATTAGCCTTTTAAGTCTTGCTTTTCCTTCGTCCGTTCTCGGGAATACAGGTATTCGTGCATAACGCATCATAGTTCCTGCAACAAATGCAGAACCAAAAAATGGATCACTTATAATCCATAATGAACATAAGGGATAATACATAATTTTCAATGATTCATGCAACAAATGCAGAATAAAAAATGGATTACTTATAACCCACATAGACATAATTGAAAAAGAAACATATTCTTTTTCCTTTTTTTTTTATCAACGGTCAACGGCGGTCAACGCAAGTCAACGGTCAAATGGAAGTCAATGCGAGTCAACGCCGGTCAACGGTCAACGGATGACCAGGGCAGGTCAACGAGTCGTCGGGTTAAACGGGTCGGGTCGGGTCGGTCGAACCGATGAGGCCGGTCGGACCGCTTGGGCCGACCAACCGGCACGTGCCCTGCACATGCATGGGCAACTGCCGGCCGACGTCACGATGACGTTAGCCGGCGCGTGCCTTGCATACGCAGGCGGTTGCCGCTTGCGCGTGCGTCGCATGCGCCTGGGAGCCGCCAACGGAGCCGAAATCTTCAACCGCGCGTGGCGGTGCTTTCGGCGGCGTCTGTCGACGAGCGACCACTCGAAATTCTCGTATCGTTGAGCACTTCAACCCTAAATAATCAGAATCGCAATTCGATCTACGGATAAACCAAAAACAGGGGAAACAGTACGGCGTTGAGGCTTATCTTTCTCTAAAACGATTAACAACGACGTTTAACAAAAAAAAACAATCAATCAACGTAAATAGTAATAGGGAAACATGATTAAGAGGCTCTAATGCCAATGTTGGGATTAGATTCGGGAAACGGATTCCCAAAACGGTGATTCGACACAAAATCAATCCCAAACGTAGCGGAAGCGAAGCCCAAGAAATTCATGAATCACCGATCCTAAGGCACGTCACATAAACAAACGTACCTTGTTTCCACAGACTAAACCCCAGTGTTTCGAATGAAAGAGGGATAAACCACGCCGTTCTTTAGAGGATAAACTGTTCTTCGGGAGAGAGCGGTCTGAAAGGACGTAAGTTCTTCTAAGAGAGGACGTGAGTCAGAGAGCGAACGTCAGTCAGAGAGCGAGAAAGCATAATCTCTCTTAATCCTATTAGAATACGTAACCCTTCAATCTCTTATTAACCGCCTCTTTGATTTTTCTTTATTTTTTAAATAACTTCCTCCATGGGCCCTCAACTCACGGGCCAGGCCTTTTGGACCCAACATGGGTGGATGGGCCAACTCAGGCTCATCAAAAAAGAAAAATCCATCAGTTGGTGATATTGTTGGGGATATTGCGGGTATGGGGCCTAATCTTTTTGGCTCGTAAGCCCAAACATCCTGTGCTGCCCTGGTCATCGCTTCCATCTCTGCTTTCGGAGTCGAACACGACTTCACTGCTATGTGTTATCCTCTGCTTGTCAGCTCTATGGGTATTCTTGTTTGCTTGATCACAACTCTTGCGGGGGAAATCAAACCTACATTGAAGAAGAAGCAACTTATTATTTCCACAGTTCTAATGACTGTCGGAATTGCTATTGTTACGTGGATTGCTCTGCCCTCATCATTCAAAATTTACAACTTTGGGTCGCAGAAAGTTGTGAAGAACTGGTAAACTCTTTGATGATACTTGTCTTTTTCTCATCCTAATGCTGCTTTCTTCTAATATTGGTCATGTGACATGCTTTAAATGTCAGCGGACTTTTATAGGATTGGATCAATACGTTGAGCCTATGTAGTCGCTTATTATGGATATGATCTTGCAGGCAGCTGTCCTTGTGTGCTGGTGTTGGTCTTTGGGCTGGGCAAATTACTGGGTTTGCTAATCAATATTACCCCGACAATTGCTTCAGGTGGTCATGTGATGACCAAGTAACGATCCTCATTTCTGCAGCCATATCCAAGATGACGCTCTAAAGAACATTAGTGTCGGCCTTGGCTCTGTCAGGATCCCACTTTTTGCGGTCGTTAGCATTTTTTTGAGTTCCCATTTTGCTGCCACGTATGGAATTGCCGTGGCTGCCCTTGGGATGCTAAGTGCCAAAGCTACTCGATTGGCCATAGAAGCTTCCCGTCCCATCAGCAACAATGCTAAACGTATTGTTGAGATGGCTGGCGTGACAACCCCTGTCGCAAACGGCAATAATGTAGCCGGCGATGGTGCGGCTAGAAATACTACATCTGCCATTGGAAAGGTACAGGCAATCCCCTACATGTGAATATAGTATCGACACTGTCCTGTTTCCTTTTAGTAGCTTATTTTGATAAAATCTATCACACAGCAGAGGAAAGGGTGCCTGTGCGTAGGAACTTTTCATAAGATTGCATTCATGTCATCCAGAATCTGTGCACATTCTCACCGTAAATGACTAAATATCATGTTAAATATGCGAGTCCTTTTGGATTCTTGCTGGTGTGGCATGATGTTTGGCTAAAATTGCCTCTCTTTCCTTTAGGTGATTCCTTTCAATTATCATTCTCAATATTAGCCCTACAGGCAAATTCTACTTACATGTTTAAATCTAATATTAGATGGACCTCTTTTTGTTTCTTATCTGGTATGTAGGGATTCGCCATCGAATCAGCTGCCTTGGTGTCTATCGCTCTGCTTGGTGCATTTGTGAGTCGTCTAGCAATGTCTTCTGTTGATGTCCTGACACCAAAGGTCATCATTGGTTTGATCATGGGCGCGGGGCTTCCTTATGGTTTCTCTGCTATGACCATGAAAAGTGTGGGACGTTTAGGATTGAAGATGGCTTTGAAGGTCTGCGAGCAGGATGGGCCAGCCCTCAGGGATGGTTATGTGGACCCTGACCATACTGCATGCTTCAAAATTTCAACTAATGCATCTTTCAAGGGGATGATTGGACCTGTTGTCCTTGTCATGCTTACACCATTTATCATCTGGATTGTATTCGGTGTGGAGACGCTGTTTGGTGTTTTGGCTGGCTCTCTCAGTTCCGTTGTTCAGGTAGTGTTTACGAAAGTAATCAATGTCTATCTATTGTGGCAGTTTGCGTTGCTCAAGGTATGTATCTTGATAGAATGCTTAACAAACCGGGATAAGATATTGTAATTTCTTCATTGTTGGACAAAATTTGTATAGGTTGGTGAACTACTATCATCATATCTATGACAATGTGGGAGCTTTGCATCGGTTGTCTCATTTGATTGTGGTGTTTTCCTGATGAATATTAATCAGTGGGCTTGGTTTCGAACAGATTGCACTATCGGCATCCAAGAGTGATGGAGCATGGAGCCAAACGAAAGAGGACATTAAGGTATGCAGCTGCTCCAACTGCTCAACAGCTAGTTTTTGTCGATTATACTCGTTTGTGGTGGTTCAGTGACCTGCTAAGAAAACTTGTCTTGACTCAAAGATTTTTTTTCCTTAATATATTGAATTTGGATTCAGGCTGGTGCTTTGGAGTATGCGAAGAAACATTGCCCCGGAGATTCGAATCCTCGCCGAATTGCTGAAGAAGGAAAGACTATTGAAGATTCACGGAAGGACGCTTCAGGCCCACCACTCAACATCCTCGTCCAGCTAATGGCAGTCGAGTCGCTTGTGTTCGCTCCCTTCTTCGCGAGTCATGGTGGTCTGCTCTTCAAGATTCATTGAGGGAGGGAACGGACGACTTCCCTTATGTAGCAGCAGCTTCATCATCATCATCAACGCAATTTGTATTTCAGCATCTATTTCCGTGTGGTTTGCACGGGCCGATAAACCACTCTAACTCCTCCGTTGCTTTGGACGATTGAGCAAAAACTTTTGATTAAGGTTTCGGATTATCCAAATTACTCATTTTGATTTGAAAAAACAAAATCAAGAACAAGAATGAGAAGAGTGGTCTTGGCGATTCAAAGTAGAAATGCAACATCATGAAAATAATAATTTGAAAGCTGCTCAAACACTCGGGTGCTAAAGCATGTACACGTCGCTCCATCTTCGCTAACTCAACCCACGTAAAGGTGAAGAAAGCATTCAACAAAGACCCGCACATCAATCCAAAGTACACAAACCCTACTTTAAATATGGAGCAACCGTCTATTGGTGCTGATAATAGAGACGATATGCAAGCCAAAAAGGCCTGGACCATAAAGAAAAGCATCGACCGCGGAGGCAGGACTGAAGCCGATGCCGATGCCGATGCCGGTGCCAATGATCCGGTCCACAAAGCTCGCGGATCCTTCTGATGGGATAATGATGTGAGTATCGGTTGGTTTAAGATGCCTTTCTTTCTTTATCTATTTTTGAGAATTTTTACTCCCACAATCAATATTTAATGTTGTTATTTCTTCGATTAAAGTTCTCACTCGCTCTCCGAATTCTAAGAAACTGAAAAAGAACTAATTAACTGCTAAATAAAGGAGTAATAACATGCTTTACAAGCATATATTTTGTCAAATTTCAACTTATTTATAATCAGGAATTAACAACATTCTGCATCCAAAATAATAAAATTAACTATTGTTTTTTTTCCGATTTATGTTGAGATTATTGTGGGAAGAAAGTCAGCGAAAGACAACTTACCTCTATCCGATGCGCAATCAACAATTTACCCAAAAACGAACGTTGAATTTCAAATGAATCATGAACAATATTATCTCACGTCGGTCTGAATGTAATCACGAAGAAAACATCTGATTTCCACAGTGTAAATGTCAATTGTTCTTGTAAAGAAGAAATGGAACGCCTTCTTTTCCTTTTGATGGAAATGGGACAAGAAAATGAGAACTTTCTTTTCTGAACATACGTTCTGCCAACTGTCTCAACGGTTGTCTTCAGGAGTCTTTTATATGACTCCCTCACACCCTTTCAAATAGTGTCCTTCCATCGTAACATATCAAAACGAAACGGTGTGTTCTCATCGCATGCCATCATAGACGTACTAATTAAGTATAACATCTCCCACTCGGACTTGATGAGCTTGATAGCACTCTTTCAAGAATATAAAGCATTCAACATTTATCAACTTTACAAAACAATTCACACGGGCAAGTAAGCCGTGCGACCAGTGAGTACACCTGTACTTGGGAATTCAAATTATGTATCTGTTAGGGATGACATAATGGCTACAACCCAAAAAAGAAATAAACATGTGATGTCTCACAGTGCCCCAGACATATTTTGTTACATCAATTCAAGTATACCTATCTCTTAAAGGCTATACTTGACTATTCTCAAAACACAATGTATTTACAATCATATCTGCAACCATATAAGGCAATATAATTGGTCGACCAGCAAATACATGTGATAGATGTAAAATAACAATAGTCTTCCTTCGCACTTATGTCTCTATTTTAGAACAACTGTTTTCCTGGACATGTCCCATAAAGCCATAACTATTCATGACTGCCGGTAACATGCTAAAGTAGAAATATTGATCTTTCACTTCGAGAACATAGTCAGAAGTAACATAGGGTACAAAATGAGGTAAATTATAAATTACCTTGAGGGCTCACACGATGAGTAAATACAGATAGTTTCACTCATCTTCCCCCGTTGATTGTACAATGCACATGTAGTAAGAATTACATGCTATAATGAATTTCTCTTTCTATAAGAGCGTGTGTCATTTATTAAATATATCCACCATACAGATTTTAGCATAAAGATAGTCACGTGCTTCTCACGTACTCATGTTTAGCTCAAGTGCTATATCAGCTCGCTTTCTATAGCGCACAATTAAGTACTTACATCCGGCATCTTTCAAGCATACATGATTGTAGGACTATCATGTTCGGTATTATTATAAACAAATCACAAACCTCATCTTGACTTCAATCAATGCCACATATTATTTTATGTACTAAACTTGCTCTTCAGCATTTATTTGTACATAACGTCTCATCTCAACGTGCTAACTATAACACTTGAGGTGATTGCTTGTGTGAGTGAGCCAATCATTACTTATTGACATACTTTTTAATAATATATGTGTGTATGTGCTAGTCTCATAATGGATTTGTACTTATTAATAAAACATCAAGTAACTAACAAATAAACAAGTACAATACATATATCCACATGTACATAAACCAATGATCCTTTATAATAACACATATCACATTCTACGCAATCTTAGTGACATCATGTGGGTCAAGAATATGTCTCTAGGAACAGCCTTCGTAAATGGATCAGTAACCATTCTATTGGTTGAAATGTATTGTAGGATCACTTCTTTCTGCGTTGTTATATCTCTTATGAAGTTTTTTATGTCAATGTACTTCGTCCTTCCATGATACTTAGGATCCTTTACATAGGCAATGGTTGCTTAACTATTGTAATAAACTATCACTGGTATTGGAACCATAGTGACAGTGGCTAAATTTTCCAAGAAACGTTTTAGCCATACTGCTTCTTGCACTGTGGCTGAACATGCAATAAATTTTGCCTCCATCGTAGACAAGACTGTGCATGTATGTTTCTTGCTATTTCAAGAAATTACACCTCCATTAAGCAAGAACGCATATCCAGAAGTCGATTTACGCCCATCTAAGTCTCCACCTCAATCAGCATCTGAATAGCCTAATAGACATAAATCATTCATTTGGTAACAAAGTCGATAGTCCATAGTGTCTTTCAAGTATCTTAGGATCTTCTTCACTGCTTTCTAGTATGCTTGACTGAGATTTGATTGATATCGGCTCACCAATCCCACGGCATAACATATGTTAGGTCGAGTACACATCATAGCATACATCAAACTTCTGACCGCACTAGCGTAAGGAACAATTTTCATCACTCTATTTTCGTATGGAGTCTGAGAACACATCTCAATACTTAAGCCTTCACCTTGCATGACAGGAGTATCAATGGAATTACAATGCTGCATATTAAAACGTTCAAGAATCTTCATTATATAAGACTCTTGTGATAAAGTAATGAGTTTTCTTGATCAATCTCTTTCGATCTTAACTCCTAATATATAAGCACTTTCTCCCATGTCATTTATTTCAAAATTAGAGGACAACCATTCATTTATGGTGATAACCAAAATTTTGTCATTTATAGCCAATAGAATATCGTCTACATAAAGTGATAAAATCACAAATTTATTTTCAGACTGTTTGACATATACACAGTGATATTCTTCGATCATCGTGAAACCAAAAATGGTTATGGCCCGATGAAAACAAAGATACCACTGTCTAGATGATTGCTTAAGGCCATATATTGAACGATGAAGCTTGCAAACTTTATGCTCTTGACCTTTAGCTATGAAATCTATTGGCTGCTTAATATAGATTTTTTCATCTAATTCTCCATTAAGAAATGCCGTCTTTACATCCATTTAATGTAATTTAAGGTCCAAATGTGCAACGATGGCTAGGAGAAGGCATATTGAGACAAATCTTATAATTGGTTAAAAGGTTTCCTCATAGTCTATACACTCCTGTTGAATATAACCTTTTGTCACAATGCGAGCTTTATACTTTTCAATGGATCCATCCGCCCTTCACTTAATCTTGAAGACTCATTTGTTTCCAATGGCCTTGCGATGGGGTGGTAGATTAACCAAGTCCCAAATGTGATTTGCCTTCATTGACTCCATTTCATCTTCCAAAGCTTTTCTCCATTTTTCCTTATCAGAGGATGAGAGAGCCTCTTGAACAGTCTTAGGCTCGGCATTATCTTTCTGAGCAATCATAAATACTTCACCTTCAATCTTAAAACAACAACAATGAATATTTTTACGATTATTTTTACGCAACTGAATTTCTTTTGAATTCAATTCACCAGACAATGCAACACTCCCATTAGGTCTAGCATGTTGAGGTAAATCTTCATTTCCTTCTACAACATTAGTGAGTGTGTTATTAGGATCTTTCATCTCGTATAATTGGAAATCCTTATTAATCTCACCTCTATTAGGAAAATCGTTCTCCAAGAACGTGACATCTCGTGACTTCATTCCGGTCACACTTCCATCAGCTTATTCACCTATGAACACATACCATTTAGAGTGTTTAGAATATCTTGTAAAGTTACATTTCTTCTCTCTAGGACCTAATTTGCCATATTTATGAGAAGAATCATGAACATAAGCTGCACATCCCCATGGACGTAAACTACTTAAGTCTGGTTTCCTACCAGTCCATAATTCATAAGAGGTGGAAGTGATTGATTTTAAGGGCACTCGGTTAAGTATATAAGTAGCAGTCAATAACGCATCTCCCTAATAGGAAATAGGTAAATTTTCTTGCGCCATCATAGACCTAACCATTTTTAATAAAGTTCTATTATTTCTCTTAGCTACCCCATTTTGTTGTGGAGTACCGGGAATAGTCAATTGTTATACAATTCCCTTTTCATCACATAGAGTCTTGAATTGCTCCGATAGATACTCACGTTCGCGATCGGTTCTTAATGCCTTTATTGTTTTGTTCAACTGATTCTCTACCATCGCTATATATCGTTTAAAGCAGTCCAATACTTCTGACTTATGGGAGATTAGAAAGACATAACCGAAACGCGCGAAGTCATCTATGAAAGTGATGAAATATGAGGCTCTATGCCTCGCCCTCATGTTCAAAGGACCACAAATGTCAAAATGTATGAGTTGCAATGTAAATTCGACTCTAATCCCTTTATCGAATGGTTTTCTAGTTGTTTTTCCCGCTAGACAATGTTCACATCCGCGTAAATCAACATTAATGAGTGACCCTAAAAGGTTTTCTCTAACTAATCTTTGCATTCTTTACAACTCAATGTGACATAATCTAATATGCCAAGTACTTGCATCAATCTCAACATTACTAGAAGATATAATTAAAGAAAAACAACCATCGACATTAACATTGTACTGATCAAAGTCAATGTCTAATACCATAAAACCATTCAATACATGACTTGAACCATAATAAACTGTTCCAAACAAAATATCAACATAATCACTATGGAAATTCAATTCATAACCTAGGCTAAGAAGAACAACTATGGAGACCAAGTTCCGTCGAATATCTGGAGTATAGAGGACATCATGTAGGAATAGATTTTGAGCACCACGTAAAATTAATTTACATGTGCTAATACCCTTCACTTCAATTCTTGAGTTATTCCTAACATATATCTATCATTTTCCAAGCTGTATCCGACGATACTCCACAAATGCTTCTTGATCTCTAGTTACATGGTCTTGTTGCTTTTGAGTCTACAATCCACATTGGATGAGATTCATCAAGCATGACGGTGCTAAAAATAAAAAACATTACTTAAAGTAATGGAGTAATAAGATACCTCTTTCGACTCAGTGCATTCACAAGCAAAGTGACCCATCTTGTCACAATTGTAGCACTCCATCTTGACCATGTCCTTCTTCCCACCATGCTTCTTGCGTCAAAAGGTCTTAGCATTTTAAGGTGCCTGATCAGTCTTCTTCCCTTTGTTATTGAATTGATAATTCCTTTTGCGCTTGAAGCCCAAAGCTTTGTGCGAACTCGATTCGACAACATAAGCATGGGTAGAGGATCTCACAACCTCTAGGCGCTCAGCCTCTAATTCCAAATGACGCGTCATTGTCGCGACCCGATCTTGCCACCCTCGTGTCAAATGAGGGAAAGGTCGAGTTTAGGGATACTTGATCACAAGATCACGAACTCTCCTAAGCTCGTACCCCGTGTGATAGTGAATTTTGTACAGTCTAATTATTTATGACAATTCTAAAAATAGACGGGAGTCGCCACTAGCCTCGTTTTGGGGATCGGCTAGAAAACCCAATCGAGGGTTGAGAGTATTCCCTCGATTCTTACACAACCAGATATCTAGGTACTAGGACTTGGGTTACACTAATATTTCTATTAATGCCATTGCTTTCTCCATCGCAATACATGGTTCGACTTTTAATAAAGCCGGGAGGAAGCCTATGGTTTTTCTACGTAGTCTTGATGTCTTGGGTCGAGATTCTCCCATAAAGTCTTGAGATTCCCAGGTATGAGGATCACGTCCACCTCAGGTTTACCCATCTAAACATAAACCTAAAGAGGCACCCATGATTAAAACATTTCGTCGTTGAAATATAAAATGCATAATTGAAATAGGGAGGGTAAAAAGATAATAACGATAAAAAAGGAATGATCTCTTACCCACAAAACACATGGCAAGCACAAATCACATGTTGCATGAAACTGTAAGGTTTCGACGCCTAAGGTGAGGGTGCTAAAGGCTCAAGGTCTCCATCCCAAAGGATAAAAATAGTTTACCCAATGCTACTATCGTCGATCAGTGATATCTTTATCGGTTGGGATGAGCGGGTTTATGTAAGTAATGGATTACCACGAGTATTCACTCGCAGATTCCACCCATAAACCCTCATAACGTCCAAGATTGGGCGATCGGGGTTTTAGACTGTGGTTGTGTGTGCGGTGTCGTGCTAAAGCTTGTAAATATGCATTTAAATTTAAATATCCAGCACTTTAATATAAACTCTCATACATTCATACATCCTTACACCACCTGCAAAACAAAGGGTTTACAAGCATGTCTCCCCTTATAACTCCCACCTACAAGACCATTTAACACAAGGTTAGCGACTAACTTGATTTTCCATGCGACTTTGACATGCAGGTGATCCTACAAGAGACATGTTAGTTAAAACACAACAATCATTTTAAAACGGCTTCAAGTCCTCTTAATCTAGTAACCAGTCCCCTGTGGAGTCGCCAAGCCTGTCGTGACCCGATCTCGCCACCCTCGTGTCAAAGGAGGGAAAGGTCGGGTTTAGGGATACTTGATCACAAGATCATGAGCTCTCCCAAGCTCGTACCCCACGTGACAATGAATTTTGTACAATCTAATTATTTATGACAATCTTAAAAATAGACGGGAGTCGCCACTAGCCTCGTTTTGGGGGTCGACTAGAAAACCCAATCGAGGGTCAGGAGTATTCCCTCGACTCCTACGCAACCAGATATCTAGGTTCGGGGACTTGGGTTACGCTAATATTTCTATTAACGCCATTTTGGTACCTAAACAGTATGTTATGTTTATTCAAACATGTCCATGCGTTTCTTTTTACATTTTCAGGATCATCAATTCTAGACTAAGTGATCATGTGTGATTGATTACTTTCATCATATTCTATTCCTAAAAAAAATGAAAGGAAAACAATCAATGAATTTGTAATTGCAAGACAGTAAGCAAACAATTAAGGAAAGCAGTAAATCTATCATGCAATTTTAAAAAATATAAAAGAGAAATGTATGAGAAAAAGAGAGAAAAACCCGCAACTCGTCGGGTTTTATACAACAAATGGAACCCGAGACATATGTTGGCAAAAAGAATATTACATAATAAAGGTCGGAATGGACATCAACCTTCACCATCTTCACGCAAAAGACTATCTTCAGGGCCCTAATCTAAACCTAATCTAAGAAATCTTATAACTAGGTACATGTAATGGAAGGAAACAAGCATGCATATCAAAACAACCAAAAACAAGACAAGTAATCTCAATTCACCATGCAAGATATTCTAAAAGGAATCCTAGAATGAGATCATAACAAAGAATCACAACAGAAATCATCAAACATCACACATAAGATCAAAACAAATGGGGTAGACACATGGATAATTGGCTCTAAGAAAAGCACAAAACATCAAGTATACCATGAGGAACAACTTTCATGAATGGAGTTTCCTAAGATGTATCAAGTTCAAGTAAGGCCAAATTCATGGCCGAAAAGCAACAATTGCTAAAGCATGCAAATCAATCATAAGCAAATAAAAAAATGATGCATGATAACTAATTTGTTTAGCCACCTAATCAATGCATGAAAATTATGAAATTTGAACATGACGTAAGGTTAAATGTGAAGAAAAAGTTTGATTTAGACATTTAACCCTAAATCCATGTGCAAAAGGCCACACAAATCCATTAACATTGATATGTGACTTGTCATTAGGAGCAAAATGCATAACAATTTAAATTGCTACATGTCGACTTGAATTCTAAGGTTACTTGACCTTATTTAATGATGCTTAAACATTCTCAAATTTTAGCATAGGATGGATATGGATATTATGAACAGCTTTCATTGAGGATTCAACTTCAAAATCATCATGTATAAGACCACACAAAATTGGTAGACAGTCGGATTCATAGAGACAAGACAGCACTGCAGGTCAAGACAAATTCCAGACTTCAAAACCTGACCTAAAAAAAAAAAAAGCAGGGAAAATGGCGTGCAAATTGGACAAACTAGGCATTGTTAGAAAGCTCAAGGTGTCCTTTACGAATTTCTATGAGATGTCAATTGCAATTTAGGTCTTTTTCTAGCTCAAGCAAAGGCATTTGTATAAGTGGTCATATCAGATCATAACAAGCAGAACACGGCAATAGATTAGTGCTCGATCTTTGCAAGAAACATCAGGCAGGGAAAATGATGGCCAAATTGCACATATAATATGTCTATGAAAAGCTTGAGAAGTCTATTACAAATCTCCAGAAGACATTAAGTCCTAATAACATCATCTACCAGCTCATTCCGATTAAAACAGAAAATCGCAGTAAGTCAGAACAACAAATCAATCTAAAACTGCTGCAGAATTAACAGATTTCAAAGGTGTTTTTCAGTGACCAAACGGCATCCACTATGGGCGTGCGACATATCAAATCGAAGCTCCAGAAGTGTATTTTTTATGTTTAGAAAGGCTCGAGATATATATATATATATATATATATATATATATATATATATATATATATATATATATATATATATAACTCATCTAGCACCTCGTTTCAGCTAAAACAGTAAGTCTATCACAAAGATACAAAATTGCAGATTAATACAAATCAAGCTCAGTCAACCTCAAGTTCATGATCATTGATCGTGAATCCATAAAAAATCATCCAATAACATCATCAATCACCAGATCTAAGCATATTATATAAATCTAAAGTCGAATCCTAAGCAAAAATTCAGAAGAAAAATCACAAAAACAGCAAGCATGTCCAACAATCACAACAGCGGTACTTCAAATCAGATTTTCAAAATACACTTTTAAAAAGACTCCACATTTCCAATGATCTCATGCAATCACTCCAGTCACATAGTTGTAACCACACTCCAGTTTCTCATTGACGAAATTTGTCCCTCAATGAAGACAATAGAGCATACGTACAGTTTACCATTTTATAAAACTCGACTTTTCACTGCTGAAACCCAACAATCACAACAGCGGTACTTCAAATCAGATTTTCAAAATACACTTTTAAAAAGACTCCACATTTCCAATGATCTCATGCAATCACTCTAGTCACATAGTTGTAAGCACACTCCAATTTCTCATTGGCGAAACTTGTCCCTCAATGAAGACAATAGAGCATACGTACAGTTTACCATTTTATAAAACTCAACTTTTCACTGCTGAAACCCAACATAAAAGGTGCATTCTCACTGTTGGTTTTATTTTTATTTTTCATTTGTTTTAAAAGTTTCCCGATTTCCACAATAATATTTTAACTGAACCCAGAACAACAGAGTTTTCCCCTCAGATGTTCTATATCCAGAAGATGCAAGACAGAGCCTTTACTCCTGGACTTTTCTGTAAAGAGTAACCATCAGCAGAACACTTCTCAACAGATTGCTCGACAAGCTACACTAATATTGACAGATGTGCCTGGATGCACCAGAAAAGCTAACTAGCTTGAAGAGATGCAGCGAGCTGACAAGAGAAATAGATAGAAAAATAAATTAAACTACAATGGAGCAAAAATACTCAAGACAGAACCTCCACTCACAGACTCTTCTGTTAACCATCAGCAGAGCACTTCTCAACAGATCATTTCACAAGTTGCATATATCTTGACATATGTGACTGGATGCACCACAAGAGACAACTAACGGTGAAAACGAAAATAGGCAAATCGAGCACGTCGAGAACATTGATTCACGTAGAGCCAAAGGGGGCGATCAATTCACTCACCAGTCCATACTGATGGGGAGGGGAGATCATTGAGCCGCGAGTCACCGGACAAACGGAACAAAGAAACGATAGGAAGCCGTTGCCGATGCCGCCGTCGCTGCCACCGTCGCTTTCGCTGCTGGCACAGGGGAGTTATCTAATCTGCAATCCAAGTGGGCCATGCGAATCTGAACCCCCTGTCGCCGCCACTGCTGTCGACACAAATCTGAGCCTTGCACCCCGAGGTCCTCGACCGGCTATTCCAACAAATCAGATGCGGTGCGCGAGAGAGTGATCAAGAAGGAGAGGCCGGTTCTCTGGTTTCCGTCGGAGATCCGAGAAAATGTTGAAAGAGCAAGTCCGATCGAGGACCAGAACCTCCGATCGGCGGAACTCCCGATGGAAGAAATGAAAGCCGATTGCAAGCGGAGATTAGCTCCGAATTTTAATGCCGGAGACCACAGGCCAAAGCAATGGTGGAGACGGAGGATGCGACGGAGTCTAGAGAATCTGAGCTGGCCTCGGGGAGGGAGCCCCGTGGGAGGCCGTGACGGTTGGCGACCAGATTGCGGCAACGGTGGCGCGCAAATCGAATCTCCGCCATTATGAGAGGAGCTTGAAGATCTGGGATCGGAGTCGAGTGCAGAGAAAGAGAGAAAGCTTGACGATGGAGGATGCTCGATCTAGGGTTTCTGGTGTGGAGGAGGAGAAGGGAGAGAAATCCCAGGAATCCAATGGGGGGAGAGTAGATCTCTAGAGAGAACAAAAGAGAAAGAGTCTCCGTTTCAGAGAATGCCCATGCCCGCCGGAGAGAATCTGAGAGACCCCCCTCCGAGAGAGAGTGCAAGCCTTTTTCCCCTTTTCATTTTTTTTCTTCTTTTTTTCTTTTTCTTTTTCTTGTTTTGTTTTTGTTTTTGTTTTTCTTATGTTTTCATTCATTCATTTTTTTTATGTTTTCATTTCATTTTTTTTTGTCTTTTATATTTTTGCAAAATGTTTGTTTAAAATGTCAACAAAAATTTCAAGTGTCAACAGTTATATCATCAAAAATGATAATATTCTCATTATGCATCATATTGATCTTCATATACTCCTAATTATCAAGAAGAGGCCTTATAACAGCCTAAACTTATTATTCATCAGTAAGGGAGTGACCTGTTGACTTCAGTTCACGAATCATGTTTGACATCTCTCGAAGTTACATTTGGGCGCTTTCGGTATGTATCAAACTTGATTGTGACTCTCTTCAACTTAGTGACAGATGTGGTATCCTAGAATTTCATAAAAATCCTTGAATATGCCATGGACCATGGATAGACGATGGAAGTATCGATATTGTAATTTGTAGCCTTCTAATCCATGATTTGTGATGAGATGTATGGCCAAGTCTTTAATGGATGAATTTTGGAAAGGAAGTTTTATCTTTGGCCATATGTATGATAAATGGGAACTTATGGATTTATAATTTCAAGTATATAGTTATCTTAATTTGCAATTTAGTGCTTTAATTAAATAGAGATTTAATTAGTTTTAAAAAGGGGTTAAAATTGGATCTAATTAAACTTGGGTCTTAGGCCCAAGAGGGATGGGCCTAAGATGGGCCAAGTTGGCTGGCCCATGAAGCCCATGAAGGGCTGCCGTCGACCATAAGGAGGGGAGAAGCCGGCCCATCTTCAAGCCCATCATGCGCATGGGGTTTGCCAAGTGGAAAAAAGGGGAGTTACAACCATTGGCCACCTTGGGCAGCTCCTAATCATTACAAATGATTGAATAAAAGGAAATAGGGAGAGAGGGAGTGACCGGTTTTGAGAGAGGGAGAAAGAGAAAGCTGTCGACAGAGTGAGGAACCGAGAGAGAGGAGGAAGAGGCCGCACGAGGAAGAAGCCGCTCGTCCGTCGCTCGTCGTCGCCGTGTCCAGCCGCTGTGTGCTTGTGCTTGCTTGGTTTGGAGGCAATTTAGATCCTTTGATCTGCTCTTGCATGTTGTGTCTAGGATGTGTTATTGGATGGTGATGAATTTCGGATGTCTAAGGTGTGAAAAACTGAAGTTTTAAGGGTGTTGCTTTGAAGTAGTAATCTGTTCTCGAGTAAACAGCCTGACCCAGAATGTTGTAGTGGCTTGCATGCGATGTTTGAGTCGGATTTTAGCTTCGACTTATTCATGAAAGTTGTAGATAACATCTTAAAGTATAACATACTAAAAATTTTGACAGAATGGCTGAGTTTTGAGGGGTGAAACCTTCCCTCTACGAAAATGTTAGATCTGAAGCTGTTTTGTTGACCTCTTGGTGATTTTGTGTGTTGTATGTAACTTTTTACTGAAAATTTCACTTCAATCCCTTCACGAAAGTTGTAGATAAAATCTTGAATACTAACATACTCAAATTTTAGGTAAAAATAATAAGTATAGCCTAGTGAAACGATGTTTCTTTTGAAGACGTTAGATCTGGAAATGTTGTACTGAACTCCAGTGACTTCGTGGACTATAAAGTGACTTTCCTTTGCAAATCACACCTGGATCCCTTAATAAAAGTTGTAGTAGACCTCTTGAGGCAAAGCATATAAAAGATTCAGAGGAAAAGAAGGAAAATAAGTAGGTGAAATCGTGATTTTCTTAGACGGCTAAACCTGGAATGTTCGGTGCTAGGAACAGGGGCTTCAATCGTCCATAATTAACTATCTTGGTCGAATCTGACTTTGATGTCTTAATAAAAAATATGCTTTATGGTCTTGACTACCACATATTAAAATTTCATAATTTTTGAAGGTCATTAGAGTATTTAATCGGAAATATTTCAAAAATCGAGTAATCTGACGCGTTCGGGTTTAGTCAGTTTCAATGCATCGGTCATATCATTTTGTATGAAGCTCTTTTGGCAAAGTGTTCTTCACGAAGTGTCTTTCTGTATGTCTTCCCTGAAACATACTCAAATTTCATATTTTTAGAAGCTCATTTTCCTATTTAATCAAAAATGTTTCAAAAATTGTACAAGTTGTATTAATAGAATAGAAATGCTGTGATGCGTGATCTATAACAAATTTTATGAGAGTCTTTTGGTGCAGTGTCCTTTATGAAATATCTGCCATTATGTTTTGAATATCACATTTTCGAATTTCATAATTTTTAAAGGCCATTTGGGTATTTAATGGAAATATTTTCTAAAACTGTGCAAGCTGGATTGTGTGAATTTCAAATGCTGAAATTTATGATTATTCTGTTTTGGATGAGCCCCATGAATTATATTGATAGAGGTGATTGAATCTTGTTGAGCATGTGATGATATTTGGCATTGCATAAAGAATCAAATGCTGAATTTGACTTTGTTGCCATTACATCATGTGACATGTTGATTGTGAGACATAAATTGGTGAATATGAATTATGATGAATGAGGAAACTGTTGGAGGTGGCTAATAATGCCCTGGGAGTGTTAGGATGCCTGGGATGGGGGGTGCTGGATGCCTGGTTGTATTGTGATACATGCCCGGATGTCCTCGAGAGTTTCGAGATGCCCGGAATGGTTGGGTGCCGGAAGCCTCGGAGGTTTGTGCTTGGGGAATGCCTCGTGATGCTAGTTGGGATGCGAGATGCCTGGAATGTGGGGGTGCCGGATGCCTGGTGGTGTGTTCCGGAGGTTTCTCGCGATGCCTGGATTGGGGTGTGAGTGATAAAATGTGGGATGCAATTACTGGTCCCGGGAAAGAAAGATGTGGTGATCAAATTGAAAGATAAAAGTAGAAATTGAATCATGCACATATGATATGATGACATACGCATGGCTGTATGATATGATGATGATGAGTGCATGGTTGTATGTGCACCTATGGCATGATGGTATATGTGTGACATGATGATGATGAGTGCATGATTGTATGTGCACCTATGGCATGGTACATGTATGATATGATGGTGATGAGTACATAAGGACGTATGTACATATGGTATGATGACATATGCATGGCTTCGAGGTAAGTTATGCTTGGATGCATGAATGACATGTACTATGCTATAATTGTTATGATTGTATTGTGTGATGCATTGAGTGGTTTATTGGATCTTTTACCTGCTGAGTGGCTGTACTCACCTCTTCGGGGACCAATATTTCAGATTAGAAAGATGCCACTCCCTATTGTCATGCGGGGTACCTTCTATGGCCTCCCATCTAACGTGGAGGTAGAGTGTTCGGAGGTAGATTGTGTTACCATCCCTGGTCCAACGTTTGTGCAAGTTTGTGTGCTGGTCATGTACGATGTGGGCCTGGCTGGGGGCCCGGTCATTCAGGAGTTTCTATTGGTCCACGTCCGCCGAGATGGAGTGATTCGGGGGATGTTGCCGCCACCACCACCCAACGCGCCAGGATGGGTGTGATGGCTGCGTGAGGAGTAGAGAGTTGACGTTTCTTTTTTAGAGTAGCCGACACTGATAGATGGAGGATGACATGTGATCGTTATAGGGGTCGAGATACCTTTTGGGTTATGGCCGAGTGTAGTTAAAAGTCTTGGTCTTTCTTTTTGTTGTACCAACCCGAGAAAATCCATCATGAAAATATATATAAATAAAAGTGTCTTGGCTTTACATTTTCTTATGATGCTTAGAGGTGTGCATTGCATTATGGTGATTGGAAGGAGAGATGATGAGACTCAATTATGGTTCCGCTAATAAGTTGCGCTGGGACCGTTTTGTTTTAAAAAAAAATGCCCATGAACTACGATACTTCTTCTAAGAGATGTAACTAGTGGAGCAATAGGTACTTATGGCGACCTAAGGTGTTTCAGGGTGCCACAACAGATGTACCCTAAACTTATCTTTCAAAGCAACTCATATTGCTTGAGCTTTATCATAACTTTCAAACTCACATATGAGATCATCTTGCATACAACTCAGCAACGTGATGCGAGCAATGCTATTTTCTTTTTCCAAGCTTAATAAGCTTCTAGATCTCTCTTGTATTGAGCTGAAGTGTGGCACCCCCGAACAGCCCCCGATCCGTTAGGATCGCCACAGATCACTTGCTTTCCTCTTGACCTGATGGTCTTATTACTCTGATACTGTCATGCCCCGATCCTCAGGCATGCACACATCCCTTACCTTGGTCAATTAATAGCGACGTCCCAAGACGCATCGCCGACCCATTTTTTCCATATGCACATGCGGAAGCATATAAATTATCCCCAGACAATAAAACATTGGGATAACACAGTAGGATTAAATTTCAAACCTTTAAAATGTTCACTCATATATACATTGCAAACCAGTGCACCTATATATACATGGTGAACTATTAAGTCAAATTCAACTTAAGCCAGTGTAAAAATAAGGTCTACAAACAAGAGTGGGGTTCTACAAACTACGGGTCCCCGTCCTCCTCTCCATCATCCTCTACACTTCAACTAGAGCCTTCAGCAGACTGCACTAGACTTTTGAGATCTTCAAAATCCAAGTCTGCTACATCCAAGGACCTAAAATGTTTATTCAATAACCAATGAGACAACGTCTTAGCAAGTTCTACCCCCTAAGACCCGATTAGTAAACCAATACACCGTCCAGGTTGCCTATGCATTCATGGGTCAAAGGACTTACCTTAGCCTCAGATTCCACCTGCATATTAATACAGTTCAATAGGCACCTAAACAATCACATCACAGATCGATATCTCGATCAGATCGACTTAGTCGATTACACGCCAACAAGACCACTCACGGTCATATCAATTTAATCAATTTATTCACAACGTCAAATCAAAACAATGATCAATCGACCTAGTTGATTTCATGCTAGCCGGACGAACTCTAGGACATTCCCAAACATCAATCATATGTACTCTCTCGGGCGTCTTTTTCACCAACTGCTATACCATCATTGATCACGTGCATTCTTTAAGGCGCCGTTTTCGCCAGTAATATCCCAATCACCGAATCACGTATCATTTCCGTGTCGTCGTTTTTGCCAATGACATACCGATCACTAACACCGTGCGTTCTTTAAGGCGCTGTTTTTACCAGTGATATCCTCGATCACCGAACCACGTATCCTTTCTAGGGCGCCGTTTTCGCCAATATGACATCGGCAATAGACAACATCGTGGGTCTTTAAGGCGTCGTTCTCACTAGTGACATTTCCTTAATCACCAAACCACATTTTGTTTATAAGTCATTCACGTGCGTTCTTTAAGGCGCCGTTTTCGCCAGTGATACTTCAATCACCGAATCACGTATGTCCAATAACATCGTACCTGATTGGTCTCAGCCAATAATATTCTCAGTTAGCTCTCACCATTCCCTCTACTATATAGTCCATCAACGTAACTGGCGCTATATACCCATACTCAGCCATCTACCAATCAATTATTCAATATCAAACAATTTATGACAATTCTTAAAATTCCACAATTAATTCAATTCCACACAACGTAGAGCTCAAATAAATAAATGGACTACACCACGACAATCAGCACGAAATTTCGGTCGTTGGCCATCCTTGCCTAATTTTTGAAAATTAAATAATTAAATAATTAATTGCAAAAATTAATAAATAAATACTAAAAATCCAATTTAGGCCCTTATTGCCTAATTGAAGCCTGATATGGGTAGGGAAAAATCCCAAGATGCATTCAATAAATACTATAGGCAGTTCTCTAGCTAAATACACTAACCACCTAACTAATATGCAATGCAATTAACTAATAATCACTAATCCATTCTAATCTAACCACCTAATCTTACTTAATTAACACTAGTCAACCCTTAAGTGTCATTAGCAAACTAAGAAGACATTAGTGAGTAAAACTCACTTGGCAAAGCGAAGATCGAAAACCATAACGGCGACACGACGGGGACTGAACTTGGGCCGACTTGCTTCACGGGCCCAAGATGGGCTGAACCTTGGAGATGGGCTTCAAAACTGGACTGGCCTTGCGGGCTCGCTGGACTAAAAATTTCTCTGGGCCGAGTTGGAAATTATGTGGGCTATTGCTGGGCTGATTTATTAAATCTTTGGGCCGAAGTGGTTGGACTGAAATTGGAAGTGGGCTGCTGGAGTTGAATTCACTGGGCTTCGGGCCGAACAGGATGAAGACGTTGCTGAATTCAACCGATGCAAAGGCTTGGCTTCGTGGGCTGAAACACTGCTGGACCGAATTCGAGCAATCCGCGGGCGTGAAGGCAGGAGGTGGTCACGAACGTGGAAAACAGAAGCAGCTGGTGTCGTTGGCTTCGATCGGTGGTAGGAGAGCTGCTTGTGTCTTCAAGCGGTGCTGGCGTGGCAGAGAGAGAGAAGCAACTTCTTCACGTGGGCAGCTGGTGGTCAACACGGGGATTCCAGTGAAAGATGATTGACTCGGAGGACTCGTGGATTGAAGAAGCTGATGAAGACACGCGGGCAGACGATGTCAGATGCGGTAGCTCGGTGGATTGGGCTTCGATGGAAAACGCTTGGCAGCTCACGTGGAGCAGGGAACGTGCGACAAAGAGGAAATTCGGTGAAGGAGATTGATCCGCTGGTTTAATCGATGAAGGAAGCATTCGGTAGGGACGCTGCAGACGCAAGCTGGCCGAGGGCGCAAGATGGAGAGAAGCTGCGGCGTCAAGGGAAAAAGGAAAACTGAAAACCGAAGCTGCAGACGGTCTTCGAAGGGAAGAAAAGAGAGAGACCCACGTGGAGTGAGTTACACCGAGGGAAATGGACAAGAAGCGGCGTCCGTGGAGAGCAGCTGGTCTTGCACGCTCAAAGGGATTGGATCAAAGCTTAAAGTCCACAATTGTTATCCATTGCATTAATAGCTTTGTCCCTTAATACTTTCTAGAGAGATAATCCATAATTAATATAATTGAAGCCAAAATTGCAGCCCTCTTAGCCAAGGTTCCGAATTTCATTCAATACTCTCAAATTTCTTCACCGATTCTCCAAATTGGGGTCCGATTTTTTGAAGGAAAATCCCGTACAATTTTCTGCAAGTCCCCAACACCCAAAGGCTCAGCATGGAAGTCCAACTTTTCTTCAATTTTAGCCCATTCGAATTTCCGTACATTTTCCGCGACATCCGAATCCATTTTCCGTAACAATCTCGGAATCTCCGAAAAATCTTCTGAGACTGAATCAACATTCCTAAAATAGCTCGTGACACCACAGAACTTTCAATTTCTGAAATCGGACTCCAATTCACAGTTAATTTCCATTCGATGCGTTTTTGTGTGTGACCTAAACTATCGGATAGTTTTCAGAACTTTTTAATGCAAATGACCCATGGTCGATTTTCTTCGAGCTACAATGAACCCACTCGACACAATGGTGACTCTCAATTGTCGTGAAAATCTTGAGCATCCAAATACAGACACAGGGTACCAAAACGACAATAAAATCAAACTAGTACCGGTCGACGAGAATTTTCCAATTTAGTAGAGTTACCCACGATCAGCCACACATCTCAGTCGAACCGATCTATATCTGATCTCAAATCGGTTTTATACTGTGCCGTAATGGCCTTTAAAGATAAGCACGGTCGAGAAGTCGATTCTTGGTCGAATTCTCAAGTCTATTAATGACTTCCCCAGATGGTCTAGTTATCTCGTGAGTGGTCAACTCCGAGAAAAACACTATAATCGTGTCGATGAAAAGCCCAATTTATCCGATCGAAATCAAGACCTGAAAATTAGGATGTCACAGATACCATTAAAATTATAATAGGTCCAAGAGTCCTAGGGGCTTATATCTTTTAAATCGGTCCCTGTGCAATTTATATAGTGGAAGCAAAATCAACTATTCCCCTTCCATAATTTAAAACGATCCACACCTACTAGACATTTTATAAGTTAAAGCCGAACACTTTTATTTACATAAACTTGATGAACATCTTTAGTTGGTACATCAAAATGCCAAGCTTTTTCTAAATCCGGCTATTTTCAAAAGTACACGACTCTCTAACAACCATATACATAGACCCATCAGTCGGTGTCAAAAATCAGCTCAAAAATCAGAATGCACAGTTTTAATACAAATTTCGGAATAACCCCTAAATGAACTCAGAAAATTCTAAAATTTTGGTAGGTTATAGATGAGATCTAAACAAAGAAATTTTGTGAAGGAAACTAATTTAGATTCGCTGTGTATAAAAATAATAATCACGCAGCTCGGTTTCAGATTTCCTATATCACTAAATTTACACACTAGCAGAAAACACCGTTCATTAACAGAAACTTATGGCACTATATGGATTTCGAAAAATCTGAGCAAAATTATATGTTATAGTTTAAACAATCCTTTATGACATTCATGAACAAGTCGGGACCAAAATCGCACTAGGATTATCCCTAGAAAATCTACAAAACTCCCTGAGTTTCACTTGATCAAATTCGAACACCACAGACCCAATAGGATCCCGCGCCTATACTGCAGCTATTTCACTTCAAAAGTTCACCATGAGTAGATGTTTCAATCCCTACTTTAGCCAAAAACCAAAACCACGTAGAAAAGATTCTGCCCTTCCTCAATCTCATGGTTCTAATTCATCTCAATAATCCAAAAACCCAACATGGAGTTTTCATTTCAGCATTTCCTCAAGTCTACTTGTACTTCACCAGATAATGATAGCATGCATAACATAGATTAATGAACTTCTACTTGCCTCACTCCTAAGCTCGATTGGCAAATAAAACAGGAAGTTGGGACCTCGTGCAATGGTGGCGAAGACGGGCGGCGTCGACGGCGGCAGCACCGTGCTCGATGGAGGGCAACCTCCGTCCTTCCTCACGCCGTGCATCCACTCGCTGCACGCTTACGAACTTCCTTGCTCAAACCCTCTCTCGATCACTCTCTCTCGCTCGAATTTCCGCTCGATTCTTCTCTCTCTACCCCTCAATCTCGAACCCCTTTTGTTCCTTTGATTAACTGATTAATTAATTTCTTGCATGCAGGATCTTCGATGGCAGCAGGAACCGAAGACAGCTGGTGGAGGGCGTGGCTTTCCTTTGCTCGATTTCTCCTCATGTGCTGGCCACCGAATGAAGAGCAACGTGGCTGTTGCTAGCCCTAATTCGATCAACAATCTCGAATAGCTGTTGACTCCATTATGTCGGTAATTAGAAGAAAGCTTGGGTTTACTTGGGCCGAGATAATCCCACGCATGTACGTCCTCAAATAAGTCAATATTTCCTCCTTACTTGACTAACTTTGAAAAGAAACGTGACTAAGATTAGTATCCAAAGACTTCTCTTGTTGCGTGGTTGGTCAGTCCATGAGATAAAAATAACGTGGCCATTGGCGAGATTGGTAGCGTGGCCATTTAAGGAGAATTTCTTTTCCTCCGAAAGTCAATGTCTCGGGATGACAAATGACGATGAAACGGAGTCGAATGTGGCGTCGACGTTGATGAATTCCAATAACAATTTCGTCAATCCACGACATATCATTATTTTTTCGAGGTTGGCCACAATACGCATGAGGTTGGTCTCACTAAAACATATGAAAGGTTTTCGACAAGACTATAGCTTACTTGACGATCGGACTATTACTAAATGTGACATAGTAGTTCGATAATAATAACAAAATGATGTCCATTGTAATGTCAATAACACCATCCGACGGTACTTCCGTCGCTAGTCATGGACCGTCACATACTCGAGGATCATCAAAATTTCTCGGATGCCACAATTCTCCCCTCCTTAGAGAATTTCATCCTCAAAATTTGACGTTACTTACGTCTCATTAAACAAATGAGGGCACTTTTCCTTCATCTCTTTCTCACTTTCCCATGTGGCCTCTTCCATATCATTATGTCGCCATAATACCTTAACTAGAGGAATTTTCTTCGTCCGAAGGACTTGTTCCTTTCGATCCAATACTCAAATCGGCTCTTCCAGGTACCTCACTTTCTCATCCACTTTGATGGCTTCATGACCGAGTATGTGTCCAGGGTCCGGCCGATACTTCCTTAGCATCGATACATGGAACACATCATGTAGACTTTCTAGTTTAGGAGGCAATGCAAACCGATAAGATACGTCTCCTATCCTTTCAAGTATTTCAAAGGGTCCAACAAATCTAGGGCTTAACTTACCCTTTATTGTGCTATCCCTTTCATCGGAGATACTTTAAGAAATACATGGTCTCCTACATTAAACTCCAAAGGTCTTCTACGCCTATCTGCGTAGTCTTTTTGTCGACTTAGAGCTATCTTAAGTCTTTTCCTTGTGATCTCAACAGTCTCTGTAGTAACTTGTACCAACTCAGGCCCTGTCAATTTCTTTTCACCTACTTCATTCCAACAGACAGGGGTCCTACATCTCCTCCCATACAATGCTTCATAGGGAGCCATGCCTATACTTTTTTGAAAACTATTGTTATAGGCGAATTCTACCAAATGTAACTTTTCATCCCAACTTCCTTTAAAATCAATAACACAAGCTCTTAGCATGTCCTCTAATGTCTGGATCACTCTTTCGTTTGTCCGTTTGTCTGTGGGTGAAAAGCAGTACTAAACTGAAGCTTAGTCCCTAAGGCGGTTTGAAGACTTCGCCAAATGTTTGAAGTAAATCTTGGGTCTCGATCTGACGTAATAGTTACAGGAACACCATGTAAGCGTACTACATGGCTTACATATATCTCATCATATTTATCCATCGGATAGTCTATGCGGACTGCTAGGAAATGAGCAGACTTAGTCAAGCGATCAACTATCACCAAGATGGAGTCGTGACCACTTGATGTCCTTGGTAATCCTTGTACAAAATCCATCATCACATGATCCCATTTCCATTACGGTATATCCAATGGTCTCAATAGTCCCGCAGGTTTGCGGTGTTCCATTTTCACTTGTTGACATGTTAAGCATTGGGAAACGTGCTTGGCTATATTTGCCTTCATGCCATTCCACTAGTAATGTTAGCGTAAATTTATGTACATTTTTGTACTACCCGGATGAATGCTATAATTACTCCTATGTGCTTCCGTCAGGATTTCACTTTTCACTTCCTCATTGTCAAGAAACATAGAGTCGTCCTTGACATCTTACCACTCCATCCTCGGAGACTTGAAATTCTGGTCTTTTTCCTAAAGACACGGCATTTCGCACTTTCACAATTTCCAGGTCAAATTCTTGCAGCATCTTAATTTTCTAGAAAATCTTTGGTTCAATCCTCAATGCAGTAAGCATGCCGGTAAGGTTATCTACTTCCAATTTAAACTCTGAGTCTGCTACTGACTTTAACAGATTCCATTCTATTATTCTCATACTAGCTATATCCATAGCCGACTTATAACTAAGAGCATCTGCCACCTTATTTGCCTTTCCAGCATGGTACCGTATTTCACAATCATAATCCTTTAACAACTCCATCCACCTCCTCTGTCTCATGTTTAGTTCTTTTTGAGAAAAAAAATATTTTTAACTCTTATGATCTATATAGATTTCAAACTTTTCTCCATACAGATAATGTCTCCATATTTTCAAAGCAAAAATTATAGCTGCCAATTCTAAGTCATGGGTTGGGTAGTTCAATTCATGAGGTTTCAACTATCTGGATGCATAGGTTATGACCTTGCCATGCTGCATCAGAACGCATCCCAGTCATTTGTGAGACGCATCACTATATATCATGAATCCATTAGATCCATATGGTATAGTTAGGATTAGAGCTGTGGTCAATCTTCTTTTGAGCTCCTGAAAACTCCTTTCACATTCTCCATTCCACTCGAATCTTATGTTCTTTTTAGTCAATTTTGTCAATGGTCCAGCAAGTTGTGAGAATCCTTTGATAAATTTTCTATAATAACCTGCCAGTCCTAAGAAACTCCGTATTTCAGTCGGCATTGTCGGTCTCGACCAATTTACTACCATTTCAACTTTTGCTGGGTCCACTGCAATTCCATCTCCTGACACCACGTGTCCCAAAAATATTATCCAGTCTAGCCAAAATTCACACTTACTGAATTTGGCATACAACTTATGGTCTCTAAGGGTTTGCAACACTATTCTCAGATGTCACTCATGCTCTTCAGGTCCTTTAGAATATATCAGGATATCATCAATGAAGACAATTACAAATTGATCCAAATAGGGCTTAAATATCCTATTCATCAAATCCATGAATGCAGCCGGGGCATTCGTCAATCCAAGTGGCATAACTAGCAACTCATAGTGTCCATAGCGAGTCCTAAATGCAGTCTTAGGAATGTCTTCTTTCTTAGTCCTTAGTTGATGGTATCCTGACCTCAAGTCAATCTTGGAAAAGACTGAACTTCCTTGCAAGCTGATCAAATAGGTCCTCAATTCTAGGTAAGGGATATTTATTTTTAATGGTCACTTGATTCATTTGCCTATAATCAATACATAAACGCATTGATCCATCTTTCTTTTTACAAACAAGACTGGTGCACCCTAAGGAGAAGCACTTGGCCTAATAAATCATTTATCGAGCAACTCTTGTAGTTGCACTTTCAACTCTTTCAATTCCGTCAAGGCCATCCTATACGGAGCTTTCAATATCGGTCATGTTCCAGGCATTAGTTCGATCTTGAACTCAATTTCTCGTTCTGGTGGTATTCTAGGCAGCTCCTCAGGGAATACATCCTAAAATTCCCTGACCACTCGAATTTCATCAAGCTTAGACTCTTCCTTAGTATAGTCCTTTACCACTGCCAAGTATCCTTGACATCCTTTGTCAAGTAGTGCATGGGCTTCCATTACTGAAATAAGGGCTATAGAGGGCTTGGTCTGACTTCCGAAAAATTCACAACTAGATCGGTCAGATAAAACAAACTGGATCACTTTTCTATAGCAATCCATCTTAGCTTGATACTTATGGAGCCAATCCATTCCAATGATAACATCAAAGTCATACATAGCCATCACGAGTAGGTCTATTTCCATATCTCGTCCCCCTATAGTTACCTTACACTTGTCACATACCAACATAGACAATACCACATTCTTTAGTGGTGTGGAAACACAAAGAGGCGTCTCAAGAGAGGTAGTTTCTATCTTACTCAACTGTCTATATTTTTCAAACATAAAAGAATGTGTAGCACCTATATCAAACAATGTGTATGTCTATTTATCGTTTATAGAGATCGTACATGAGATGACATTTTTGGAAGCTTCCGCTTCCTCTTGGGTGACCGCATACACCCTTCCCTGTGCTTGTGGCCTCTGCGGATTCCTTGGTAGATTTGGTCCAACAGTACGTTGTTGTACCTGTCGCGTTGAACTGACATTCAGCTATGACCTCTCTTGTGGACAATTTCTTCTAAAGTGTCCTATCTACCCACAATCAAAACATTTCGGTGGACTATTACAAAATCCTGGCCCATGTTGTCCACCACACCTTGGCAGATATTACTCTGGTAGGGTACTCTCCCTAAAACCGGGCCACTTCTAGCTCTTCCAAAATTCCCAAAATTACTCATCTTCTTAGATTCCTAGGGTTGTCCTTGACTAGGATAAGTTCTCTTACCCCTTTGAACATCACCAAAGGTCATCTACCTCTTAAATTCTGATTGCTCTCTCACTAACTCTTGCTCCACCAACTGTGCCCTCTTATAAATCTCATTATAATCCCTTATATTCAGAGGCACTAGTTGTTTTCTAATATCTGTCCTTAACCCTTTCAAGAATCTCTTAGCATTTTCCTCTCGATCCTCAACCAATCTGGGAGCATACCTAGACAATTCATAAAATTTTGCTTCATATTGGTCCACTGTTAGCTCCCTTTGTTCTAACTGAACAAATTCTGTGATCTTCTTATCCCTGGCACAATCAAAGAAATGCTTTCTATTGAAAGCTCTAATAAACTCATCCCAGTTTATATCAGTACTTAGTGGAAAGATCGTATTTCTTGAAGCTCTCCACCAAAACTTTGCATTTCCCTCTAGTCGATACTCTGCCAAGGTTATTTTTTAGTATCACTATAGTTCAACAACCGAAAAATCGTTTCCATTCCATCAATCCAATGTTCCACCTCCTCAGGACTTCCCATTCCAGTAAACTTAGGTGGTTTCAATTTCATGAATTTTTCCACCAGTCCTTGAGTACGGCATTCTGCTTCGAGTTGTTGCTGTGCTTGCCTTTCCATCAAATTTCCTATGTTGGCCAATGCCCGCAGGATATCTTCCACCGAGGTTCAACCCTTGAAGCAGAGGCTTCAGCCCTCGATGGATGAGAACTCCCAGTTCGTACCATGATTTTCCTGCAGTTTTCCAAGCATTTGCCTAGGAACAATTAGTGACTCAATGTCATTGGTCAAATAATAAAATAAAAAGGAGTTACAAGAATCACATAATTAACATAAAAATGTTACCGACACACAAAGGTAACATCACACTAGTCACCAGAGATCTACGAGTGAAATCAATCACCCATTATTCAAAGTTAGTCAACTACTCTTGGTTAATATCCTATGGTGTGCATCATTCTATACTCAATTCCATTTGAGGCACCTTGTCACTCCAAGTAAACCTTTGCTCTGATACTACATGATGTGGAACCCCCGAACGGCCCCCGATCCGTTAGGGTCGCCACAGATCACTTGCTTTCCTCTTGACTTGATGGTCTTATTACTCTGATATCATTAAAATTATAATAGGTCCAAGATTCCTAAGGGTTTATATCTTTTCAATCCGCGCAGTTTATATAGCGGAAGCAAAATCAACTATTCCCCTTCCATAATTTAAAACGATGCACACTTACTAGACATTTTATAAGTTAAAGCCGAACACTTTTATTTACATAAACTCGATGGACATCTTTAGTCGGTACATAAAAATGCCAAGCTTTTTCTAAAGTTGGCTATTTTTCAAAAGGTACATGACTCTCTAATAGCCATATACATAGGCTCATCAGTCAGTGTCAGCGGTCCAAAAATGCTTCATCTGCTGACCATCACTCGATCACACCCAGTCCGATCCATTAGCTGGCGGCGGTGGCAATGGCCCCAGCGTATTCCCATCACGGCGGACGAATATAGTCAAAAACTCTTCAATCATTAGGCCGATGGGAGAACCAATGTCATACATGACCAGTATCCGCACTCGAATAAAGACTAACCCTTGTATCTCGGGGTGGTGATGCTCCGAACACTCACACTGAAGGTCGACCGGGATACCATAAAATGTGTTGGGGGTGATTGGTAGCAGAGTCATATCTCCTAGTTTTAAATGTTAGTCCCCAAACGGGGTAAGTACAACCACTCAGCAGTAAAAGATTCATTAAGCTATATTGTGCAGTACCATCAATATCTAGATTCATGCAAGATAGACAAAAATAGGTAATCAAGAAATAAGTATGCATCAAAATCATGAAATTCTTTAATGCAATAGTCAATGCAAAAAACATGTTCAATGCTGTGACATTGGTAATCACATGAGTTTCATTGAAATCTTCGGTGTTGAATGATATGTCAAATGCCAAAAACCATCATGTCCAATAACAACTCAAGATGCATTCACCTTTTGGAACAAGTTGAGCAAATTCTGAGCAAAACAACTCAAAAATCAGAATGCACAGTTTTAATGAAAATTTCGGAATAATCCCTTAATGAACTTAGAACATTCTAAAATTTTGGTAGGTTATAAATGAGATCTAAATGAAGAAATTTTGTGAAGGACACTAAGTCAAATTCATTGTGTATAAAAAATAATAATCACGCAACTCGGTTTCGGATTTCCTATATCACCGAATTTACACACTAGCAGAAAACACCGTTCATTAATAGAAACTTATGCCACTATATGGATTTCAAAAAATCTGAGAAAAATTATATGTTATAGTTTAAACAATCCTTTATGACATTCATGAAGAAGTCGAGACCAAAATCGCACTACGATTATCCCTAGAAAATCTACAAAACTCCCGAGTTTCACTTGATCAAATTCGAACACCACAGACCCAATAGGATCCTGCGCCTATACCACAACTATTTCACTTCAAAAGTTCACCATGAGTAGACTTTTCAATCCCTACTTCAGCCAAAAACCGAAACCACATAGAAATAATTATGCTCTTCCTCAATCTCATGGTTCTAATTCATCTCAATCATCCAAAAACCCAACATGGAGTTTTCATTTCAGCATTTCCTCAAATCTACTTGTACTTCACCAGATAATCACAGCATGCATAACATAGATTAATGAACTACTACTTGCCTCACTCCTAAGCTCGATCGGCAAACAAAATAGGAAGCTCGGGACCTCGTGCGTGAGTGAACGGCAGCGAAGACGGGCGGTGTTGATGGTGGCAGCATCGTGCTCGACGGAGGGCGACCTCCTCCTTCCTCACGCCGTGCACCCACTTGCTACACGCTTATGAACTTCCTCGCTCAAACCCTCTCTCGATCACTCTCTCTCTCGGTTGAATTTCTGCTCGGTTCTTCTCTCTCTACCCTTCAATCCCGAACCCATTTTGTTCCTTTCATTAACTGATTAATTAATTTCTTGCATGCAGGATTTTCGGTGGTAGCAGGAACCGAAGACAGCTAGTGGAGGGCGTGGCTTTCCTTTGCTCGATTTCTCCTCCTGCGCTGGCCACCGAATGAAGAGCAACGTGGCTGTTGCTGGCCCTAATTCGGTCAACAATCTCCAATAGCTGTTGACTCCATTATGTCGGTAATTAGAAGAAAGCTTGGGTTTACTTGGGCCGAGATAATCCCACGCATGTACGTCCCCAAATAAGTCAATATTTCCTCCTTACTTGACTAACGTCAAATAGAAACGTGACTAAGATTAGTATCCAAAGACTTCTCTTTGTTGCGTGGTTGGTCAGTCCATGAGATAAAAATAACGTGGCCGTTGCGGGATTGGTAGCGTGGCCATTTAAGGAGAATTTCTTTTCCTCCGATAGTCAATGTCTCGGGATGACAAATGACGATGAAACGGAGTCGAATGTAATTCGATTAGGGGTTAGTACACAAAGATTTAAGGCTTATATAGGTGAATCCATGGAGGGTCATCATTGACTCGTTTTCAAAATAGTCGTTTTTTAGACGTTGACGAATTCCAATAACAATTTCGTCGATCCGCAACATATCATTATTTTTCTGAGGTTCGCAACAATACGCATGAGGTTGGTCTCACTGAAACATATGAAAGGTTTTGACAAGACTATAGCTTACTCGACGATCGGACTATTAGTAAATGTGACATAGTAGTTTGATAATAATAGCAAAATGACGTCCATTGTAATGTCAATAACACCATCCAACAGTACTTCCGTCGCTAGTCACGGACCGTTACATACTTGAGGATCGTCAAAATTTCTTGAATGCCACATCCATGGTGTGGTTGAGGGTTTCCAAAACCTCTTGCTTCTCGAGGATGTACTGAATCTTTCGATGCCAAATATTATAATTGTCACCATTCAGCTTCTGACCCTTATTGAGGTCAACCACAATGGTTTTGGATGCCGAAGTCATAATCAATTGCAATAACACATTGACATAATAAACACAGAATCATACTAGCACACTTTTCAGAGTAACACACATATTTAATTTGCAACAAAGACAAACTAAATTAATGATAATTCAACAAAAAAACACTTAAACGAAAGTTCACTATGTTCCCAATCAGCTCCTATGTAAGATTGTTCCATTATCATTAATTAGTTTAATTTGCGCAAATTTTAAGTTCTAGGTGAGAACTCCATCAAATTTTACCAACGTATGAACTCCCACTAGAAAAAATAATTACATGACCTCATGTAATTTCTACATTTTTCCATTCACACAAGAACATAGCATGATGTGAACCAACATACATAAAACAATCATGTTGCAACTACAATCAAAGCCTTAATTCAACATGTAATGGAAAACAAGGATTTCCTACCATTGTTCAAATTTTCTTGGAACTAGAAAATTGCAAGTATATTAAACTATATACATGCCACCATCAAACCAAGCGCTACAGAACATATAGGACATCATTTTCATATAGGCTAGCTACTATATTTCCAAAACCATAAGAAAATACAAGCTACAAATGAATAAACAATGCATTTATACCCTAAAAAATGCATACTTAGGGTTCCCTACACATTTTTATACATTTATCAAACTCAAAAATAAAAAATAAATATACCACAGTGTAGAGCACATCCAGACGAAGCAAACGCCATCGACCACGCTCTAATCGGAGCTCCCTCGTGCCCACACGCACCGCCTAAGTGTGCGGTGCATGTGAAGCTCGCACCAACGAGCCAAACGGCTCATGGCTGGTCCGACCGGTTTAACCAGTCCAATTGGTGACTGGTCCAACCGGTTTGACTATTGGATTGGTTGATCGGCTCGGTTGGTTGACTGATCAATGGTTAGGTCGGGTCATCTTTGGTTGGATCTCAGGTTGGGTTGGGTCACAGGTCGGATTGTCGGCCGGTGATCAGCTGGTCAACTGCCGTCGGCGGTTATGTCATCGATGACGTTATCCCATCGGTTACCGACCATTGGATGACGTCATGGTGATGTCAACAAGCGTCGTTTTGCCGACGCGCACATGCTAGCGTGCCCAACGCGTTCAGGCGCGTGGTGCCCACACGCAGCGACTTCTGGCCACACGTGTGGGCACGTTTGGTGTTCTCCGGCGGCGCTTTACCCATCCTCGAACTCATGGTGATGAGTACTTTCACATGTATATTTAAAAATTTATTTTGGCCGAAAAGATATTCCGAAAATGGCCAAAACCGTCTGGGTGTACGCGGCCCCGAACCCGTTCTTCACTTCGGTTCATTTTCGACGATTCAGATTGCAATTCCCAGCAATAAACATCCAAACAATGTAGATTTTATTCTCTTGATCTCGATATCAAGTGGTAGACAAGAAAGTTTAATGAAAACAAGGCAGAAATCGCAACCTGGCTCTGATACCAATGTGGGAAGAAAGTCGGCGAAAGACGACTTACCTCTATCCGATGCACAGTCAACAATTTACCTAGGAATGAACGTTGAATTTTAGATGAATCACGAACAATATTACCTCACATTGGTTTGAATGTAATCACGAGGAAAACATCCGATTTCTACAATGTAAATGCCAATTGTTCTTATAAAGAAGAAATGGTTGATGGAAATGGGACAAGAAAATGAGAACTTTCTTTTCTCTGAGCATACATTCTGCCAACCATAGAATATCAAGACGAAACGGTGCGTTATCATCGCACCCCATCATGGACATACTAATTAAGTACAACAATTATAAATTGATAAAATATGTGGATTAGGTGTGCCAGCCTTTTCGATGTAACTCATCCTATCTCTTCTCATCTTTTTTTTTCTGTGTAATTTTAATATTGGAGTTAAATCATCATAAAGAAATTATGATGAAACAAACGTACACTCTTCTAAGTTCCAAGCCACTAATACAAGAAAACTAATTAGCCATAAAGTCAATCGTGATTAATTGTAATCAATTATGTGCGCACTACAGTCTTGCGGTTTATTTATTATTTTGAAAGTTACAGTGCTCATCAATCGTCGTCATGGACAAATCCCAAAGCCAAGTGAATCTTTCACCCCAATATATGTTTTTCTCACTGAAGGTGGACCGAAAAACTAATGGATTACTAAGCTACAAATTTATTGCAGGCTCTCTTCAGTCCTACCAATCTCAATTTTTGGATCAATTTTAACATCCAAATCAATTTATTCAAGAGTCACTGCTAATTAGTTATTGGTAAGTCATTTAGACACCTAGGGGGAATAATTTACTTGTGCAAACCAGAAATTTAATGGATTTGGGGATTTTGTTACGTTAAATTAAATTAATGCCTTTCGGTACTTTAATATTTTGCAAGCAACTTAAATAGATTTTAAGCTTAGCCATTAACATGTGAGAGATGATCATTCCAGTGTGTAATCAATAAAATAATACTCAATAATTAAAATAGTAAATAAATAAATTGCTAGAAACAGGGCAAACCTTCTTGCCAAGCAAAGCATAACTCAAACATCGACCACATGGTTCACGCAAAGGTAGAGTCTCGTATGTCAAGGCTCAAAATGTGCTCCAAAGAAATCAAGATAGACTCTAGATCTTCCATGAAGACTGGCGATCTTTTTAGCAGTTGATGGAAAGAAAAGTACATGCCATCTTCTACACCAAATGGCCCAAAAGTTCTTTTAGTGCTATGAAATGTAAGGGGGCGAACAATAGCATACCCGAAAAAATCTCCAAAGTAATCAGAAAATAAAGTAAAGTACTCTTGAAATAAATAGAATTTAATCTGAAAAATTATAAACATTCACAAATTTAATCCCAACCGCTCAACTGTAGAATCTTGAAAATCAGCAGAAACAAATGCTTGGTTTATAAGTTGTATTTTGTCAAACAAAAGATGAAACAGCTAAATAGATAACAAACAATGATCAATCCTCCACCCTTAAAATCAAACCTCAGCAACAATGCAGAAGTCGTACGTTTACAAGATTAAGTATATGTCTGAAGGCCCACACTCAACCGTATTCAGGGCCCACACTCAACCGTAATAGAGTCAATAGATAATCCACCATCAAATTTTTTTCGCACACCCGTGCTATTTTGGTCATCCCAAGGACTGCAACCTCGACCTCCAAATGGCCCAATGGTTTACGAGAAACAAAGATCAGAAATTGGTTCAGGGTAGACTCCTAGCCCATAAAGCTGGACACCAGACCTTCCGTGAAAGCCAGTTATCTCGCTGCTTGTCAATGCTCAGCTAAAGAACCTTCCTCCATGCCTTCTTATATTGCTTCTGAACGTGAGTGATTGAATGACAGGATAATCATGTCTGATATAAGGTGATACTGAGGCCAAGAACTCACGGGAGTTGCCCGAGATTAGCAAGTATTTATTGGATTTAACTGTCGTATTGGTCTATATCTAATATGATAGACTACAGTGTCCTAAGCACACCTCATCCACATATAACCTAGAAGTTGATCCTAACCCAAGAATATTTAAAACTAATGTATAAATGGACTACTATTCTTACATCATACTTTTAGGGTCACCAATCGAAAATGATAGATGATTAGGTTCCCAGGACCACTTTGCGGATTTACTTCATCTAGCATTAAAAAAAGTATCATACAAGGTCACTCTCATAGAGTCTATCTCTTATCATCACAAGGAAACTTCCAGTTAATTACAGGAAGGTTAAATAAGAAGATGTTGCATTCTCAAATTCTACCATGGATAGAGTGAAGGGCCCATAGAAGAAGAAGCAGTTACTGTAGATAAAATAATAAAAGGGAAATTCTTTGACGTTGGTTACTTTATTTTTTTATAGAGAAATTACATAATCTGAGAAATAGAGAGAATACGTTTTTTCTATGTTTTACGCTCTCGGTTTCTCCCCTCGAATTCTTCCTCTTCAAACGAATACAATATATCATTATTTAAAAAGAGAGACCAGGGATGGTACATACTAAATCTAATGCTGTTATATATTCCTAACGATCTCTCGAACACTCTGAACCTCCACGTTAGATGGGAGGCTCGAATACTTCCTCCATAGAGGGATGGTAATCGATCCGACTTGCTTTCCTCTTGACATGGTCTCTACCTCCACGTGGGAGGCCATAAAGAACACTTTTATTTACATAAACTCGATGGACATCTTTAGTCGGTACATCCGCGGGTAGCGGCATCTTTCTAATCTGAAATGTAGGTCCCCGAATGGGTGAGTACAGCCACTCTGAAATGTTAGTTCCCAAACGGCTATTTAATTGAGCTTTATAGGTAAAAATCCAATAAACCACTCAATGCATCACATAATACAATCGTAACAATCACAGCATAGTACATGTCATTCATGCATCCAAGCATAACTTACCTTACAGCCATGCATATGTCATCATACCATATGTACATACATCATCATGTACTCATCACCATCATGTCATACATCTACCATGCCATAGGTGCACATACAACCATGCACTTATCACCATCATGTCACACATATACCATCATGCCATAGGTGCACATACAACCATGCACTCATCATCATCATGTCACACAAATACCATCATGTCATAGGTGCACATACAACCATGCACTCATCATCATCATACCATACAACCATGCGTATGTCATCATATTATATGTGCATGATTCAATTTCTACTTTTATCTTTCAATTTGATCACCACATTTTTCTTTCCCGGGACCAGTAATTGCATCCCACATTTTATCACTCGCACCCCAACCTAGCATCGCAAGAAAACCTCCAGCACACACACCATCGGGCATTCGGCACCCCCACATTCTGGGCATCTCGCATCCCAACTAGCATCACGAGGCATTCCCCTGGCACAAACCTCCAAGGCTTCCAGCACCCAACCATTCCGGGCATCTCAAAACTCCCGAGGACATCCGGGCATGTATCTCAATACAACCGGGCATCCGACACCCCCCATCCCGGCCATCCTGACACTCACAGGGCATTATTGGCCACCTCCAACGGTTTCCTCATTCATCATAATTCATATTCACCAATTTATGTCTCACAATCAACACGGCACATGATGTAATGGCAACAAAGTCAAATTCAGCATTTGATTCTATATGCAATGCCAAATATCATCACATGCTCAACAAGATTCAATCACCTCTATCAGTATGATTTATGGGGCTCATCCAAAACAGAATAATCATAAATTTCAGCATTTGAAATTCGCACAATCCAGCTTGCATATTTTTAGAAAATATTTCCATTAAATACCCAAATGACCTTTAAAAATTATGAAATTTGAACATGTGATAGTCAAGACATAATGACAGATATTTCATAATGGACACTGCACCAAAATACCCTCATACAATTTGATATAGATCATGCATCACAGCATTTCTATTCTATCAATACAGCTTGCACAGATTTTGAAATATTTTTGGTTAAATAGGAAAATGAGCTTAAAAAATTATGAAATTTGAATATGTTGCAGGAAAGACATACAGAAAGATACTTCTTGAAAAACACTTTGCCGAAAGAGCTTGATACAAAATGATATGACCCATGCATTGAAACTGACTAAGCCCGAACGTGTCAGATTACTCGGTTTTTGAAATATTTCCGATTAAATACTCTAATGACCTTAAAAAATTATAAAATTTGAATACATGGTATTCAAGACCCTAAAGTAGATTTTTCATGAGGACATCAAAGTCAGATTCGTCCTAGATAATTAATTATGGATGGTTGAAGCCCTTGTTCCTAGTACCAAACATTCCAGGTTTAGCCGTCTCCGAAAATCACGATTTCACCTACTTATCTTTCATCTTTTCCTCTGAATTTTCCATATGTTTTTTATCAGGATGTCTACTACAACTTTCATTAAGGGATCAAGGTAAGATTTTTAAAGGAAAGTCACTTTATAGTCCACGAAGTCACTGGAGCTCAGTACAACATTTCCAGATCTAACGTCTTCAAAAGAAAAATCGTTTCACTAGGCTATACTTGTTCGTTTTACCTAAAATTTTAGTATGTTAGTCTTCAAGATGTTCTCTACAACTTTTATGAAGAAGTCGAAGTAAAATTCTCAGTAAAAAGTTACATGCAACACGCAAAATCACCAAGTGGTCAACAAAACGGCTTCAGATCTAACATTTTCGTAGAGGGAGGGTTTCATCCCCAAAAAACTTAGCCATTTTATCTCAAATTTATTATTTTATACTTTAAGATGTTATCTACAACTTTCATGAAGAAGTCGAAGCCAAAATTCGACTCAAACATCGCATACAAGCCACTACAACATTCTGGGTCAGGTTGTTTATTCGAGAACAGATTACTACTTCAAAACAACACCCTTAAAATCGAAATTCATCACCCTTCAATAACACATTCTAGACACAACATGCAAGAGCAGATCAAAGGATCTAACTTGCCTCTAAATCGAGCTACGGTGAGCCCAACGGCGGCGAACGACGGACGCACGGGCGGACTTCCTTCTTCCTCGCGCGGCCTTCTCCTCCTCTCTCTCGGTTTCTCTTGGTAACTCTCTCTCTCTCTCTCTTCATGCGACACACCTCCCTAAACCGGCACCATCATCCCCTAATTTCTCCCCCTCCCATCATTAGCCATCAGTACTAATTGCATGGCAAACACTTGGCAGCTAGGAGGGAACACATGGCCTTCTTCATGCAAGATGGGCCTCCATCTTCGGCTGGGCTTGGGCCAAGGCCAGCCATGGGCCGACGGCAGCTCTTCCTTTCCTTGGGTTTCTGGGCCGGTCGAAGGTGGGGTGAGGCAATTGGTCTGGTTTGGGCTTTCAATTGTCCAGCCCATCCTCATCCTATTAATTCACCTAACCCTTAATTATATAAACACCTAATTGGAATTTATAATTCACACAAATTTGTTACCTATCTTAATAAATTCCAATCCATAATCCCCCATGGCCAAAAATAGAATTTTCCTATTAAATAATTATTCACCAAAAGCTTGGCCAAAGTCTTAATGCAAGACATGAATTAGAGCACCCCTAAAAATTGGCAAGGAATTCTAGGATGCCACAATTAGGGATTCGACTGATAAGGTGCAATAACCTATGGGATAGTAGTAGGATGGCCTTTAAATTCACATATGGTGCATGTTGATGGTAGTTAGTTGGTTAAATTGCTTGTCATGTGTGAATCGATCATCTTCTAATCTAATGTGGATTTGGAAGACAGGTGTCAGTATAAGACTGAACCATGAGTGAGCAAGAGCAGAGAACTCTGAGTAAGCATACTGTTAGGAGTACAGCTCGGGTTAGGTCAACGACTAAGGTGGGTTCCCGATGAGGTAGAGGAAGGGCATAGGCATAGGCCAGCACCAGTGGAGTAGCACCCACTCTTGTCGGTGCTGGGGTAGCAGCCTTGGGTGATCAAGGAAACATATGGATCACCCAAGCCTTAGATGGCATGCGAGAGATGATGGGGGCAGCAGGCTCGAGATCAACCTACTGCCTTTACCGCCGTTGTTGAAGCTGCCGCCACTGCTACTACTAATGCCGCCGTTGATGTCGCAACTATCGCCGTACCTGCCACCGCACTTGTTGCTGCACTTGCCGCTGTACCTATTGATATTCCAGCTGGGAACATAGTCGTAGGCATAGAAAGACCAATACACAAGCTATTGGAGCAGTTCTTAAAGTTAGGCTCGCCAAGGTTCACGAGTGCTGGAGATCTCGAGATTGCTTCATTATGGATACAGGATTTGCAGAAAACCTTTGCACTCCAGATGTGCACGGAGGTAGAGAAGGTAACCCTAATTGTATATCAATTGTAGGGTAATGCTAATACCTGGTGGAAAGCTGCCAAAGAGACCGTGTTTCCAGAAGGAGTGGTCCCGCTATAGGATGCATTCCTTTAGGCATTCAATGAGCAATACTTCTCGAGGAACGCCAGAGAGTATAAGATAGAGGAATTTATGTGACTCCGTCAGGGGTCAATGACTGTTGACCAATATGAGGCCAAGTTTGCGGAGCTATCTCAATATGCTTTGAGGCTGATTGAAGACCCTAAGGAGAAGGCTCGAAGGTTCAAAGTGGCCTTCGACAAGAATTGATGCAGCCGCTAGTGCCGTTCAACTTGGTTGATTATTGAGAAATCTATCGTTGAGCATAGTTGCTTGATAAGAGTTTGAATGAGCAAGCTGCCTCATATGGAGCGAGGTTCGGCTCTCATCAGGAAGGAATTTGCTAGGGAAAGAGGCCCATGCCTAGGGGTAAATTCCAGGTTCCACCCAATAGGAAAGGTGGAATTGGAAAATCAAGATTGAATCAGAATGGCCCGTGTCGCTTTTGTGGAAGGCGACATGGTTTAGCTCCATGTCCCCGAAGGCCGGGTTTTTTTTTTATGTGACCAATACGGCCACATAATCAGAGATTGTCCTAATCGACTAAGAGGACAATCGCAGTTGCCACCGCCGCCACTTATGGGTCTAATAAGAGGTTATGCGCCACAAAACGCGCCACAATGAGGACTGTTGAGACCTCTAGTTCAGGGCACAATGTATGCCATCACACAAGGTCAGGCAGAGGTTGCGCCTGACGTGATAACATGTATGGTTTTACTGAACGATCATCCTGCTTATGCCTTATTTGATCAAGGAGCAACCTACTCCTTCATTACTGAGCAATGTGTTAAGTTGTTAGAATTAAGTCCTATATCGTTGGAGTCGACAATTTGCATATCTACACCATTGAAGGATAAAGTTATTATTGCTTTGGGTTGTTCTGGATGCAAGTTAGAGATTGGTGAGTAGGAAGGAAAAATAGATTTATTAGTCCTAACCATGTATGACTTTTATTTAATTATTGGCATGGACTAGCTCACCAAGCAACGAGCTAAATTGGACTGCTATTGCAAAGCGATTCAGTTTCACCCGTTAAGGGGCGAGAGTTTTGAGTTTGTCACAAATCGAGGAGGACCCTCGATTACCTTGATCACGTCGCCAGAGGCAACTCATTTGTTAGACGAGGGTTGCCAAGGTTACCTGGCAACTGTCGTGGATGCAACAGTTGAGGAGCTGAAGATGGAAGACATTGCTATGGTACAAGAATTTCCAGATGTCTTTCTAAAGGAATTGTCAGGATTACCGCCAAAAAGAGAAATTGAGTTCGTAATCAAACTAGCATATGAGAAAAAGCCAATTTCTAAGGCTCCTTACTGAATGACATTATCTGAGTTGAAAGAACTGAAGGTGTAGATGCAAGAACTTTTGGATAAGAGATTTATTCGTCCTAGTGCATCACTTTGGGGAGCACCAGTTTTGTTTGTAAAGAAGAAAGATGGCTCGTTGCGCTTGTACATCAAATATCGACAAATCAATCAGATAACAATCAAGAACAAGTACCCACTCCCAAGGATCGATGACATGTTCAATCAATTGCAAGGAGCGTCGATATTCTCAAAGATTGACTTAAGGACATGATATCATCAACTGAGAATTAGGAAAGAGGACATTCCTAAGTCAGCATTTTGTACTCGGTATGGTCATTACGAGTTCATAGTGATGCCATTTGGATTGACAAATGCTTCAGTTGCCTTCATGGATTTGATGAACAGAGTATTCAAGGAATATCTTGATCAATTTGTGATCGTGTTCATCGATAATATTCTGGCATACTCGAGAAATGACGAAGAGCACGAGAACCATATGAGGTTAGTGATATAGAAGCTGAGAGTCCATTAGCTGTATGTCAAGTTTAGCAAATGCAAGTTTTGGTTGACTCGTGTTGCTTTCTTATGGCATGTGATTTCAGGCGAAGGAATTTCAATGGACCCGAGCAAGATAGAAGCCGTGATCAATTGGCCAAGACCGACTACAGTGATAGAGATCATAAGTTTTCTAGGTTTGGCAGGTTATTACATAAGGTTTGTGGAAGAGTTCTTATCTTTAGCATCGCCTCTAACAAAACTCCTAAAGAAGGAAGAAAAGTTTGTGTGGACGGACAAGTGCGAGCGTAGTTTCTAAGAGCTGAAGGAAAAGCTGACTACCGCACATGTGCTGACCATCCCATCTGGTCTTGGAGGTTTTGAGATCTATAGTGATGCATCATTCAGAGGGTTGGGTTGTGTGCTGATGCAACATGGTAGGGTCGTTGCATACACTTCCCGACAGTTGAGGCCTTATGAACATAACTATTCGACGCATGACTTAAAGCTTGCGGCAATTATCTTTGCCTTGAATATTTGGAGACATTATTTGTGTGGAGAAAGATTTCAGATCTTCACGGACCATCAAAGTCTCAAGTATTTGTTCTCTCAAAGGGAGTTGAACATGAGACAACGCAAATGGATGGAATTGCTAAAAGACTACGATTGTGATATTCTATATCACCCAAGAAAGGCGAACAAAGTCACCAATGCTTTGAGTCGAAAGTCTTCAGTCGCGCATATACTGATTAAGGAGTGGAACTTAATCGAGAGAGCTTGAGATTTGGTCTTCAAGTTTGAGGTAGGCCACCTTTCAAGTCTTATGGCCACCCTAGAATTGAATCGGATATCCAGGTCAGAATCAAGCTACTCCAACCAACGGATCTGGATGTATAGAAAATTTTTTAGGAGGACATTAAAAAAGAAAGGCTGACTTTCAGATCTCTGATGATGGAACACTAAGGTTTCAAGGACGTTTGGTTGTACTTGACAATGTGGAGCTTAGAGAAGATGTTTTATTTGAAGCACATCATAGCAGTTACAACATTCATCTTGGTAGCACTAAGATGTATCAGAATTTGCGTCAACACTATTGGTGGTTAGGTATGAAGGCGGATATCGCCAAGCATGTCGCCAAGTGTTTGACATGTCAATAGGTAAAAGCTCAGCATTGCAAGCCGGAATATTGCTACAACCTCTCACGATCCTAGAATGGAAATGGGAGCATATCACGATGGATTTCGTGACCGGACTACCGAGAAGTCAAAGAGGAAATGATTCAATTTGGGTGGTAGTCGACAGACTAACAAAGTCGGCTCACTTCATGCAGTTCAAAAAGACCTCAGTCTGGATAGACACGCCAACCTGTACGTGCGTCAGGTAGTTCAAATGCATGGAGTGCTGGTTACGACAACCTCAGATAGAGACACAAGATTTACAGCCACTTTTTGGAAGAGCTTGCAAAGTGCTATAGGTACAAAACTTCAGTACAATACGGCATATCATCCTTAGACGGATGGCCAATCCGAGAGGACGATCAGACCCTGAGGACATGCTGAGAGCTTATGTACTAGGCTTCAAAGGAAGTTAGGAAGATCAGTTTCACCTGGTGGAATTTGCCTGCAACAATAGTTATCAGCAAAGCATTCAAATGGCTCCATTCGAAGCGTTCTATGGCAAAGTGTGTAGAATACTAGTGTGTTGGGATGAAGTTGGGGAAAGGAAGATAATAGGTGAAGAGTTGGTCTAGTAGTCAATGAATGCCGTAGGAAGTGATTAGAGGCAGATTAAAGACTGCATAGAGAAAATAGAAAAGTTACTCAGATAAGCACCGAAGATTATTGGAATTCCAAGTTGGTGATCCCGTTTTTCAAAAGGTGTCGCAAATGAGGGGAACGTCGTGCCTTGGAAAGAAAGGCAAACTGAGTTCGAGGTACGTAGGTCCATTTGAAATTCTTAAGAAAATTGGGAACCTAGCATATCGTCTTGCATTACCGCCAAGGTTAACGCAAGTGCATGACATCTTTCACGTGTCGATGTTAAGGAAGTACAAGCCTGACCCAACCCACGTGCTTAATTTTAAGGAATTAGATGTGGACTACCGAGTGTCATACGTTGAAAGCCCGGTTCAGATTGTGGATAGAAAAGAACAAGTATTGCGTACAAAGACCATTCCGTTGTTCAAAGTGGTTTGGCAATACCACGGTACAGAAGGAGTAACATGAGAAACTGAGGAATCGATAAGATGACTGTACCCCCACCTTTTTGGTTAAAGATTATAATAGGTTTAAATTTCGAGGACGAAATTTTTATAAGAGTAGAAGAGTTGTGGCAGCCTAAATTATCAGATTTCGTTTACGATTAAATAATCGTGCCTTCCGTCGACGCGCCTATAATGCTATTCTCTGAGCTAATCACTCACGACATAACTAGACTATCTAGGAAAGCAATTAAGGAATCTAAATGCAAGGGTCATTACGGCACTGTAGAAATCAATTAGAGACCGGTGATAGGTCGATTTGATTGAGATATGTGATTAGAATGTGGGTGATTCCACATGATTACAAAATACTCGTCGATCGACACTAAACTGATTTTTCTATCATTTTGGTACCTGGTACCTGTAATTGTGTGGCATCCTAAAATTTTATAGTGATCTTAGATGCATTATGACCTATGAAAAGGTGATGGAAATTCCATAGGGCTATGTTATAGCCATTAGACCAATGAATTGCAATAGGTTAAGGCCAACCATTTTAATGGAGAATTATAGGTCGGAAATATATCCTATGTCCATGGGTGATCAAGGATTGTGCTAAAGAATAATTTGATAAGGAACATTTTATTCTTGGCTGTGCACTTTATAAGTTGGATTTTTATTGATTTATGTTACAAATTTTTTGGCCCTATAAATTGCAATTAGGTATTTATATAAATGGGGATTTAGGGTAGATTATTAAAAGAAGGAGTGGGCCGAAATTTTTAGGCCAAACCAGCCTGAAAACCAGCCCACAGCCCCACCGTTCGACCGGCCCAAGAAGCCCAATGGGCTGTTGATCAAAGGAAGAGAGAGACCTAGTGGAGGAGTCGGCCCAAAGGAGGCCCATCATCTTGCATGGCAAAATTAACAAGTGGCAAGAGAGATCAACCAAGTGTCACTTGTATGGAAAGTAATGATTACTAACTAATCATTGAAGGGAAAGAAAAGAGGAGGGGCGGATTGAATGAGGGGGTTATCGACTAAGAGAGAGAGAGAGAGAGAGAGAGAGAGAGAGAGAGAGTGAAGTCGGAAGAGAGGGAGAGTGAAGAGAGAGAGAGAGGAAGCTGACTGTGAGCCGTGAAGGGAGGAGGAGACCGTCGATCGAGCCCCGCCATTTTGCTTGCCGTGATTTTCATTGGATTTAAGGCAAGTAGAGTCCATTGATCTACACTTTGCTTTCTGTGATTGTGTATGATGAATGGTAAATATCGGATGTGGTAGATGTGAGAATTTTCGAAGTTATGAGAGTAGTGCTTTAGCCTAGCAATCTGTTTTCTGGAAAAACAGTCCGACCTTTAGTGATTTCGTGAGCTGCATGCAATTTTATAATTGGAATCTCACTTCTACTTCTTGATGAAAGTTGTAGAGGACTTCTTGGGGAGTGACATATAAAAATTTGAGAGGAAATAAACAAGTATCGGTCGGTGAAACCATTTTTCTTTGACGAAATTAGATCTGGAAAACCGTTATGTTGACCTAGTGTGATTCTATGAATTTTATAAAATTATCCGGTCGAAATTTGATCTTGTGTCCTTGATTAAAGTTGTAGATAACATTTTTAGGAGTAATATAATAAAATTTGAAAAGAAATGGACAAATGTAGATTGGTGAAACAATTTTTATCCGAAATGGTTAGATCTGGAAATTGTTGCAGAGGGTTAGGGATGGTTATGATGATTATAGCTTTTGATCTATCACGAATTTGACTTTGAGTTCTTCACAAAAATTTTACCTTTATGTCTTTTATATAAGATATCAAAATTTCAGAATTTTCGGAGCTGATTTAGGGTTTATGCCGAATTTGTGAATGAAACTGTGTAAAGGCGATGTTCTGAAATTTTAAAGGCTGTGATGCATGGACCGTACCGATTTGTATGAAGCTCTTTTGACATGGTCTTCTGCATGAAATATTTTCCTCTAGATCTCATTTATGACATGTTAAATTTTCAGAATTTATTAAGACCGTGTACTAATGTTTCCAGAATTCTAACTAAATGAGTGCATTATGTTTTATCTGAAAATTTGCCGTATTTTCAAAAATAAATGAATTGCTCTATGAGATATAATGTCTTGAGTGGTTAATCATGCTGCATATGTAGTGACATTTGGGCATGTCATATAACATCAAAAAGCTGGTTTAGACCTTTGACATTATTGCATAAAATGCCATGTTGAAAGTGAGACATATATGTAAATATACATTGTGATAATGATGATACCGTCGGAGGTGTGAGTCGACGATGCCCCGAGAGTGTCGGGATGCCCGGAGATGTGTACCGGAAGCTCGGAGGTGTGTGCCGAGGGATTCCTCGTGATGCCAGTTGAGGTGTGAGATGCCCAGAGGTGTGTGCCGGAGGCTCCTCGCAATGCCAGGTTGGGTGCGAGTGATAAATGAGGGATGCAAACACTGGTCCCTAGGAAGAAAAATGAAATGAGATCCTTTTGAAAATTAGAATTGAAAATTGAATCATGCGCATAGGTGTGTGCATATGGCATGATGCATGATCTGCTTATGAAAGTAAATTGATACTATATGACATTGAGAATGCGATCATGAAAGCTTGAATGGATCTCATGGGGATATACACTTGATTGTGTGGATGATATGAATCATGCGTATGTATGTGCATATGGCATGGAATGAACCTCATGGAAATACAAGCATGACCGCATGGTGGTATATGCGCGATGGCATGGTGATTTATGTACAATTGCATAGAGATATATGCACGATTGCATGGTGATATATGCATGACTACATGGTGATGTATGCTCGATTGCATGGATGATATGTGCTTTATTCGTGATACTTTGATTGTTCTGTCTGATGCATTGTGTAGTTTGATGGATTTTACTGCTGAGTGGTTGTACTCACCCCTTTGGGGATTAACATTTCAAATTGAAAGATGCCCCTACCACCAATTACGCATGGTACTTTCTATGGCTTACCATCTAATGTTGAGGTTGAGTGCTCGGAGCATTCCTGTGTTAGTGTTCCTGGTCTGGTATTTATCCGAGTTCGTGTTTGGTTATGTATGATGTGGGTCTAGCTGATGGCCTTATAGTCTAGGAGTTCCTGTCCGTACATGTTTGACGCGATGGGGTGGTGATAGGGATGTTGTCGCCACCATCGGCCAATGCACCGGGTTGGGTGTGATTACGTGTATGACTAGTAGAAGATGACACTTTTTTGATAGCCGACACTTGATGATGGATAGGTGTACATGTTTGATGTAGGGTTGAGTTCTTTTGGGTTATAGTCAAGCTTAGTTAAAAGCCTTGGCCTTTTTGTTGTACCGACCCAAGATGTCCATCATAGTTATGTAAATAAAAGTGACTCGGCTCTATCTTTTTATCTGATGTGTAGTTGGTGTGCATTGCATTATTGTTGTTGGAGTATGGGATAGAGAGATTTGATTATGCTTCTGTTATATAAACTGCACTGGGACCAATTCAAAAAAAAATAAAAATTAACCCCTAGGATTTATGGACCCGCTATAAATAAATAAATGGTATCAGAGTGATTTATTAATTAGATCAAGCGAAAGGTACTTGTGGTGACCCTAACGGATCGGGGGCCGTCAAGAGGTGCCACAAATTGAAACCTTGAGATTTTCACGACAACTGAGGGTTGCCAATGTATTGAAGATGTACAATGTGACTCGACATAAAATAATCACGAGTCAATTGCACCAAAAATTCCTAAAAGTTACCCAGTATGCTAAAAGTGCGCCGGATTGAAATTAACCGCAAATTTGAGTCCGATTTCAAAAATTGCAAGTTCTGTCATATCACTATCTATTTTAGGAATGTCGACTCATCCTCCGAAATTTGTTTAGAGGTTTCAAGATTTTTACGGAAAATCATTTCGGACGTTGCGGAAAATTAATGGAAATTCAGACGGGCCAAATTAAAGGAAATTTGGACTTCCAAGCTGAACCTTTGAGTGTCAGGGACTTATAAAAAATTGTATGAGATTTTCCTTTGTTGAAATTGGACCTCAATTTGGAGAATTGAGTGAAGAAGTTGAAGACCAAAAATGGAACTTCAAATCTTTGCAAGGGGCAACAATTTTTTGGGCTTGAAAATTGGTTAATTTGGAGAAATTATAAGCGATAAAGTATTTGAGATAAAAGGATAATCTTGTGTGGGCTTTAAGGGGACAAACACTCAATTGATGGGATAATATTTCTTGACTTTCTTCTTCTCTTCTTAGCTTCCGTCGTACCCCCACCTCCATCCTTATATTCTTCACGGTTTCTCTCCATTTTTCCCTCGCTGTTTCACTGAAATCTCCTCTGCCCACCACTCCACCAAACAAAGCAACCCATGCCAGTAGTTGCTTCTCCATTTTGCCGCCCCACCATCCATTGTCTCCTCCATTTCTCTTCACCTATGCGCGTCCATCGAATTCCCCTCAACCTTTGCTGAGTTGCCAGAAATCCAGCTCCACTCACGCCGGTCAACCATCAACAACCGAAGCTCCACCTTTGAACGTTCCTCCTCCATGCGGCCATCTCCTCAAAGCCAACCGTCCACCAGTGTCTACCGAATGAAGTCCCACATTCGGTCATCTTCAACCCTCAGCGAAGCCGTTCGCTAACCTAGTAGCAGCTTCGCGCGTCCCCAGCATCGCCCCCTTCACTGCTTCGGGATTTCTCAGCTCGCAGGCCCAGCTCCCTTCTGTTCCGTTTGCAGCCCACAAATTCAGTAATCCAGCCCGTGAATTTTGGCCGAGCCCATCCGAAGACAAGCCCTGTAGCAGCAAGCCCATCTTAGCCCAAGTGAGCCCAGTAGCCCAGTTCGCAATTTCAACTTTTGATCCGGCCCACTTGAGGCCCGCAAAGCAAGCCCAAGCCCGAGACCAAGCCCCTCAATCGATGTGGGCTTGCAAGGCTTTTAGACCCGGCCTAAGTGTTCGTCAACGCCGCCAAAAATTCGGATTTCGGCCACCGTCGCGCCGTCGTCGCGGTGAAACGATCTTCGCATTACACAAGTGAGTTTTACTCACTAAACCTTGCTTAGTAGGTTAATGATGCTTAGGAGTTTATTAGATTTAATTAAGTGCAATTGGGTGGATAGATTAGATTAGAATAATTAAATTAGGGATTTACCTATGCATGTTAGGCAAATTGTTAGTGTAATTAGCAAGTAGATAGGCTCGAGTAATAATTGAACGAACCTTGGAATTTTTCCGAGTCCGTTTCGGCATCCAATTAGGCATTACGGGCCTAAGTTGGATTTATTGCTATTTATTAATTAATTTTCGTAATTATTTATTTAATTAATTATTTTCCAGAAATTAGACCGGGATGGCCGGTGATGGGAAATTTACGCTGATTGCAGCAGTATGATCTGTTTATTTAATTGAGCTTTATATTGTGTTGATTTCGATTTATTGTTAAATTTAGGAATTTATCTTTAAATTAATTAATTTTACCGGGTGTGGGTCTACAGCACTAAAATTTTATTTCTAGACCGCTGAAGCCAGTGGAAAGTTTAATTTTGAAATTATGATATTGTGGCTAAGGTCGACTGTGTACTCACACACGGCTATTTTTATCAGGTATGATAAAAATGATGAGTTGGTTATATGATTGAAATGGTATACTATTTTGGCCAGGGGGCCCTAATCTATCAGCTTTGGGTGAGCATATATAATATACTATATTATCAGCTTTGGGTGATCATATATTATCAGCTTTGGGTGAGCATATATAGTATACTATGTTGGCCTGAGGGCCCTAATCTATCAGTTTTGGGCAGGCATATATACAGTATACTATATTATCAGCTTTAAGCGAGCTATACTCTCTATTTATCAGCTTTGGGTGAGCAATCCTAATTTGATAGGACTTTATAGATAGTATTGAATGTACCGACCAATGAAAGTTCGTGATGACATGTAATCGACTAGGTCGATTAATCGATGTTTCGATCTATAGTGTTTGATTGGGTGCCTATTTGAACTGTACTGGATTGCAAGTGGAATCTGAGGCCAATGTAAGTCCTCTGAACCATGCTGTGTATAGGTAGCTCTTATGGCATATTAGCTTCCTAATCGAGTCTTAGGGGGTAGGACTCGCTGAGACATTGTCTCACTTGTTATTATATAACTATTTTCAGGTCCTTAGGTGGTGTTGGTAAAGATCTAGAAGCCCCGGAGTTAGAAAGTGAAGCCCGCAGAATCGACGTCCTTGTCTGACTAGTTAGTCATAGGACAATTCTATTTTGATGAAAGTCAATTCCTTTTTGTTGGCTTCATTGTATAAACCTGTGTGTTTATAAAAAGCTATTTTGTGAAAAATTAGTCGTACTCTCCTATCCCATTGTTTTATTGTATAGGGATATCTTATGTGCTTCCGCATGCGCACATCAAAATGAAAGGGTCGGCGATGTGTCCTAGGACGTCGTTATTATATCGACCGGGTAAGGAATGGGTGCATGCTTGAGGATTAGGGCATGACACGTCGCTTGGCCGTCGCCGTGGACCCGTCAGCTCGCTAATCCGGTGAGTTAACTCTCTAATCCTTGATTACTTTGTTAATGATGCTTAGGGGGTTAGTTTTGCGTTATTTAGCTTAATTAGATTAGTACTAAGTGAGATTAGCCTTAAGATGGATTAATGATAATCAAGAATGGTTATATTAGCTTAATATGGATTAATGTTAATCTAATTAGTGAGATTAGCACTAATGAGGTGGATTAGTCCAATTGAGTGGATTTTTCCTAGATCAGTTAACCGGCGTTTGCCATTTTTGTAAATTGAAATGGGTTGTGAATTTGAGGTTGATTCCTTATTAAGAAATATTTTAGACATTTTCAGCTATGACACATATTTTTCTCAAGATTTTTAGAGATTTAAAAGTATGAGATTTCAGCTCTGTCATTCGTAAACAGAATCTCAAACTGTGTTGGAATTTGTGCCATTATGGGATTCTAGGGGTTTTTACCAACTCTTAGGGTTTGAATTTCAAAATGGATTCTTCATAAAAGTTGTTGGCCACATATTTTTGTTTAACATACTCAAATTTCATATCAAACGGACAAGTTTTGGATCTCGAACCAAACTGATTTCGGAAAACAAACTTTCTGGAAACAGACCCAGGTTTTGTACTGGATTGAGCGATTTATTGGGCCAAATCTAGAAGGATCTTGGCTAAGGTGTCTGCATGAAAATTTTTCTTTTATGTGTCATTTACAACATATTTAAATTTGGAAATTTTCTGAACTCTTTTATTTAGATTTCTGGATTTAAATTTGGAGACGCGGTAGTGGACCGTTTTGCCGGTTAGGACCGGTAGTAGTTTTGGTCATTGGTCTTGATGCTATGCTTGCTAAACCATGCCTACTTGGTGATGTGGTTGCTTTGTGATATGCTTAGAAGTTATGCGTGATGAGGTGTGAATGGTTGTGATTTATTGTTATAGAATTATGTGGCGACAATTGTAGGAGGATGTGTTGTGTTGAGGAAACCCAATGGATTATGAGTCGGTAAAGAACTAAGTGCTACACAAGAATGAAACTTCGTGTGAGCCACCTCTAGTACCTTGTACCGTTGCTTGTTGTAGTCAAGAAATAAGTGCTACATGGTGACTTGAGTTACATGGGAGCAACCTCTAGAAGCCTTGCAGTATTGTCATGCATAGTGAATGAGCTAAGTGCTACACGATAGCGAGATTTCATGTGAGTTACCTCTAGAACCTTGTATTACTGCTTTTTATAGTAAAAAAACTAAGTGCTACATGACAGCGTGACTTTGTGGGAGCCACCTCTAGTACCTTGAGCTATTACTTATTGTAGTCAAGAATTAAGTGCTACATGACAGCGGGACTTAGTGGGAGCCACCTCTAGTACCTTGTACTATGATTGATTGTGGTCAGGGACTAAGTGCCACACAATATCGGAATTTCGTGGGAAGGGAGCACTTCTAGAACCTTGAGTCTAGTATTGAGTATTGAGATTGAGTATTGAGTCTAATTATTGAGAGTGAATATCGAGTGTGGATTGAACCACCGATATGAGTTACCCGCGCCTGATTATGGGATGAAATTGTATGGCACGGAATGTGATGTGTCATAATGATTTGGCCTTATAATCGAGACTTTTGTGAATTGTTTGATGAGTGACATGAAGTGTTCCAACTATTGTTTACGCATGCTGCGTTTATGAGTGCATATGAGATGTACTAATGTGCAGGGACGCGCCTAAACGAGGTAAGGTCTTTATGGTGCATGTTTAGGACGCCTTTGAGTGAATTCTCGCCCTAGTCGAGGCTTAGGATTTAACTCGTTGAGATTTTTATCTCACCCCGTCGTGGGCTACCATTTTCAGGGCCGTGGCGTGGAGGATCTAGAGCCCGAGGCTGAAGGGTCCGGAGTGTAGATGGCCTAGTGGTTTCTTTTGAGTCAAGACCTTTGTATATGAACCTATAAGTTTAACTCGGTCTGTTTATTAAGTGTGTTTTGAGGAAAAATTGGTTGTCTTGCTTTTACTATCCCATGTTTGTTGTTTTCTGAGGTTTATGAGTTCACTTCCGCATGTGCATAAAACGAAAGGGTCGGCGACGTGTCCTGGGATGTTGCAATTTAGTCGACCGCCAAGGGATGTGCGTGTACCGGGGTTCGAGGCGTGACAGTTTTAACACGCAAATAGCCCAATCCTTAGAACATACTATAGCCTTAGGTGGCGATGAGCTGACATTGAGGTGCCAAACCTTCCCGTTCATGTGAACTCTTGAGAAAATTAGTCTATTATTCCAAAAGTAACTTTTATCCATTGAGTGAAGACCTTTCCACTTGACATCGTTGAATCACTAAGATCAACTTTTGTCCCTGCTTGATGGGTGGTCTTGTAGTCAAGCTCCCTTTTGCCGTTGCACCCGAGGGCCAATTTTTGTGTGGCTCGAGGAAACCTTTGCACCCCTCCGTTACCTTTTGACAGGCCTATGCCCCATAAAAAAATGTCTATATAAGATTATCCCTTGACTTGTATGTCCTGCCATAAGATTAAAATTCTAACTCTTCTACAGTGGTATCTCATTGATGGCTATTCTTTTGTTTAAATTACATTGACCTTAAGATGTAAAAGCTATATAAAATATTTGGATTGCGCCTATTATAAATCAATCAAGAAGAAATTATAGAATGGATATGAGGTAATAATTTCTTATTGATTCAAAACAAACTATGTGCTCCCATTTTTAATAAAATTCCAGCTAGAAGTATATAAATAATGTGCCTCTCCATGGATGTCTGGTAATCATGTATGTAAGGATATAATCGTTAATTTAACAGCAAAAGATAAAATATTATTTTCAGTACCCCCGGACACAATTTTTTGGCTGTCTTTAGCCCTCTGTCACTTGTCCCTAGGAGGTCCTTCTCCACTAGCAGGTCTATGGTCACATTTTACAATAAAGCTCGTAAGCTTTTAACACATGTTCGTTGTTCGAGAGAAAAAAAAAGGTAAAAAAGGGAGACGGAGAATGAAGTCCATTTGATTTTCTGGGTCGCGAGTCTTTCTTTTTTTTCTGGGCATGGAGAGGGACCCCCTTCTTTCTCTATCTCTCACTCACACTGTCAATTGACGGATTTTTAATGGTCAATCTCGCATCTGCCTGAGCAATAGCGACAAATTCCAGTGTTGTAATCTGATGATAGCTCAGCGAAATCATGAGCTTCTTCTGCTGCTTGTGGTGCAAGTCATTGTTAGGGTTGGTCACAGCTGCTAGAGCTCTGAGCGACGTATCTGAGCATAAGGTATAATATTTAGAATTAATATCCTAAAAAAACCTTTAACTGAAACATCTGTAACAAATTTATCTCAAACTAATTTTTAACTATAAAAATTCCCAAACTGATATATTGATGACAAATTTACCTAAAATGACAAAAAAGAAAAAACCCGAATTGATGCAATTATGATAAATTTACCTTCAACCATAAAAAATTCTAAACTAATACATTTGTGATAGACATACCCACAATTAAATTGGAATAATACCATAAAAAATCACAAAAATTATATAATTGTGACAAACGGATAGTAAAACCCCAAATTGATATACTCACGTGTCATTTAACTTAGTAATTTGACAATAAAATTTAACGGAAATTAACAGAGAGTATTCTCACAAATATCAATTTGTGATAAATTTATCAAAACTATGGCCAAAATATTAATTTGAAATAAATTTATCATAAATGTACAAATTTAGAATTTTTCGTCACATTAACCCTAATATTTACTCATGCATATCTCTTCTCCGGAAGATGGGTTGGAATGATGTTGGTGGTCTTTGTCGTGTTCTGGGGCGGAGTTTTAATTGGCGGAGCTCTTGTCCTTTTGGCTTTTGCCATTCGTCTTATTTTCTCGACAAGTTTTCGCGCTTCGTTTGGGATTAAGTAAATCCACGGGTTGTGCACGTCACGTGAATGTTTTCGTCACCTAGCTGCAGGCTCCCACGGGACTTACAGGCACATTATCTTGTCGCATTACGCGACAAGAATGTTCATCATATAGCATGGCTGTTTCAAAAAGTACAATTGACTAATGTCTTGGGATGACCTATGAATAATTACACGTCTTAAAAGATTAATTGATTTATGAGCTCAAGAACAGGTTTGAGTAAGTCAAACTCAGTGTCCTATTTTGGCTTATATACGTTTGTGAGATAGATTACATTTGTTGACAAGCCTAAGGTGCGATCTTGAAAAGAATTTCTGTGAAAAAGATTTTCTAGACTTTCCAATATTTAGAACCATCAAAATAATAAATCAGTTCAAAAAATATTTCCAATCAAAGAAAGTACTTGTTCTTAAAATCAAGAAAAAGATTTGTCCTTCCTAATAGGAGAAAAACGTTTTCCTTGGTTGAGTTTTACATTATTTCATGTCATGTGACATCAAAGTTCAACCAAGCTTAGAGCTTTAATGAAGTGCTCCCTCTCCCTCTCATCCTCATTCTCTTCCAGAATTCATTTTTTGTATTCTTATTCATAAATCGACAAGCCATGTTGTCTTATACGACTCCTCTGCTCGAGTCATCAACACCTGGGCTTGAGTCCATCGAGGTCAAGCCTAAGTACCTAATGCTCATGCTCGGGTTTATAGCGGTTGAGCATGAGGAACTGTAGCTCTTGCAATCAAGACCATGGTGGTTGGGCCCAAGTCCCCATAGGTCAAGGCCTAGTCACCAAAATCGAGTCGAAATTCCTAATGGTGGGGCTTGAGACCCTCAACGCCTAGCCCCCAAGACCTTGGCATCATGCCATGGTCTTTGCTAGTCACACCCAAGTCCCCAAGACCCTGGTGCTTGAGCCCAAGTACCCTAAAGTTTGGCCCAGGGCCTAAGCTCAAGGCCGGGTTTCATAAGAGAAATAATTGGTTGTATTTATGAAAATACTTAAGTTATGAAAATCTTATTTGATAAAACTATATTTAAACTTTGATGATATAGCACATGTAGTCCTTATATCACACAACTAGGACATGTTTTCTTTTTTCAGAAAAATAAATGCAAATTTTCATTTCTCATTTCTAAATGATTGAAAATAATTTTCATTTCTTTGCATATTTTAGCTGAACATTGGAAAATATTGTCATTTTTTTTATAGAAAAATGACTTATTTAAGCACAGTTTTTAGAAATGTCATGTTATCCATGAAATAAATGGAGCCTAAGTTTAATTTATTTCTTCCATTTGATTTGTATTGGTTATAGGAATCTTGGTATATGCAACTAATGACACAACGTCAAGTTAATTAAAGTTTGTATAGTAATTTTTATATGTAATTGGCTTTAGTAGAATCATATTGTATTAAAAAGGTGAATTGCTGAGGATGTACAATCTTCAATTCTGAAATATTTCTTCACTTCGTCTGTGAATGTGTTTCAAGGGTTTTATCATCGTACATTGTGATTTGTTGTAGAACACTTCTCATTTTCGTAAGATTGTCATCCTTGATTTGTCACACTTGGGACAAAACACTAATTCTATAGGGTCAGTTTAGAATAGGGAAAAGTGCCAAAAAAAGTCCTAAACCTTTTGGCTTTGTGCCGATTTAGTCCTAAACCTTTTTTTGGTGCCAATTTAGTCCTAAACCTTTTTATGTTGTGCCAATTCAGTCCTTTCCGGCCAATTTTGGCCAGATTTTGCTAACAAGACGCCCGGCCGGTGACGTGGCCGATCGGCGCCGCGTGTACACATTTTAATAATATTTTAATAATATTTTAAATATTTATTATTATTATTATTATTATTATTTTCTTTTTCTTTTTCTTTTTTCCTTCTCATCTTCTTCCTCGGCCCGGTCCGCCGGAGCTTGGCGGCCGGCCGGGCGGCGACGGCCGGCAAGGTCGACCTCGCCGGCCACCTCGCCGGTGGCCGCGAGGGCGGCCTTGCTCGCCCGCCGGCGCGAGGCCGCCCTCGCGGCCTGGGTGGCGAGGCTCGCCCTCGCCGGATCGGCGAGGTCGAGCCTCGCCCATGGCCGGCGGGCGAGCCCGCCAGCTCGGCGCGAGGCCGGCTAGACTCCTCCCCGGCTCCGTTCTCCGATCCCAATCTCGCCCTAGAAATTTCCTCCCTCCTCCGATCATCGTCGTCTTCGTCTCTAGGGTTTACGGGAGCTCGGGGTGTCTTCGGTCGCGCGGCTCCAACCCCGGATTTTCGCTTTGTTTCTCCCGCGGCAGCGATTCGTTGGGGTGGGGGTTTTGTGATTCCCGGGTTCTCCGAGGCGGCTGGCCTCGCGCCAGGCGGGGCTCGCCCTCACCGGCCATGGGCGAGGCTCGACCCTCGCCGGGATCCGGCGAGGCCGAGCCTTGCCCGCCGGCGCGAGGCCCCTCGCGGCCTGGGTGGCAAGCCAGATCGGCGAGGTCAAGCCTCGCCGGCCATGGGCGAGGCTCGATCCTCACCGGCCACCTTGCCGGTGGCATGGCGGTGGCCGGCGAGGTCGCCCTCGCCGGCCGTCGCCCCGGTCGGTCGCCTAGCTCCGCGACCGGCTGGAGGAAGAAGATGACAAGAAAAAAAAAAAGAAAAAAAGAAAAGAATAAAAATAAAAATAAAAATAAAAGAGAAAAATAAAATAAAAAATATTTAAAAATATTAAAATATTATTAAAAATTGTACACATCGGCGCCGATCAAGCCATGTCGTCGGCCGGCCGGTGTCAGCAAAATCCGGCCAAAATTGGCCGGAAAAAAACTGAATCGGCACAACGTAAAAAATGTTTAGGACTTAAATCAGCCAAAAAAGGTTTAGGGAATCGCACAAAGCCAAAAGGTTTACTTTTTGGCACTTTTCCCGTTTAGAATATATAGGTAATGAATTAGAGCTGGATTTGATTCTTTCATTTCAGGCCTAGAACTAGCTCCATAGCTGTATACATTCTCAAGCAATTGTCGTTGCTAAAAAATACCAAGAAAGTTTTAGGACGTTTTAGAGCGTATCGAGCTCGAAAGTAATATTCTTATTAGGATTTTGTTCATGAGTTCCCAAAGGGCAAAAGTAATATTATTATTAGGATTTTGTTCATGAGTTCCCAAAGGGCAAGAGCACTAGTTAAACATCCAAATAAAGAAATTTTATCAATTATGAAAGCATCATTTCCCTTATATCACGCACAATCGGTTCATTGAAAATGAAAATTTTAAGTTACAGGTATGCTAATGGTACCCTTTTAATAATATTGAAACCTCAAATGTTTAAATACAAATTCGACAAAAGATCTTAAATATCATATTATATGAGTATTAAAAAATTATATATATTTTTGGGTGATATAGTGCTGGAAGGAAATAAAAGGATCGATAATTAGTCAAACAAAACTTTGCAAAGTCGACCTCGGTGAATGGCCGCCAATTTTGGACGAAGCTACTTTCTTATCCTCGTGATTTAACTTTCTCCGCTTACTTATGGTAGCTTTCCCACCCAAAGTTGACTTTTGTGACATCCCATAATTTTCAACCCTGTCTTACTGAATAAATCGGGCATTTCATTGACGCGCCTACATAGGGTTATTCTCGGAGCCGATCACTCTCGAGATAACTAGACTAATGGGAAATTATTAAGGAATTTTAAGGCAATAGACTTGAGAACTCGATCGATCAGAATCCTTCTTGACCGTGTCCATCTTTAGAGGTCACTACGGCATAGTAAAAATCGATTTGAAATCGGAGATAGGCGGATCGATAGAGATATGTGACTAATCGTGGGTGACACCATTTGAATTAGAAAATTCTCGTCGGCCGACACTAGGCGATTTTCTTATTGTTTTGGTACCTGTGTCCGTAATTGAATCCCTCGAGATTTTCACGACAATCAAGAGTCGCCATTGAGTCGAGTGGGTTCATAGTGGCTCGAAGAAAATCGACCACGGGTCATTTGCCTTAAAAAGTTAAGAAAATTACCCGATAGTCTAGGTTACGCTAAACGCGCCGAATGAAAATTAACCGTCGAGTCCGATTTTAAATTGAAGTTTTGGCCATGTCATGATAAATTTTAGAGCATCGACTCGATCTCAAAAGATTTTTCGGAGATTCGGGAAATTTTACGGAAATTGGGTTCGAACGTCGCAGAAATTTGGCAGAAGTTCAGATTGGCTAAATTGATAGAAAATTGGACTTCCAGACTGAGCCGTTGTGTGTCAGGGATTTATAGAAAATCATTTGGGATTTTTCTACACCAAATTTTGATGTCGAATTTGGGAAATTGAGTGATGAAGTTAAAGATCAAAATGTGAAATTCGGATTGGAAAGTGGCAGCAATTTTAGGCTTCAAATTTGATTGGTTTATAAAGATTTTTACAAGAAAGTATTAGAGACCAATCAAGATAAGGATAAAGAAAAGGAGGGGATAAGCAATTAAGGGAATGGCTTAGGTTTGTTGATTTTGGGTCCCTCCCGTCGCTGTCTTCATCATCACCGCATCTGCCTTCTCCTCCGTTCCTATCCATATTCGTGAACTCTCTCTCTCACCAAAGAAGCCTACGAATTCCAGCAAAGTGTTTCTCCATTTTCGTTCATCCCTCTGCCACACGAACAGTCCATTTCGACAAAAAGAATTGACTGGCTTCGACGCCAAGATCCCACCGAAGCCCTCAACTCCACGCGTCCATCTTCCACTTCGCTGTACCAGTCGGCAATCGAGTTGAAGACGCCGAGGCAGCAACCGAAGCTGCCCCATCTCGCACACCACCGAAGCAAGGAAATCTGCAGAAGCAAGAAAGGCCGCACGTCTCCACCATCGAAGACCTTCGCTTCAGCCAGCGCCTCCACGCGTCCTCAACCAGAGCTCCTTCGGTCAACCGCAGCAAGCCCACCGAAAGTCAGTGGCTGACCGAGCAGCTTTGTTCAGCTGCCACTTGGCCGTGAG